>NW_019379453.1:776683-790991 GCF_000648655.2 Copidosoma floridanum | reverse complement strand
CTTTTTCTTAGCATATTTTTCTTCATGCGTTGGAGCATTAACTAATAAAAAAAGTTGGCGCGTAAATATTTTTTATGATTGTATTCTTACGTTATTAGTAAATATTATTTTTAGTCATTAATGTTCCTGAGCTCATTTTATGAATTTATAAGCGTTTTTTTTCTGATTTACTTTGATTTGATTTTTCGTAGTTTGTCTGGGGGTCGTAGATGACATTTATTTAGGTTGACTGTATTTTGCTCCGTTCTCATGATTAATTTTTCATTACCCAAATCTATTAAATTTTTTAATTATATATTATATCGTTATTACTGAGTCTAACATTTTATATGTTATCTTCTCATCTATGTTTTCAAGACACAGTTTGTTTATATTTTGTTAACGTTTGATATCGTTATCTTTCGTTAGTCTTGCGTTATGGTTTTCATTGTAAATTCCGACGATTTTATAAGGTTCCCTATACTGGGCATTTTATTTGCTTTTAGATTTTTTTTTTTTTTATTCAAACACAGACTCTTCTTGCGTAATGAAATTTGTATTTTGTTTTTATCAATAGTACTTTGAAAGATAGTTTGCCTGAATCTGGCTCATCACTGTGATTGTTCTTAGTTTGGTGAGTATTTCTGTGATATACATCAAAAGTTCAGTGTGTGTTAGTCTACTCTCTGGTTGCTTGTAACTTGACCGGAGCATCGCTCACTGTACGAAAACGTGTTTATGCAATGTGCATTCCATACTTCCGTGTTCCAAGGTATTATATGCTAGCGTGCACAGTAGTAGCTATTCATCCTGTTCATCCAACTCATCTATGTACGCCTTTAAGTATTATGTGCGGACACGGGGCATACGTTCTATTGCTCCATTACTTTTGAGGTTGTAGGTTACACTGCCAATCTTTTTTATTTTGAATGTTCTTCTGAACTCTTCCAAGATTGTATTGAAATACAAAATGAGTTTCTTGGTCAAAAAGTAGTTTTCTTGGTTCCCCGAAATATGATTTTTTTCTCTTAGTGCTCTTACAGTCTCTTTGGTGGTCGCTCTTAAAACTGGGCTATAACAATAAACTTAGTGTTCCAGTCTTGGATTAAAAGTATATGAGGATTTTCGTGAGCCAAGGATTTGTTTATTGGTCCTTAGAAGTTGATAGCAATTTCTTCAAATGCCTGCTAGGTGTGTAGGGTCTGCATGGTTTTTTTTTTTTTTTATACGTTTGACTTCTTTTGTCTGGCAAAATTTACTACCAAACACCAGTTGTCTTACTTCCAGTCACATGTTTCTCCAATGAAAGTTCTTAGCAATTTTATTATGTATCTTATTTCTATGCTCTCCTACGGCTAGTTTATGGTATTCTTTTATCACCAAATATCTTTGGTCAGTTTGTGGTACTACGAGTGTATTAGTAAATAAAGCCTACTAATTTCAGTTTACTCACCATTGCAAGAGTTTTCAAAGACCTTAGATCCTTTTAATCGTATAATTTTAACGCTATGTTGTCAAAGTTTATATTGACATACATGCTGATTCCATATGTATTTCTAATTTTTTGTAACATTACATTTTATACCTCCCTTGTCTTCTTATCCGTAGTTAGTGGATTTATTTGTCCACGTTCGTAAAGCATGTCAATGTGTTCAGTACAGCAGATATTTTTTGTTCTTGTGCAAAAATTTTAACTGTCTAAATGTCTAAAAGGATAATCCTCCACTTTTCTTATTTTTTTTGGAAAGAGGTAGCGTTGGTGCTATCCCATGGGAATCATGGTGGTAACTTGCTGAGGAGTCTCATTATATGTACTTTATATTTTGTTAAGATATTTGGATTTATTACAAGAAGTGTGTTTAAATTTTCAGAGTCACTGGTTGGATTCATTAATGCTGTATTCAATTTGTTTTGCTTTTTGTCATTTTTTTATTGTGATTCTGAATCCTGAGTATTAAACGGTGGTGGAGGTAGTAGTGGTGGAGTAGTGTAAGATACAGGTAATTTGTGCCCGCATATATTGTCTCCCATATGCTGCTTCTCTTTGTACGCTGTCTCTCATTGCTATGGATACTCGTCTCGCATCATCGTCGTCCAGTACATGGTTGTGTGGTTCTATTTGTGTGCTTGAGCTATCAATAAACTTTTTCTGTTTGTTGGTGCACTGAAAAACATTTGGTTGGACAGAGCTACCAAACTTTGAACGTTCGATTTTACTCTCACACATGGCTGGCTTATAGCGCTATAGATGATGTAAAACAGACACCGCACTGTCAGTTGAATCGAAGTTAAACCACTGTTATCCCGAATCTCCACCACAAGTGTCAGGCGAATCTCTTCATTAAAACGTATCCGATAGCAGTGTCACACTAAGCTGTTTAGTGGGCCATACACTCATGGAATGTTGTGTATATAGTGATGCACTAACTTCCAATGAATGTATGATTCACCAGTCTATGTAAGTGTAGTTTTCTGACTTTCCTGTTATTATTTTATCTAAAATCGAGAATTACAAAAGAGATTAATTAAGCGTCCTTAATGAAAATTAATATGTTCATATTAAATGTAACCTTTTTTAAAGATTATTTAAAATATGTTTCTCTAGGAAAAAATATTCAAATCACGGACAGATTAATGTAGGTATTTATTTTGATTTAATATTAAATATTGTACAACAATAAGGTTGACCAATTATAATCGTACTTTTGCCAACTTAACAATATTAAATACTCTTTAAATCTACGCTTATAAATCGTGATGAGGTACGATAAAGTATTTGTGTTTTTTTTGTTGATAAAAGTGGACTGATTCTTGGAATTTTTAAAATATGTATCAATGCTTTCTTAGTATTACAAAAATCATCACGTAATTTCGATATTAGGTAAGCATGCAAATGCTCGTTAAACTTGTCAACTAAAAAAATAATTTTCTAATATACAATTTTTTTTTAATTTCATATATTATTATGCACCATGCTAAATGTGAGGAATTGAACTCCTTGAACATAACTTTAAAAAAAAAAATTTTTCTATATTTCTTACCTTGTATTTTAATATATTTTAGACTTTTTAAATCGGAATGCTCTTTTAATTTTGGATGTAAAGCCTGAACTTCATTATTGACGTTTTCTTATTCAACTGGCCCTCGTTCATAATCATTTGTAATTCCTTCCAGGCACTTATTTAAAAAACAAAAATTTATCTGGTTTTCGATACCTATTGTTACTGGAAAAGTTTTGTTTGTATTTAGTCGCTATTGCTTTTTCTTTTAAATCCTGATTTTCTTTTATATGGCATACACCAAAAAATAATTCCAGGTCTATTCTCTAACATTAATCTTGGATAGTGTGCAACGATGTGTGCTTTTACTTTTAATGGGCCATATAACTCAATAAACAAAGAATTGTTTTCATGAATTAGTTCTTTCAACACTCAAGTCTCGTTCTCAACGATTCTAGAAGACATTACAATAGCAAATATTTTTCTTAAGTACAAAAATAAAATTCAGAACTTATTCCTAACAGGAATAAGATCTCCTAAAATTAATCCTAAATTCCTGATTAGGCATGCCATTTCACCGGCCGACTGTTTCAAATGAATTTTTGAGGTTTTTTATACTTTTTTCGCATCCTTACAACGTTCTACTATTATCAAACGAAGCTTACTACCAGAATCCAATTCATCATAACAAAAGCTCTGGATAAGTGGATTCAGGGTTTCTGAAGTAAATGATTTCCCTGTATATATTAATGAATGTAATACGTTTCCAATAGTGTAACTCCCAACTCCCTCTAAAATGTCATGCATTGCATCGACACTCTGGTTTTCAGCAATATGAAAATTGTATAAGCTATTAAATGCACATTCCTCAACAATTGCTGTATCTGTTGCTTTCCTACGGTCTCTTTCATAAGTCTGTTTAGTTCTAAATAAGTAATCAGTTTTTTTAGCTAAAATTTTGCATTTTCCTAAAGATGCAGAAAATATCCTACGATAATATTTGTCGTTGACACTCTTAGAAAAACCACAGCTACACTTAGTTTCTAAATTATCTCCGATTCCCGATGCGCATTGCAAATTTAATTAATAGTTCACCCCTTTGGTATTAGTTGTTAAACCATTAGTAAATAAACTATTTAATTCGCATATAACTGATTAAATATTGCCTTATTACCAAAAACCTCTCCATCTTTTGTGTAAAATATCGTTGATAGAAATATATATTCATTATTTGACGCTACATGTGGAGAAAAAGAATGTGCCGAAATGTAACAACCTCTAAGTTATTTTTCTCCCGCGTGTGACCTGATTGCACATTTGAAGTCATCGAATGATAAAATTAAAGGCAAAGGTTTGGGAATTAAGCATTTTTTTTGCCACATTTTTCTTTTTATGATATTCGAAATGATGTTTTTCTCTTTTTTTGATTGTGTTACATACTTCTGTATCCCATCAAACATTCCAGGTATTTCAAAGTAAGCTTTTCATGTATGGGTAATCGGAATTTTTTCAGCAAATACTGTTTTAGTTGTGACAGTGTATGTGTGATTTTGTTGAAGACTTAGTGTCACGTCGTTAGTAATCTTCTGAAGACTTATTTCTTCAATTTTAAATTCAGTAGGTTCTACGTAAATGCTATGTTTTCGGAACAGTTCAATCCTGCGATGTTCTCTGCTATAATTTTTGAATTGATTTTTGTTTCCTTCTAAAATTTTAGACATTACCGTTAAAGCATGTTTATCATTTATTCGTATTATATGAGTTATTATACTAATGATAATAAATAGATTGTAAATATCGTTTACGTAAGTTACTTATAGTTGTTATAAAAAAATTAGCTTTAGTTGGGTTGTGTAAAACAATTAAAAATGGTTAATAATGAAAGTGAATGAAATATAACTATTAAACCAAAGAAAAACTAGCAAAGTATTTGAAATATTCTTACAAAATGCGTTGTTATGTATGAGTTTTGTTTTTTACTTATTTTCTTTGTAATTAACATAAACTTTTGAATATATTGATAGGTGCCATAGATATTTATTTTTCCTTTTAAAATAGTTGAATCTATATTTCGATAAAAGTAAGAAAACTGTCTCTCGAAGAATACTATAATTGTTGATTATTATGTACAGTTTGTTCAAATTTTTTACTTACTCTTTTATTAAATGTGTTGTAATGCATTTTTATACATCATTTCTTTCTAATTTTCTTCCGCAATATTTACAAATTTTATTGGGCTCTGGGTTATATACATGTAAAAAAAGCCGTGAATATGTGATATTTTTTCTAAGTTTTGGTTACAGATAAGCCAACGTTTAATTTACACGTACGTCTGCTTCCTAACATGACGTATGTAAAAATTTTTTCATAACTATATTCTATAAACTTTGTTTATAATAATTGTTCTTATTTTTTTGCATAAATATTTAATTTTCTGTAGTTCCAAAAACATATGAACATTATTCACTCTTAAGTGAACTTAATGAACTCAAGTTATTAAATAAATAGCTGAAACTTTAGATTTTTTTGGCTTAATATTATACATCATAAGAAAACATAACCGTGTATTGTTACTGAAACCATCTTTAGTATATACGTTTAGTACAGGCTTGTTTATTATTCATCCTTTTCATTTATTATACGCCAAAAATGAAAGTGCATTGAAACAGTAGAAAAATTGTGTGGGGGGGCAGGGGGGTAGTGGGTGTGAGTAAGAAAAATTGTGTGGAGGTACAACGAAGGGGCAATGGGGAAGAAAAGGAGAGATGTAGGACAGTTGGGGGCTCGAACAAATATTTATTGGGTTAAAATAACGTAGAAATAAGACGAATTTCACCTTAATTTGTGGGGGTGGTGGAGGGACAGTGGGGATCTTTTAGGGGTGGTAGGAGGCAGTGAAGGGGCAGTGGAAGGGTTGTGTGTAATGGCCCACATATTGAACTTTATATTATGGGAATATATGTATATATGTGTGTTTGTGTATAGATAGTGACTTATGTGGACTTCACGTGTTTCTAACATATATATCAATAACATGGTAGAATTATGTGGACGTTTGCATAATTCGACTTTTGTCCCCATAATTACCCTTACATACATATGATTGTCCGCATAAGTCACCTCTTAAAAAACATACATATATATTTATATATATTTAATATGTATGGTAAATTCTCATTAGTTGAAGACTCCTCTCTCTTGCTTCCGCTAAGTTGAGCTTGACAGCTCCCTAAGGCATGAAAAAAGTTAATCATAACGTCAACAGTATTAGGTGGGTAGGGGGTCTAGTGTAAATTTTTTAAACACTCACTTTTGCACTATTTTTGTAATATTACGACTTGATCACTATGCATATCACTTATTTACAAGGTAAAAATACATTTTTTAAAGATTTTCTCAAACATCAAATCTGACTAGATTTTATTTTGATTTGTTTGATTAGAAATAAAAACTCATCCTTATGTTCCTTCTATTAGTTTGCAAAATTAACACTTAAGTAAAGTTAACTTTAGCGCAACTGCTTACATTTAATCGCAAATAAGGGATTTTAGACACTAATGTAATGGCCCCAATCGGTAGCATGTAACCTCATGTGAATTTTTTCAATGTGTATATATTGCTCAAAATATGTTTCTTATGTACTATGGTGCTCAAATACACACTATGTATGAAGCTTTTACTAAAAACTTAGAAAAAAATTTGATTATCAAAGCCTATTTATGTTGTTATAAGCATTGTAATATGGAGAGAAATCTAATTAATTATCCTGCCCCAATGACAAAAGATAGTTTAATTTTTTATTACAACTTTTCTATTTAATTTTTCGATTATTTTAAAGTGACTGCGTACTCCGATCACATCCATAATTTTATCATCGCGTCTATCAAAAACGCTGACATACTTATTCTTACAATTACTCACGTATCTAACATCCGCTATAGTTATCTAAAAGAAGGCTAAGAAAATATTAAATACATATTATTATTAGTCTGACGACATGTTTCTTTTTTAGTATTGAGATTCCAGGTGTACCCATTGCAGGATTTCTACGTACCTCATGACCCTTATCTTTACCTTCCTTGTTCCTTTTTTTCGTAGTTACCATCTGTTTCCCCATGTATGGGAGTGTTTCGTATGTGCCGCTTGCGAAGTTTTCTTCAGATAACTCGGTCATTCATTTGGCTGGGTATAATATACAGGGTGCAGCGATTTTCTCAAGCATAACCCAGCTATTAACAAGTTTAATGGAAGAATCATTTTCAACAAACCTTTTAATTTTTTGTACTAACCCTTTTAAAAACCGATTGAGACTTTACCTCATGAGCTGGGCAGGTGTTGAATTTTTTTTTGAAAAGAAAGCCCCTGGAGGTCCAGACATCAACAGAAAAATTATCCTTTTATTTCAAGAACCTGGCAAGTGGTGTTTTGGTATTTTTAGTCCTTAGTTCATCAAAAAAGCCCAAGAAAAAATCTCAATAATTTTTAATGGGACTCAAACCCACGACTTTTCAAGTATCTCTGGCTAAGAAGGCTAGCACGTTAACCACCAAGCCATCGAAGCTCTCGTTACTTATTAGTATTAATTTAGTACATCACGACACTACTGCATGGGGAAGGCGATTGATGCACGCGTGTCAGTCACATAACCTCTCGCACGTGTGGTGTATACAATTTTTTGACACAGCGTGCGTGTAGAACGAGGTTTAGAGCCATCTAATGTGGCTCTAATGTGGCTTTGAAAAGACCTCGTCGTACACATGCACTCGCACGAGTACGCAGCACGAGCTGTGAGTAGCGTGCGTCTTGATAAATTTTTATTCAGTTGTAAATTTTACATAGTGAATTATTAAAATTTTGTCCAGAAAATTTGTTAAAAGCATATAATAACATGTACATAATAAGCGAGTGTGAATTAAAAATAAAGATATATAAAATCAGTTCAAGTTAACTCTGCCAGGCTTTCTTTCTTGTTATTAAATTTATTTGGATTATATTCCTAATATGACACAATTAGCTGACAATGAAAGAAATAGGAATTAAAAACCTTTAAATTTATTGCAACGTAATTAACAAATATCCTGTAGTATCACTTCATCTTTAATAAGACAGTTTTATATGCCAGTAAATGTAGCTTGAAAATCATTCAAAAAAAAAAAAAAAATTTTTTTAAATAAGACGCAATGAAAACATATTCTATTATTTATAAAATTGTGTACAAATAAACCAATAGTAAAAAAAAAAAAAATTGAGCAAACAACTGTCGCGTACAATATGCTTGAGCCAGTCCATGCAGGCATCAAGCCACCTCAACTGCCTAACGACAAGTAAGGCTACAAATAAGACCAAGTGGGGTCCAAGATATCGACAGTCCATTTGAATTTAGTAGTACAATTAAGAATAATATATTTAATTTAGCAACGTTAATTCCGATGACAGCGATATCTCAGTGCAACGACTATTCATTACTTTGACAGCCAATCACAAGACAGATCACTTTGACTTTCTACTTATACTGTTCTGTGATACGCTGTCGAAATAATGAACAATCGTTGGACTGAGCTATCACTGTTGTCAAAATACACGTCGCTGGAATAAATATTCATAGGTTTACTACAAAATTGAAGTGGACTGTCGTTGTTTCAGACCCCTTCTTTATGTAAGTAACCAGGGGTTAAGTGGGAGAGAGTTGCACAATTGAGCTTACAGAGTTGGACCGTTAAGCCCGTGAAGTAAGAGAGTGAAGTTAACGATGGCAGCCAAGTTAAGACGTGATATTTGCGTTACACTTACTCACGCACGACTTTTCTCAAGACCAAAGAATCTTATAAACTTAATTAAATCTTAATCCACACTACATTTTTTTAGAAACCAAGAAACCCAAGTAATAGCTAGTGTCTGAAAGTGGGAGACAGAAAAGGAAATTTTTTTTTCTATTTTTGCATCGTGCGGGAAAAATATTTGACTTCGCAAAGCTTCGAAAGAATAATAATAATAAATAAATAAAATGTATCAAAATGCAATAGTCAAAAAATAAAAGGAATAAAGAATGTTAAGGCAAGTGACAGTGACAATCATCAAATATTAAAAGCCACCTGGACATCGGTAACCAGCACCAAGCTACTGAGACAAAATTGCAAAGAACAAGAGGAGCAGTAGGGAAAAAAAAACAAATTCAGAGGAGTACCGTTGAAAACCCACAATTATCTACTAGCCATCTCTAACATGCTACCAGTAACGGTCATTATTAACATCATTATCGTTGTCTGGTTACTAGAAAAAGAAATTAGGAAATTACGAATTGTTTGTTATTCATTACGTAGATAGTAAATTTTACAAAAAGACGCTTCTCACGATTTTTTTGATTTTAAAAAACCAGACGTTATCAGTAAATAACTTTAAGGGTATTAATAAAATAAAAAAACATAATTACATAGAAAGGATGCAACTGCCTTTGAATAAACTTAAAGTTGAAGAATAAAAAACTGCATTTCTACCACACCTCGTGCAATTCATAGCGCTAGAAGAATTTTTATTAGAACTAAAAAAAAAAAAGTAGCATTAATGGTACCGACATGCTATTTGGAAAATTAAAAGTTCTTAAACAGTACAAAATAGAATTGATTGAGGAGCATAGCAGGTAGATAGAAAGTTCATGCAACATAAGTCATAGCATTGTACGACTCATACTCAACCGCCTAAAAACACAAAAAATGTATCTTGAAAAACAACACAGAAAAACAGACAATAAAACAGTATACATACGGCTAAAAGGCCCCATAAAATTGCAGAGTAACATGCCTGAATCCCAAAACATTATCAGAAGTGAAAGTAACCCCCCTAACAGTAGCGAGTGAACTTAGCTTGCATCAAATGATGCTGGCACGAATTAAGGCACAACTACATTCATCACAAATGGAAAAGAAGTAATCAAATGTTTTTACATATTATCACAATAAGACAGACATACCAGACTTATCAAAACATAGTCAAACACACAAAGATTACTAATTTTGCTCATACTACAACACGTATGGCAAACACCTTATTAAATTATGCATCAAATTAGTAAAAAATTCAATAGATAAGAAAATCCATAATCTAGATACAGAAGTGAGTGATTTAACAGCTCAGCCCATCCAAAATGGTATAAAAAATCACGATGAAAAATTGCACCTACTACCAGCAAAAGGGTCACAATAAAATCATGACGATATATGCAAGCAACACTATATCAAGAATTACCATAATTATGATAAGTGGAGAGAAATCTTCAATAATCGGAAAAATTGAAATCACTATAATACACCATCTTTTATTACCAATAACCCGAACTATGACAATAGTTACAGAAAACAACTATAATAACAATAATAAGGCAATATTAAGGGTAATTAAAATACAGTAACTATTACAACCGCAACTTTAATGACGGCAGTAGTAAATGTAATGATGGCAAATCTAATAACCAAAATTTTAATAATCATTACACTTATTAGAATAGAGGATCCTCAAACAATATGTACAATACATTTAGGAACAGGATGAATAGTTCTTATGCCAAGCATTTAAACTCCCTGGACGCTCATCGTGCCCTCCAATCAACAAACGAGCCCCTAGAGTAGAGATAAAGTTCACAGGACAGAACGTGAGAGAAGCAACTAGAGAAGAGAAGAAGCCAACGGAGTCAGAAAAAAACGCATTGGAGGTAAATCTAGCAACAAACTGTAAAAGAAAAATCACACGAAAAGTTAGAAAATTAAAGTATTACTATAATTTAACTCCAAGCAGGCTCCTTAAACAGCTGAAAATAAACATTAAAATAACATATGCAAAAAAATCCAATTAATCTAATCGCAATTAAAGATAGTGAAGAGTGGTTATGAGATGGCCCATCGAGTTGTCGATTAACATATTCGTTTATCGGCATTACACTAAGAATAAACTTGTTACTTGTGTAGCTGGACATTTTGGTTACCGATGACACCCTTATTTCATGGGCAATCGAAATAAATTTGTTCTTATGCCAGATCGCCAAGACAACCAAGTGTTATGGAAACATAGGCATTCAGAACGTCAACGTCCGGGGGAATACCAGGAGATGTGTCTAGCCAGAGCACAACCTGCTTTAACACTTTAGAGTTTTGTGGCTGTTCAACCATCTGGCCTGGTGCCGTCAGAGAACTTTATTCTTTCAATGCAAGCCAGAAAAGACAGCCCTGGGGAGTACGGGCAGCCACAATGGCTTTATTCTTAGTGGTCGCTCTAACGGCATTCCCACAGAGAAAGTATTATCCAGGCCCACTTTTCAAACTAACGACGAGTAGAACGACCTGAAGACGAAATATTCTTTAGTTACTGGCGTACCTCTCTACAGCATGGTCTCCTTATGCAGAGACTCCAAGGGTAAGAGTCAAGCTACCCACAGCCAGCTCTCTGTCATCAATAATGATAATAAGGGATAGCTGGAAGTATCACCACTGGCCCTTTTCAGGGTCATTAAAAGTATTTACGTTCTCTACTTAACCATAAATCTCATAGATTCTTTTAAGGGCCACCTAAGTTTCAACTACCTTGCCAAAAAATACATGTTTACTACCATTTCTGGAAACGATTTATTGACTAAAAGAATATGTAAAGCCGGTCACTATTAAACCAAGTCAGTCATTCACTGGCAGACGTCACGAGCAGAGTTGTTTATCGCAAGGCTGATGGCAACTCCGGTGACCAATGACCCTATATTACCCTTTGGACTCTAAGCATTCAACTAGTAATCACCGATGATCTCCAAGGTCTGTACCGGGAGAATCTAACAGCTATGAACGAAAAATAAATTCGAGCCAATGGGATCATCTACAACGGGCAAGTGTCACGAACCAATATATCCACCTTAGATCACCAAAACAACTAAGTCTGTAAAAAAAGAAGATGCTTAAGACACCAACATTTTTGACGTTATACCGGGAGACGTTGGGAAAGAGCTCTACAACTAGCTCCAAGGCCTTAAACGTTGTAGTTTTTCTTCCGGTTAGTGTGGTTGCTACGACAACAGGCCGAAGAAGATCACCCTGAGGTATAGAGGCAATCACGTTTGCTGGAAACTTCAGTCAAGAAAAAGTTTAATAAAAAGCTCACTGGTCTTTTTCAGGATTATTGGACGTTGAACTACCTTCAAATCAATCTGATGAATACAATTTTAGGCGTCAAGAAAATGATCCCGAACATGTATCGAGATTAAAGCAGCATAAACATCGCTAAATAAAGAATTTATTAAGTGAGAGATAAGCTTTTCACTGTAACGTTTATTGTAAAATCTATAAAATCTTTCTGATTTTTCAATAGGTTAAATTTGTATTTGTATTTTTGTGGCGATAAAAAATGTAAAGATTAAGCTTCAGAACATTGTTACTGTGGTAATAAGCTTGTGAGATAAGAGAAAGAAATTTTTTTAAATTACATATTTTTTTGTTAGTTTAAAATCCTGACAGTTTTAGAAAATAGCCTTGTTTATAGATCTTACAAGAGAAACTGCTATTTAACGGCCTTTTAGGGGCAACGATTATTTTATGGCATAAGGAGTGCACGGTACTGTTAAGCAAAGTTATATTTTTTTTACTTCTTACAGCTTTTTATTGCACAAATGAACTCTATGGATGCTGAACAAATACGTTCTTAATAAGAAGATTTTTTTTCTGGGAAGTGTCAGAAATGAATGTTAAATTTTTAGCTAAAAACGTTTCACATTACATGTTAACACTCTACGGTGTTCCATTTAGTTAGTCTCGGATGAAGCCCAGACGGGGTGGCCGCTAGTATTTAATATGCATACATGTTATTTGTAGTTTGCCTGATTAGGTCTATAAGATTTGGACGAAATGTAGCAATGACCTTATGTGCCTATTTATAACTGTATACGTATTTATTTTGTACCTACTAGAATCCTTATTCTTAATTATATGCACAGTTATTATTTATCTACTGTTGTATGAAATAAGAAATAGTGTTGAAATATAACGTATATACTATTTTGTACCTCAAAACAGCACAATTAAATTATGTTAATATGTAACGTACAATTTATAAATGTAAAAAAGCTACCAAGTGTGTTTAACAACCGTTCGGCTTCTGCTGCGTTAGACTGATATCCGCCGTGCATTGTTTACTTTTACTAATCACCTTTTATAAAACGATGAACTAAATAGTATAAGGTTAGTACTGACCTTACCAAGACTTATTAGCTCACTCTTCTCACTGGAAATTGTCTGAAAAATATTGCAAAGTTTTTGTTTTTTAATCGCAAAGATGGTCCAATGTAAGCAGAATAATAGCAAGAGAGAATATCTACATGTGTATAGTGGCCGAGCGGAAACTCAGTTTTTTAATTCATCCCTTCAATTAAATGAAAATATTTTTTATGTAAAAATAATCAACCAAAGAAAATGTTTATATCTTACTACACGTTTTTTCGCACATTATTTTCTGACTCTTACCAAATGTTAATTGGATTCTTCTATCAAAACAAACGGCCTACTGGTTTTTATGTAGACATTGTGACATGCCATGCTATATACCTAATATTTATTAAATTAAATTTCCAAGGATAATTAGGTTAAGGTCAGAGCAATTACTTGGACTCCCAACTTGAAGTGTCCTCCTTTATTGCAAGGGTATAAAAGCTCCTTACACACACCAATGAATGACTTTTATTTTTAATCAGGTACTCTGAAATAACTATAAATACTGAAGGATGAGTTGAGTTGCATCTTTGAAGAGAGCTTAAAAATTAATTTATTGATTAGGTTACGTATCAAAGCGTATAATTAAAGTTGATAAGACACATTTTGGTGACTAAACTATATTAAAAAATCTCAAACTGCGGACTCACTTAAAAACTAAAACAAAGAGGAACAAAGAACAAAAGACCATTAATTTAAGTTCTGACATAAAAAGCAGCAGCTTAACTATTATTATCCCTTATGGAGGATCAGAAATATCATAAAGGACAACCGTAGACTATCTTGTAACTACGTGTGCGCAAGCAGGACAATTGCTACGCAACGACCATGTACTAGTGGCAAATTTTATCATTCATACATTACCTGCCCTATCGTCCAGTCTCGAATCATATTTATAATGTGCGAATGTTTTACTAACTCTAATTTTAAATGTTTTCATTCGACGACTAACAACTTTTTGTAGGAAAAGTGGATTAAATAACTTGAAACGGAATTAATTGTTTAATTATTTTGTTTTAAATTCGTTTGTTAATTTTTTTTAATCATTTTTTGAAACTACAGAGTTAAGATTTTTGTAGTTAAATTATAAAAATTTTT
>NW_019379453.1:754987-769908 GCF_000648655.2 Copidosoma floridanum | reverse complement strand
GCAAGCTTTTCCCCTGCAAGGCGCCTTGGGCGCTCTGAAACTGGGGGTCCCGTGGTGGTGATGGTGTGCCTGACCGGTAGGTCCGGCACCCTGATAGGCGTGGAGCTGGGCTCGAACACGTCCTTGAAGTCCTGGAGCAGCTGCGTGTACTGCTGGGCATAAGGGCAGTCGCTTCCTCGGGCTGGAATGATGGTGGAGACTGAGAAGACCCCCGCCATGGCCAGGTGGCCAGGCGCTGAGAGACCTGTGAGTCGGTCGATGAGCCGTCTCTTCTGCAGGTCTGGCAGTAGCCCGTGTCTGGCCAGGAAGTCCGCACCGAGGATGGCGTGCGGGACATCAGCGACGATAACGTCGCACTCGAAGTCGCGTCGCAGGCCCAGATTCAGCAGCATTTTGCGTGCTCCGTAGGTGTGGATGTCGGTCTGATTGGCAGCTGAAAGAGTGAGCGCTTGCTGCGTGAGCTTACCTTTGGCTTGAGCCTTGGGCAGCAACGAGACTATTGATCCCGTATCAATCAGAAAGAATGTTTTGGAACGAGTGTCGAGGATGTGCAGGCGATACTCCCGAGGATGGTTTCCGGTCTCAGCCACCTGCATCGAGGCCGGCGTGACTAGTTTTCCTGGGGAAAAGAGCAGGGCGCCTGACAGCTACGAGCCTTGCTGCCAAATTTGTTGTGGTACCAACAGTAGTCCTTGTTGACCTCCTGTTGTAGAGTTCGGCTGCGGCTCCTGCTGCGCGCACGGTTGTTGCGACGACCTGCGTTCGAATTGTTGTTGTTGTTGTTATTGTTCGTCCTCGGCAGACAAGCCTTGAGTGCCGTTGACATCTGCGACATCAGCACGTTGTTCTGCTGCAGCTGACGGGCAATGGCATCATTGGACGAGACAGCGTTGATCTGCGCAGCAGAGCTGACTAGGCTGTCTGCTGCCTCTGTAAGCTCCTCCACAGGAGTGGTTGCAGACTTGAAGGCCTGCAGGAGTGTCTGCGCGAGGCACGGTCACTTGGAGAGCCACAGCGCTTTAACCAAGTCGTCATCCGCCTCTCCGGCCAGCGCCTTCATCTTGCGCCAGAGCTGCGAAGGCGTACTGTCTCCCAACTCCACGTTGGTGAGTAGGCGCTTCAGGGCCACCTCCTTGGATTCTGCCAAACGCTTCATCAGAGCTGCTTTTAAAAAATCGTACCTGTCTGTCTCCGGCTTGTTTTTGAGCAGGTCGACGAGGTCTCTAAGTGTTTCTTTGTCCGGGGCACTGTAGACTGCACCATACTTAAGTGCATCATCTGTTACTTTGTTGGCGCTGAAGATTTCCTCGGCCTGCATGAACCAGAGCTCCGGCTCGTCGCGCCAAAAGCGTTGCAGCATGTTGCTGGGGTTTGCTGCCATGACTGCTGCCGCACTCTCCTCAGCGTCCTCCCAGTGCTCGCTTTGCTCCGTGCGCGGCTCGGGGCCCGCTGGCTTTTGTGTGTCGGTGGGCGCGCGCTTGCTTGGATCCTCAGTCTGCAGCGCGTTGGGGGCGGGTGGCGCGGTGCGCCGCAACTCAGCCGCTGCAAGGGCCGTGGCAGACTCCTGCAGCGTTGGCGCTGACCGGCCTGCTTTCCGATCCGAGGCACGTGGCGTGCCCTCACTGCCCAACGAGAAGCCTCGGCCCCTGCCGGATATGCGGCACGAGGGAAATGCGGGCGTGCGCGCGTATGTGTGTCACGCGAGCGTTCATGGGCGCCGCACTGCACGAGCACTGGCTCGAGAAAATCACAGCACAAAAAAACGCACACTATGCACTGTCCTTTCCATTGCTTGTTGCACTTAGACGAAAAGAAAAAAAGTCAAAGAGTCGCACACTGCACTACTCCCAAATTGCACACCATTTGCAGCGCGTGAGAGAGAACTCTAAGAACACTGACGCACTCGGGGTCACCACTTTGGATACTGTTGCGATGGTTCGGCGTTGCCGCCAAAGGGAAAGTGCGTGCAGAGGAAATACTAATGGTATAATGTTCATGAACTCTTTAATAAAGCGTCTTGAGCAGACGGAGAGGAAACTCTGATGGCCGCGCGCACTTCTTCGGCCTGCGCCGTGCCACAGCTGAGGCGGCCTCCAGCCCGCGAGTGGAAGAGAGAGAACGCCGTGCGCGCTGCGTGCGCATCCACTGCAGATGGCGAGTTAGTAGAGCTCGCGAGGAATGAGCNAAAAAAATTTATTAGAAATATATGAAAAATATTTAGAACGTTAAAAAATATTTGTGGTTAGTCTAAATATTTATGTGAAGTGTACGTTATATTTTGTTTTGTAGAGGAAATTGCTTAATTTGATAATATTCTCAAAAAAAACTAGTGCCAATATGCTTCCTTAGTAATGGAGACAATTTTTTGCTATGTTTTGAACTAAAAAAATTGTAACAATTATTTCACACAATATTAAAAAAAAAAGTTACAAATATCGTAAATGTCTTGTATGAATCTAATTCCTTAAGTATGTATAACATCAGTAATGCTATACTGATGCGCATAAGTTATTATTTGTATTATTGCTTATAGTGGTGTGCCTTAACACATTTAAACCAATAAGAAGCGTATACGCGTATACTAAATAGCCAATAGCCACGCTTCGTGTACTACCATTTTATCAGCAGCTCGCTGCTGCTGTAGCTTGCCAGTCTGCCTTGTATACCTGTTTTGATAAGTCGCACTGTGGTCTTATGTTCCATATTCACGTGTCTCACAATATCCAACACCATGTTGCTGTTACATATGAGTATACTTACCTTGATTTATATTAAGTGCGCGACCATTTTACCATCAATTTTGTAAAGAGGAAGTTAATTTTTTGATACTTATTTAATATAAGGCTTATTCTTAGGAGAGTGTATCTTGGTCTTTCTTCTTGGGCATCAAGGTGGACGTGATCAACGCTCTGGTGCGTTGTCCGTATGCACACATATCTTTTTCCACTCACTCTCGCTCTACTCCGTTGCATGTGGATGGGCTGCATAACACCACATCTTGCTGCAAGTTCTCTTTTTGTTTGTCGTGATGCTGATGTGGCTTGCATTACGGGTCACTGTTGCCAGTGCCTTTTCTTTAGTCGACTATTTTGACTTACTGGTCACAACCACCGGAGCTGCTGCTTGCTCCTGCGAAGTACTCGGCGCCACTGTTGTGTGCTTGCTCTGCGGGCCGCTTCTTCTGCTACGTGCTGCTACTACTCTACAGTCCTTTGTCTTCGGCGCCGCTGCTGTTGTGCTCGCTCTGTGGAACGTTTTGTTGGCTGCGAGTTGCTAATTGCAGTTTAGCCCTTGTTTAATACAGATGAAATTAATGCTGACTTTTTAACTTTAAGTTATTTCGTCACCAGAGTATACAAAATATACAGAACAATAGAAACATATGAATTCTCTTGCAACCCTGCAAACGTATATGCATATATATATTCGCAGGTTATTTGTTTACATAAATTAAATATAAGTGAACGCTCTGTCACGTATCATTATATTTGTTTTCCGATTTAGTCACAAGCTTCTCCTAGTATTCAGATCTTCTACAACGTTCAATACTTTACTGACTTAGGTTCACTCACGGTACGCGAGTTTTGCTTTTTTTTAATAATTGCAGTTTATTTTTGCGTAATCCTTCTATGCAGTTATAATGAATACTCTTTATAAGAAGCAAAATAAATCATCTCAAAAAATTAAAAATGCTTTCTCCAACTTCAAGAAACTTGGTCAAACTTAAATGACCTGGGGGCAGGCTAAGGCTAAGTTTTAACAACTTCAAGACACCTTTGAGGATTTAAAGTCCAATGATAAGTGTATAATGGATTTGTCCCCTTTGCCTACCACTCATGCTTATTTCAAAAATAAGTTGTTTGATGAGGTGGAAGAAACTTCTATTCAATTGAGGGTGACTTTGAGGATTATCCTACTCTAGTTCCTAATCCTTATGCAAATCCAGGTTCTTATGATAATTTTTTATCGTTGCCTTCAATTGATCTGCTTTATTTCGAGGGTATTGTGCTAGTTGAAAAAATTTTCGTGATGTATATCGAGCGATCGTGCATAGGAAATATGAAATTTCTACAATTATAAAATATTAGCACCTTTGGACACACTCAAAGGGTGTGGCTTCTAATTTAATTAAAAATATTCACTTGTCTGAGAAAAGCTATAACAATGCTTGGAAGACCATTAATGGGAATGATGACAACAAGCATTGCACGTTAAGTACAAACACTTCAACTATTCTAAGTTGTCAGGTAATGAAGAGTAATATTTGTCCAACATCAAAGCGGATCCCTAAGGATATGATGTGCTAATTTGACTCTTTGATCTCACTAGAGATCAATGTAAGTGATGCTGACTTATTATTCGCCTCAGTAGTTGGTTGGTATTTTGATTTCTTGGACTCTCTTCAGCTTTTTCTGTATAAAAAACCTTTTTTGCTTTCAACTTTTTGCCCTAACTGCACGGTGTACGAGTCTTTCGTGCGGGCCCCTTGCAAAGTTTCCCTCAGACAACTCGTTCATTCATTCTACTGGATACTATTTACAGGGTGCAGCGATTGTCTCAAGCACACCCAAGCTATTATCAAGTTTAATGAAAAGATATTTTCCAATAAACCATCTAAGTCGCTATACTGACCTTTTTATAACCAACAGAGACTTTTCTCCAGTGAGCTGGCCAGGTGTTGGATTTCCTTTGAAAAGGAAGCCCGTAGAGGTCTAGACATCACCAGCAACATCGACTATTAGTTTTAAAAAATCAGATAAGTGGTGTTTCGGCACCTTTGGCAATCATCCCATCAAAAAAGCCCGAGAAAAATATTTCAAAAATTTTCGAAAGGATTCGAACTCATAAACCCCTCAAGCATCTCTGGCTAGAAAGTTGCACGCTAACCACTCAGCCGTCGAAGCTCTTATCGCCTTAGTATTCAGTTGATTCGATTTTTCATCAATCTAACAAAAAATTGGCAAAAAATGTTACGCAGCACTTGCAATACATCATTGACACTCATTCCAGAGAGGCTGATGGCCGATATATTGTTCGGCTTCCTTTTAAGATTCACCCTGATACCTATCTTCAAATTCAGTTATATAAGTCTGTCCTAACAGTATTTCATCAATTAGGGCATAAGATTGTTAAAGATGAATCCCTTTTTAATTCTTATGCTGCATTCATGACTAAATATTTGACTTTAAATCACATTATGGAGTTACCTGTTAATTAAAGGGAAACTTAGTATTTGCCTTACCATAGCGTATTTAAATACAGCAAGTTAAGTGCTGTTTTTAATGGATATGTTTCTCGTAGTTCTCGTGTATCGCCTAATTCTCTGTTATATTCTGGAGAAAATTACCTTCTTAGTTTGTTCGACATTATTGTTAAATGAAAATTTTACCACTTTGTTTTTACTTTAGGCATTGAAAAAGTATTTTGACGAATTCTGGTAAAATCGTAAGACCAAAAATTTCAAGTGATTCTATAGAAACCCAGTCAATTTTTACCAATCCAAACTTATGCCTTAAGCATTGCAACTTATGACTAAAAAAGTTTACCTGATTTAGATACTCGTGTTTTAATACAGCTGGCTGATGGTTTTCCAAAGTTTCATCCATTAGCTGCTTGAGTTCTGAGCGACGAATCCTGTGTTAATACCTGTTTATCTGGTAGAAACTCATTAGAAGATGCTAAGAAAAAATGCTTACAACTAATCAAGTTCTGCAGATTGGGTCAGTTTCCACTTAAAAAATGGTCTGCCAACTCGAGTGAGTCACTTGCTGATCTTTCTGTTAAACATTTAACTAATTAAACAAAGTACCTTAATGATAAAGAATAAACTGTTTCAATTCTAGGTCTACGCTGGAATCCTAGTAGTGACGAATTTCGATGTCATGTTTCCCACAATGATAGCCCTTCTAGTCGCTACACCAAGAGGGCCTTGCTGGCTCAACTTTTAAAGTATTTTAACCCTTTAGGCTGGGTGGCTCCAACTATAATCTATGCCTGAATTCTTTTTCAGTCTTTGTGGTTACTTCATGTCTACTTACAACACTTGTACTTATTTGGACATATAAACGATTCAAAACAATATTGGTCTTTTGAGCTGGATTAAGTAATGGAGCAGAGGCAAGGAGGTACACAGCACAGAATTGGACGTCGTTTTAACAAACATGTAAGTAGAGTGTGAAGACGTACACGAGCATTTTTACAATTTGATTATACGAGACTTCTGCAGCTGCCATCATAGACGTGGTTGGGCCTCCACGTCCCGGCCGCGATAGCTATTAGTCGTGTCGTCATTTATACGTGCCACGAGTAGTAATTTCTATCTGTCACCGCCATCTCTTCGTTGTGATCCATCTCTAATGACTTTTGGGCTTATGCAAATGCCGTATCCCTGCCTAAATGTAGGATGACCTACTCTTTCACGAGTTCCTGATCGCGCGAAATATTGCCATGGCCACTACGATACTCATTCAGTTCTCAGCCTTGAACTCATAAATTGACAATTTCAGAGCAACTCATACTTCAGAAATTTTACGTGATGCTTAGAACGCCCTTGCTAGAGTCCTTCAACAATTTGCACGTACCGTGCAAGCAGTCGAGTCAGACAGTGGACTAGATGGCTACTGATTCGACTTTACCAGTACCCACATTCATTTTTTGGAGATGGCTCCGCAGGAGGACTTAGCTAGTCTTTATGGGCTACATACGACTGCAGGGATAAGTTACGTCAATGCAAGAGCGCATATTTATAACGTCAGGAAGGCTCTTGCTCCACCGTCCATTCCTAATCAGATCGGTGCAGTGCAGCAACGTAGGTCTGTCAATAGAGAGGATTGGAAGTCTTTCTGCGATTTGTTTCGTGCACTAAAAGGAGAAGCCAAAGAAACCCTCGATGTAGTTCGTTTGTCCAATGCTAACTACACTACCGTCTGGGTATTGCTAGAGGATCGGTTCCATGGTGGCTCATGCTCCAACATGACCATATTACCACCCTGTGCCACATGAAGCCGCTGCGTGAAGAGTCTGTTACGAAATTGCAGCGTTTGTTGATTGAATTGAACATGCTGAAATGATGCTGTGCCATGTGGTGCAGGAATCCGATTACCAGGCATGATTGGGAATATAAGACAGAGAAGCTGGATGATACGAGCTCATCGAATAAGATATGTTTGGTTTTTTTTTTGTCCTAACCACGTTTTTTTGATTCTGAGACTGCGCGCTTTGTTCAATTGAATTGTTACAGCTGGCCCATCAACCGGTGAAGTCGGTTTGTATCCCGCTTTTGACATGTTTTAAATTTGGCTTTCATTTATTACCCAAAACTCCATCGAATGCGCCACACTTCTGGCTCTATCAAGCGTATTTAATCCTTGTGTATTAAAAAACTTTTTTGTTAGTCCGTTATTGCAAGAAATGTCAATTTTTTATGTCTAGGCTTCAGAGTAAGCTAGAGGATTTTTTTTTTTTTTTTTTTTTTTAATTTGCATCTTTTATAGCGAACGCAATACTGTACATTGAAAAAAAATATTCAAAATCGACTGAGATTTTTGCAATTGTTGAAGTTGCAAAATAAAATTTTTCAGGAAAAAACGTCAAAACTTAGAAAAATAAAGTTTTTTGGGACGTTATCAATAGTAACCCAAAGTACAATGTTCTTACCATAGCAAAATATCGAGAAACTGACCGTAAAGCTTGTAATAATACTTTAAAGTTGTTCGTTCAACTAATAATTATCTTGGAACTTTACAATTAGCTTTTTTCTGCAGTTTCAAATCTATATTTTTTTATGGTTACATTCTAACTGACATGATAGTTATTTTTCAACGTCGATCGAAAGTTTTCTGTGCTAAAAAAAAATTCCTTGCCACTACTTTAACTAACGTTTTTTCAAGATTATTTCGATCTAGAATAAGTGTGGTTGCTGTTTGAGGTGGTTTTTTCTTGAAATGATTATGAACAGAATAACATCGAATCTTGAGGATCCATTTATTGAGTTACAATACACTACCCCTCAAAATCTCAGAAAAGGCTGACGAATATAAACTCAAGAAAATAATAAATGAAAATTAAATTTTAAACATGTGCTCTTATGGTTCCTAAGCATTTTTTTACTAAAAAGTGTAGCCTAGTTATTCATTTACTAAACGTTATTAAGTAAAAAACTGACACAATAAAGCTTATGCAATTCCAAATATACTGCTATCTTAAAAAATATGTGTTTACGGACTTAATCAAAAGATATTAAAAGAAACACAGGCAAACATTTTTGTTTCCTATGTTAAAAGTATAGATAAGCCTCCTCTGCTGGTATTTTTAAGTTAAGCGCAAATCTTAGATATTCGTTTCTGTGAACTTTTATGTCGTATATTATGATCTAAAATTTTGAATCAGTACTTGATTTGCCTCAATAAACAATATAAACAAATAATCGTTTTAAATTGAAGCAGCATTAATGAATATCAACTTGATATTCGCACCTTTGACTTGGGAGTCATGAAAGAATCACCTTAAAGACTCAACATAGAGAAACGGTTGGTCTAACTTTGCCCCAGTTATGACAACGAGAGTCTTCTTACACATATGCTGTAGATGTAGCGTATGTTTTTGGATATTGTTGCGATGGTTCGGCGTTGCTGCCAAAGGGAAAGTGCGTGCAGAGAAAATACAAATGGTATAATGTTCATGAACTCTTTGATGACACTCAACAACTAATCTAAGTACAAATGATGTAAAGTAAATTATGGTGGAAACGGATTTGTAAAGTCTGTATGCCGGCTCGCATGGCTGCTTAAGTCAGCCATGCGGCTTCTTGGTCTCGGCAGCGTTGCGTGCGTCTTGAGCAGACGGAGAGGAAACTCTGATGGCCGCGCGCACTTCTTCTTCGGCCTGCGCCGTGCCACAGCTGAGGCGGCCTCCGGCCCGCGAGTGGAAGAGAGAGAACGCCGTGCGCGCTGCGTGCGCATCCACTGCAGATGGCGAGTTAGTAGAGCTCGCGAGGAATGAGCTGTTGCTTGCGCCTGCCAGATGGCGCCAGGCGTGTCGGCTGAGTCGCCACATGTTTACTTCAAAGTCAATTTTTCGGCACTAGATGAGTTCCAGTTTTGCCGCCAATGTCACCGCCAGAACAGAGTTTATTTTCTTTCTTCATTAGGCCTGGTGGCAAAAGGTATAAATTACGTGAGTTTGGCAATTTGTACATGTTGATGTAACTCGTCGTAGCGAAACAACATTGTGATAGCAGTATAGATGTCTACTCATTGATTATAAAGTTTATTTACTTGTGTAACATAGATGGCAGGTATTAATGTTTTGCCTCATCTGTACCCCAGCCTTGTTAATGATGTCAAAATAGTTAACTTACATAAATTATTTTTAATAAATATCCTGCCGAAAAAAAAAATAATTTTCTTCAGTTGAAACAACAGTTAAAATTTAGACAATTGTAGTCAACACGAAACCATCAATTTTTTTTTAATTTGTGTAAAAATATACTTCATTAAGTAAAAATGGTTATTATTTTAATGTTAGACAAAAAAATCATTTCATACTAACAACTCTGAAAAAAATAGGTCTTAGATAATGTTACCAGCACCGATTTGTAGATATTTAATAGCGAATAAATTATCCTCAGCTAGTTTTGCAATTTTATGCCCTAAAGAAAAATTGTAACTGATATTCGAAAAAAATCTGGTTGATTTTTACAATCCATTTAACAAGAAAAAAAGAGGCTCAACTATGCTCCAGAACTATTTTCCTATGTATTCCGATACTAATGAGAAGTGATTACAATAATTTTTGTCGTAGCCGCAGATAACTCATTATTGACAATTTTAAGAGGTTTTATCGATCTGCCGATTCTGCATGTTGCTTTAATAAAGAAAGTTATTTTTTGTTTAAATTAGTTGGAAATTTAAATATAAGTTACTATATAAAATTGACTTGAAACTTTGTCTGAGAACATGTATTTATTGTTGTAAATAATTTGTAATAAATAATCAATATCTATTAGAACAGTCATTGTGGTGCTCTAAACAAGCTGTAAGATTTTCATTGGATCTGACCTGTTTGTAAGGAGTGTATTTTTTAATTTATTTTTGTACTATCTTTGACCACTATTGCTATTTCAACATAATATGAAGACACCTAAAGTTGGTACTTACATAAATTATCAAGAGAAAGTTAATTACATTACGTTATAAATTAAAAGAAAAAGTTACATCTCTTAATTAAAAAAAAGTACTAAGGTGCACATAACCTAAGATAAAAGGTTAATGGTTTCCTACTGTATCAGTTTTATGACTCTTTAAACTGTTTTACGTTCAAATAGTAATACTATTTATAATTAATGAAACTTTCTAGTTATAAGGCAGTTTGTGGGGCAAAAAAAACCGATCATTGTACAATACAATAAATGCCTTCAATTGCTTATGAAATAATAAAAAAAACTTATAAATTACTGTGATAAACTGTTTTACATAACAACTCATTTTATCCTAATTATCATGTAAGGGCAAGTAAGCCAACTACTGCAGTAATATAGCATAAGTATATCCTTACTGGCTTACCTTAACAACTATCGTCTTTTTTATTAGGATTATGTGAAAAATTGTACTCTAACTCTTTTCTACGGTGTCAAACTAACTAGACACGTTTTTTATTTTAATATTCATCCGAATACCAGCTTATGGAAACAACTTATTTCAAAATGTGAAAATATTTAATTACACAAGATAAAAAAAATTTTTAATAAATAAATTTAAAGTCTTTATTGTTCAAAACTATTTTTTCGAAGTCCTGAGAGAATTCTGCACAACAATGTATTAATTTAGATTTTTCAACTTCGTCAGCCTAATTATGCCTTAAATCCTAGATTATAGGGCTTATGATTCAATAAATTTAAATAGAGTAAGCTTTTACGTTCTTTTTAAATTGATTCTACAGTGTTTTTAGACGTTATGATGGGTACCTTTAATATGGTTAAAAGCTTCATATAAGGAAGCTTAAAATAATTAATTCTAGTTTGGAACTAACAGAATTGAAATGTTATTATAAAATGATAGTCATAAATCTTAGAAATGCTTTTGTGTATAGTTAACACTCAAAAAACAAAAATTTTCAGGAAGAGACGAGGTGCTATCAATGCAAAGCAGCTAGCTTACTTGGAAAAGTACCGTCCAAAATCTCGGCTCAAGATAAAAACTGCTCAAAAAAATACGTGTTGTCTGCAATAATCGATAAAGATTTTTTTAAATCGACTACTACTCAGCACCACTTATCGATCCACTAATAATGATGACATGTTGCGCATGAAGACATTGACAAGTTTAGCATTAAGACATTGTTATTCGTTTGTCTGTTGATACAGAAACAAACTTTCTATCCAAGGAATATTTTTTGAACGAGTGTATTTAAATATTATTACTTAATTAATTTTTCCTTTGTTTTTCTTTTTTAAATCCTTTCATAGTTTTTTACTAATTTTCTTTAACAAGGTAATATAAGAGCGAATAAGTCAATCCAGTCTTGTTACCTGTTAAGAACAAAAATATTGTCAAGTCAGTAAACTACAGACATGAGCTAAATTTCAGCGTATTACAAGGACAATTTTTTTAGCTGATTGTATTTTTAATAGTGAGTGTAATAAATACCATGTTATTTTTCGAACAGATGAATATTATTATTGTCAAGTATCTGTTTATTTCTTAAATCTTAAAAGCTTACGTGATGAATGCATTATGTCATCACTACATTCTGCGTTTACCGAAGCTTTTTTTCTTGTAGTCTGCAATAAATAGTCTAAGGAGTCTTAATCAGTAAGTTACAAGAATATTAAAACAATTACTTCTAATGCCCTAAGAGTTGAGTGAAATATAGTTTATTTTGACGAGTTGTTAATAATAAAATGAACTGACAAAATTCTGTAATAACTGCTATATTAATTGTCTGTTTCATACAACATATAGCTTTCTACATTTACTTTTCATGGAACTTAGATGTACAAAATCTTAAATATTAATATTGTTAATCGTCCTCTTAATAAATAAATAAATAAAATGACTTGCTATCTAAGTAAATAAAAATGTATAGCGAATTAAGTAAATGAAGTAGTGGTGTCTTAAAGAATCTAGCTGGATAAGATAGTGAAAAATGCCTATGCGTTAAGTAAATCAGAAGAGTCATTTCTATAATCACAATTTAAAAAATATNCCTGTGCGTTCGAGCACCTTGTGTGGTCCCGAGTACGGTGGCTCCAGTGGTTTGCGGATGCTGTCAATGCGCAGAAAAACGTGCGAGCAAGTTCGCAAGTCCCTGTAACTGAAAGGATGGTTGTTGCTGTGTCTCGTAGCTGGCACCGGTCTGAGCGACAGGAACAGCTGTTTGAGACTGTGGACAAAGTTGATGTGGTTGGCTTGGACTGAGGATGTAACAAAGAACTGGCCCGGAAGTTTGAGCGCGGTACCAAACACTATCTCCGTGGGTGAGGCCTCGAGATCCTCCTTGTAGGCCGAGCGCAATCCGAGCAGCACCATGGGCAGCACGTCAACCCAGGACTGCGGGCAGCATCTGAGCGCCGCCTTAAGGGTGCGGTGGAGACGTTCCACCATGCCGTTTGACTGCGGATGGTATGAAGTCGTGTGGCAGAGCTTGGCTCCCAGGGCGCGCGCCAGCTCGACGAATAGCGCCGACTCAAACTGCGCACCTCTATCCGACGTTATCCGCAAGGGAGTGCCGAAGAGACTGATCCAGTTGTCGTTGAGCGCTTTGGCCACTGTAGATGCCTGTATGTTTGGCAATGGAACTGCCATGGGCCAGCGGGAGAACCTGTCGATGATGGTTAGATAGTACTGCATCCCCTGGACCAAGGGCAACTTGATGAGATCCACATGAATGTGCTCAAAGCGGTTGTCCGGTTCACTGAAGCGCCCCAGTGCCTCTCGGTTGTGGCGCGAGACCTTGGAGCGTTGACAGGCCTCGCAGTGCTTAGCCCAGAGCGCTACGTCTTTGCGGGCTCCCGGCCAAATGTAATGCCTGGTGAGGGCCTTGGCAGTGGCCTTAGCTCCGGGGTGGGCCAGACCGTGGATGATGTCGAAGGCCTGACGTCGCAGCGAGACGGGCAGGTAGGGCCGCACTTCTCCGGTGGAGACGTCGCAGTAGAGACTGGCACCATCTTTTTGAACCTGCAACAACTGAAGAGCACCCTGATCGTCGAGAAGGCTTGGTAGCTGCTCGTCAGCAGCCTGGGCCTCTGCGATGGCGCGTGTGTCCAGAGCGGCAGGCATCGTGATGGTGGCTGCGTCAACCTTGGGGTCGTTGGCAGCCGTGAAGTCCTCTGCAGGCGCGACGTGGGCTCTCGACAAATGGGTGGTGGTGGTCGTCAACGTTGGCTTGGAGTCCTGGTGATGTTGCTCCGGAACCGTTTGGGCGATGAGCATCCTGGAGAGCGCGTCCGCGACAAGGTTGTCACGGCCACGTGTGTGCTGAAACTTGGCGTTGAAGCGCAGGATGTACTCCAGGTGACGAGCTTGACGAGGTGACGCTCTGTCCGAGCGCTGGTGAGCCGAATGGACGAGTGGACGGTGGTCCGTGTAGATGACGAAGGTCCGTCCCTCGAGAATGCGCTCAAAGTGCTTGATTGCCTCATGCACTGCCAGCAGCTCCCTGTCATAAGTGCTGTATTTGCACTGAGCACTCGTGAACTTCTGGGAGAAGAATCCCAGAGGTTCCCAGAAGGCATCCGGGCGCTGCTGCTTCAGCACCGCTCCAATCGCTACATCCGAAGCGTCGGTTCTGAGGGCTAACGGCGCATCGGGTCGAAGAAAGGCGGTGCAAGCCGCCTCGGCGATGCTGTTACGGCATTGACGAAATGCCAAGTCCGCCTGCAGCGTCCACGCGAGCTGTGCCTTTTTGGGAAGGCCCTTGAGCAGCTCATGCAGTGGCGCCTGAGTCTGGGCTGCAGATGAAATGCAGCGTCGATAATAATTGGCCATCCCGAGAAAACGGCGTAGTTCCGTGGCGGTGTTGGGCCTGGCAAAGCTCTTGATTACCTCGACCTTGGCCGGTGGAGGTTGGAAGCCATCTCGGGAGACCAGGTAACCCTGGAAGAGTGCCTGTGGCTGACCGATGGTGCATTTTTCAGCGTTGATCTTCAGTTTGGCTTCTCGCAGGATTTCCAGGAGCTGACGCAGGTGGCGAAGGTGTTCCTCATGGCTCTGCGGGATTATCAACAGATCGTCCACGTACCCCTTTACAAAGGGCAGCTTCCGCAGGATGTGGTCCATGGTCCTCTGAGCCGACTGCGTGGCGTTGCGGAGCCCCAGAGACGTACCCAGAAACTCATAAAGACCAAAGGGCGTGGTGACTGCAGTCTTTTCCACGTCCTCCTCGGCGATCGGAATCTGATAGAAAGCCTTCTGGAGGTCCACCGCTGAGAAGATGTTGCCTCTGCTCTCCTGGAGCAGATCCTCGATCATGGGCAGGGGGTAGCGGTCCGGGATGGTGCAGGCATTGAGACGCCTTTAATCACCCGTGACACGCCAGGAGCCATCCTTCTTGGGCACCATGTGGAGTGGGCTGGCCCACTGGCTGCTGGATGGTCGAATGATCCCTCTGTCCAGGAGCTCGGCAAACGCTCTCTTGGCCGCTGCAAGCTTTTCCCCTGCAAGGCGCCTTGGGCGCTCTGAAACTGGGGGTCCCGTGGTGGTGATGGTGTGCCTGACCGGTAGGTCCGGCACCCTGATGGGCGTGGAGCTGGGCTTGAACACGTCCTTGAAGTCCTGTAGCAGCTGCGTGTACTGCTGGGCATAAGGGCAGTCGCTTCCTCGGGCTGGAATGATGGTGGAGACTGAGAAGACCCCCGCCATGGCCAGGTGGCCAGGCGCTGAGAGACCTGTGAGTCGGTCGATGAGCCGTCTCTTCTGCAGGTC
>NW_019379453.1:637566-733282 GCF_000648655.2 Copidosoma floridanum | reverse complement strand
TATATGTATGTATACATAAATGTTATTTTCATAAATATTACTCTTCTTCTCTATGCTCTCCAATTTCTACGGCTTATGATTTTTTAGTTCTGTAGTAAGGTCATAGTATGATTTAACATTAATCAAATTAAAGTATGAGCATATTTCTCAAAATATTTTGAGATTTTATAAGTTGTACTTTATTAAACAAATTCTAGAAACTTTGAACTTTTTCGAGTTTCTCAAAAAAAAAAAAAACTGAGATTTTGCATACAGTATATTTAAAAAACTTATAAAAGAAACCAGGTGTGGGTCTCGAGACCCCCATCAGAAGTAAGACCTCCAACTTAAACGTTGTTGAACTTGATATAACAGAAACTGAGAAAATTAGATGACACCTAATTTCAATAGATCTTATATTAAAATAGTAAAAATTTTATCATCATTACGAATTCGAACACGCGCGTGCATAAAATACTTATACTTATGTGACATGTGACGCATGTTACACGCATGTGGAATACTTCCTTTTCTTCTATAGTTCATGTATCAATATATGCACACGAATTGTTGGTCATGTAATGCAGAACGAATTAATAGTTTTTACCATAGTGCCCCGAAAAAAGGTACTTTTATTTAGTTACGCGGGACAAAAATTCTTTTTATTTAAAAATTTTTTTTCATGCATTTTAAATGATATCATGTACGTATAATCAGTTTTTGTTGGAATCATTGTATCCGACAAATTTTTTAAATTTTGGATACCATAAAAGTAAGATAATCCACTTTATCTGATTGAGATTAAGTAAAACAATTGACATATACCTATTTTTTATTGTCAAGGTGTAATGTGTCATTCAATCTGTTTTCTATGATTATTTATATATTAATATTAAAATTCACCCGTGATTATAACTAATTTCTACTTATCTTTAAATGAATAATAAGAATATAGCTTGTGGTCACGTGACAATTATTCTTATAATACATGATAGAAAATAGAAAGCAAATCAATTCATAGCTAGGATATATAGGATGTAGCTTTGCCTTTAAGATATGACTTTACTATTTTTAGAATTATTACGATTGTTTAAATGAATCCGTGTAACATGTATTTTTGCTCCTCAATAATTATTTTTTATACGTGGAATTTTTTTTGGCCTATTTGGCTTTCCTTTTGAGAAAAAAAAAGTTTTTTTACTTGTTTTTTTTTATGATACAGTCGGAATAGGAAATAATTAAAATGATGTTTGTGCATAGTCCAACCCTGCTATATTTGTGCACCTCGATCATGCAGTTCCCACAAAATTATTATTTTTAGCCAATTTTTCTTTCCTATCGAGATACAGCGTTTTTTCTTGTTTTTAAAAGTAAGATTGTTTTATTATAAATATTTAATACTTTATGCACGTTTTTTTACATACATGTATACATATGAACATGTATGTAATGACTGGAACGTGCAACACGTATGTTTGTATACAAAATGCATATACTTTGCCTCTAGTACATATATACGGCTATTGTTTTTCTCTTTTCTTCTCATTTCTCCATACTTTTAACTCAGCTTGAGCAAGCACATCGGTTTAGCGTTCAATTGTAGCGTATAGAAATATACATGCTAACATACCTATAATATGTGTATACATTTATAGTTATAGTACCAGCGTGAGGGGAAGAGAGCAAGCGGCGTACAGACTACAGGCGAGAGAAAGAGAGACGAAATGGTAGACAGTAGAGTGGTTCGTGGTTCGAAAGAGAGAGACGGAGCGGGAGGGAGTATATAAGAGAGAAGATTAAGGAGAGGGCTTGGGCCGCAGGGTGGGTGGCTACGTTTTTTCGTAACGTATTTTCCCTCACGTGGCTGTTCACGGCCTAACATGAGAAGTTTCATCTAAAAAATATGTTTTTAAGACAGGAATCATCAATTAATTGACTGTTAGTCGATAAATACTAAAAAAATTGTTTTTTCTTATTTTCGACCTCTTTTCATCACTTACAAAAATCTGGTAAAATTTAGTTCAAAGCATTCAGCTAAATGCATCTATTTTTGAAATTTGTTCTTACTATAAAACGTTACTCAATTTTCTTTAATCACAGCTGTAATTAATTATTAGCTTGTAAACAAAAAAAGTGTGTCTAAAATCACTTGCGATAATCTACAACACAATTACTATAAGACCCTCAATGTTTTTTGTTGAACTAAGTAAAAAATAATGTAGACATAAAGGTTTTTTTAAGCGTCTAAATGATAGATTTTTTTAATGCAGTGAGTGCCTTCAAAGCACTTTTTGTTTTTCCTTTTATTTTATATTCTCGTGCATAAATTATTCTTAAAATTATTTTTAAATGTACCTCAGCGTTGGTAGAATATATGTAGCCGACTTAAATTGTATTTTAATTAATAAATATTGTAATAATAACTGTTTTTATGATAGGTGCAATGTCTTGTACCATTAGAATGTCGTTTTATAAATACGACGATTCCTCTTATTATCACTGTTAGTATTTTTGAAACGTATCGTGTGCACGACTTTCTTAGCGAAAAAAATTGCGTATTTTATATGTATTATTTAGTTAGAGTGAAAAAAAAAATTTCCACAGGCATAATTCAGATTTGTTGTATCTAACAGTAGGAAATCAAAATAATAAAAAACACTAAGGGAAGCTAGCAGTGAAAGGTAAGAAATGAAAAAAATTTTTTTAATATTTTAAAAACAAGTAAAGATATACAGAAAACGCAGCTAAAGCCTAAAGTAAATAAGAAAAGGTATTCACAAGAGATACTTAAGAAAGCAGTGCTGTTAGCAAGTAAAGGCAAGTCGATGAGGAAAGTTTTCAGGGACTTGGGGGTACCACTGACGACTATTTTTAGAAAGGTCAACAATTCAGATACGGTCACTGCCAAAAGTAAACCAGCCGTGTAGTATTGATTGCCACCGATGAAAAAGGAATAGTTGACTGGATTCTGTACAGAGCTCAAGCAAAAATACTTGTTACTAAGCATGATCTTTGGAGGCTGTCACATTCCACGTTAAGTTAATTAATTTAGAAACATTAATTACAAATTCTAAACCAGGAAGACGTTGGTATAAAAGTTTTCTTTGGAGGTGTCCTATGATTTCAATAAGAACGTCACAAAATTTGAGTCCTGCTAGAAGTTCCGTGAGCGAAACTAACAGAGAATAGTTCAAAGGAGTAAACAATTGCCTTAACAGTAAAAATTTACTTGCAATCAAAGGTTCACAGATTTTCAAGTGTGATGAAAGTTCTGTGCAGCTATGTTCACAGTCACCGAGACTTTTGTCGGAAAAATGAGCTTAAGTAGCTCATAAACTTGCTGATGGTAACAAAGGATGTTTATCGATGCTGTTCACGTACAGTACTGATGGTATTTGAGCACCGCCCATGATAATGTGCAAATACAAGACATCTGTCCAGAAAAATTGCGGGAAACATACCAGCTGGCTGGGGAGCAAGAATTTCAGATGCAGGATGGATGACTACAGAAAGTTTTTATGAATATGTAACTAACGTCTTTTATCCTTGGTTGGAAATTCCGTTTCCAGTCATCTTGTATTTTTATGGGCACTCTCTCATACAACCATGCCTTTAGTTACTTTCTGCAGGCAGCATGAAATTGAATTAATATCTTTATACCCTAATGCCACCCACATCATGCAGCCATTAGATATTGCGTTTATGCGTCCTTTTAAGGAGGGTTATAAAAAAACACAATCAGTTTGATTAAATGTTGATGACCATTTAAAATTAAACAAGAAAGATTATGCGATTGTTTTGAAAAAAAGAAACTCAAGATGCTATGCCAGGAGAAAGATCAGCAATGGTGGATGGTTTCAGAGTCTCTGGCTTATTTTCATTTAATGCAACCAACGATGGTTACACTGTACTGAACGAGAGAAAGAAATAGAGGACAACGAAGATAAAAATAAAAATGAAACCATTATGCGCATTTTGGAGGGATTTATGAAAGAGTTTGAATCTGGAATTCCAACAAAATTATTGAATAAATCAAAAATTTGTGAATCTGAGTGTATTTGAAACGGTGAATCAGAAATTAAAGGCTTATTTGACTTTCGGCGCTGAAAAAGAACAAAATTTGTTTATATTTTTTTTCAATTCTTAACATTTTAATACTGAATATTTTTAGATTGTTGGAATACAATTCTACACTTATAACTAATTAAAAATTTATTTTACATTTATTTAGAATTCATGTATACCTTATTTACAATAGCTTAATGATTTATTTGAATTTATATACAATTTAATAACAATTCATTTCAATTGATAATATTTTATTTATGATTTACAAATTTAAGTTACAATTTACATACATTTTGTTACTTTCAAAAATTTTTTTATTCACCACAGAAATTAAAAAAAAAAAAATTTTAACAACTATTTTTTCTTATTTAGAATTGACTCAACGTTCAATGCCTTTGATCAAAGGCATGAAAAATGATAATGGTCATAAGGTAAAAATAACAAAACTCCTTCATATTAATAGAAGCCTGTTCCTGAGATTCAAGAAGATGAACCAGATATAACAGCTGTTTCAGTGATTGAAAACATTACAGACAGCTCATGCATCGTGCAAAGTCTCGAATAAATTGTATTTAGTCGTGTAAGTTGTAATAAATGATTTAATGCTTGCTTAGAAAAGGAAGAAGAAAAAGTAGAAAAACCAAAAAAAACTACGAGAACAAAAAAAGAAACTGGCTGATAAAATAAAAATTTTAAATGATCAAATAAAAAAAACTAGATTTGAATAAAAAAGAAAAAAGTTAAAATCAAAGCCCTAAGTTTTTATGTCTTATAAATTAAAATTTATCTTTAATAATTAAACCATATAACTAGATCGTTTTCATACAGAATGTCGTAGCTTGTATGAAGTTGATTTTACCTATTAATTATTTCAATAGATTCTCATTTTAATTACGTTCTTTTACTACAGACCTTTTCCTCATTAGCTACTAATTTCTCTTAATTTTCGCTGTTCTATCATAATACAGCAAAATTTTTATAATGGTCAACTCATGATTTCGTAATAGAGACATACTGTTTGTTTTATAGGGACAGGGACAAGATAATTGTCTTATAAAACGTACAAATTGGTATTGTTCCCATTTTCAATATTAAAAATATATCACACTTAAGCTGCGTATTTGAGATTTACCTTCCTTTTCACAAACAGTTTCCTCTTCCACTAACACCAATAACTATAATGTATAACAGTTACTAAGCAAGATATTAATTAATTAAGTGTTACTCCTAAGATTTGTTGTCATAATAGAAAAGACCAGAGTTATCGTGCCAGTCTGGGTCTGCGTGGCATTTGACTAAAAAGAAAACGAACAATAATTTTCAGGTTTTTTTTTATCCCACAGTTTCAACAAAACCAAAGGTACGGTGTAAGAATCATTTTTTTTTCATCTTATTAACATGAGGTATTTTAAATTTGAATTAACACTTTCTTTTCTTCGATGAGGTTTGGCTGGTGAGGACTGGATGAGGACTTTTATGAGAAGGCACAATCTGTCAATTAGAAAAAGTGAGCACACATCCATCGCTAGAACAAATGGGTTCAACGAAACAAATGTCAAGGAGTTCCTTACACTGTTGGATAATCTCTACAAGGAGTTCCAATTTCAATCTCAAAATATCTACAACGTAGATGAGTCAGATATCTCGGTGGTACCAAAGTGTAGTCCTTGATTAGTAGCGCAGAAGGGAAGAAGACAGGTTGGAGGTCTTACCGTAGCTGAGAGGAGTGAAACGGTGACAGCCGAGCTGTGCATGTCTGCTTTGGGTTAATTCATGCCACCGATGCTCATTTTATCACTGGTGAGAGTAAATCCAGAGTTGTTGGAAGGAAAACCACCTGGTGCCAGGGCAGAATTTCACAAAACTGGTTACGTGCAGAGTGAGATTTTTACCAGATGGTTAGTCAAATTTGTCGAGTTCTCCAATGCTTCAAAAGACAATCCAGTTTTGTTGCTACTCGACGGACACTGCTCTCACGTCAAAAATCTGTAGATTATTGACTTAGCCAATTAAAATGGTGTGATTGTACTGTGTCTGCTACCACACTGTACGCACAAAATGCAACCCCTCGATGTGGGCTTCATGAAGCCGCTCAGCAATTTTTATGCCAAAGAAGCACAAGTAATTCAACAAGAAGGACAAATGATGACATTGACGGAAGTTTTTTCTGTATTTGGAAAAGCTTTTATTAAAGCTGCCACGATGGAAACAGCGATTAACTCGTTTAACAAGATCGGGATTTATCCTTTTAATCTTTTGTTGTTCGAGGAAACTGATTATGTGAATTTGAAGGGAGATGATCCTAGTAATACGTCTAACCGGTATATTTTTGTACTTTTAAAATCAATTAAGTAAAGATAAAATTCAACTGAAATATTATTATTATCATTATTACTATTATTATTTAGAATCACCATCTGCAGTGTCCCATACCTATAAACTAACTGAGTCTATTGCTCAAAATTCACTTTCGTTGAAAAGTTCCATTGCACCATTGATAGCTGAAAATCACTCTCCGCTCTGTCAAGATTCCCCAATCTCTACTGAAAACACTCATTTACAGAATTCAAGTATTTCAGTTCTAGTGGAATATATAATACGTGCAGCTCCTTTGATCAACTTTTTGGTAAAAAATAAATATTAGACTGTACTTTCAAAGAACATTACTGTAATAGTATTTTATAGAGTTCCTCACTCACAAATATTTCCAACGCTTAAAATGGTGCTCAATTGGAACAGAATCCCGTGGAGAATTTACAGACAGTAAATTCGCCACCTCTAGTTATTAATTTACCACATTCAAATCTAGTGTCTAATATGGCAAATGTCCTAAATCGACCTTGACATCCTGCTTTTGTCGAAAATCCAAAGAAAATGCCAATAAAAAAGTATCTAAAAATGGTAAAGCAGCTGTCATTACCTTCAAGGAGTATTCTAATGATTTGATGGCTCAAAAATTAAAAACATGAAAAAAGAATCTTGTGATACTAAGAAAAAACAAATTGTAATTAAAAACATTAGTATTTTTCAAAAATCTGTTAAGACTACAAAAAACACACAAATAAATCCTCTGAAAGCTTTAAATCTTAACAAAATGGTACAATCAAATAAATATCAGAGTGCGGATTCTACAAATTCCAATTAGAATAATGTATCGATTCCAGACTGCCCGATCCTTTTTGCTACTGATTTTCCAGAGGAACAAAATTTATTTAATAATTTACTTTGGTTTAATGCTGTGAATGAAATATTCAAAAGCCAAAGAACGTTATTACAGAAATTTAATGTGTTTATGATTAAGTGTAATAAGTTCACTTACAATATAAAGAAAGATTAGAAAATAAAAAAATTAATTACCTAACTTTTATTTATAACACACACTTTTTAACTATAACGTATCCCTCACGTTACGAATTCCCCAGCCCGTACTACACCATACCCACCTATGGGGTAAAGTAGAGCTTTTTAAAAACGAGAAATTTTTTTTATTTTGAATTTTAAATGTTGCACATTGATTTTTTAACTTGTAGACTAGGTTCAAAAGTATCATACTTTTACAACACACTTTTTCAGATACTATGATACTCATTCCTTTGAGAAATACAGCTCAATAAAGTTAGAGTGCCCTGCGTGCCCTAGTCTTCCCTAGGTGCATTTACTTTATTATGCTGCTCGATATATACATTTATTTTTGTTTGCAGCTTTTACTTTTTTTTTACATAGCTTTGAAATTTTTAATATTTTTTGCGGTAATGTTCAACTTAGAAAAAGTTTTAAAAAATTTCTGTGTCCTTGTACAAATAACTGCAAGTACCCATGTTTAAAACCATGTCATTAAAAACTTACAGATAAAACACTTAAAAAATGTAACCTTACCTCCAAATATCCATTTGTTTTGTTGGGGATTACAAAATTTTATAAAAACCATACTTTTTAATTGTGATTACAAAAAATTAATCTTTTAATTTTATCAATGCAAAAACATTTTCCACTATATTATTTGGCTAAGTTCTTTTAAGTTTATTGTAGCCTTAATTCACTTAAATCGAGTATACGTTATCTGAGTAATTTTAAAGGATACAGAAGCAAATTTTTTGTCATGTATCTATCTTCCTATATTTTATAGATATATTAATAGGCCTCATAATAGCATCTCTCTCTTGACTCTTTCTCTGTTACACGACTTTGTAACTGTACACGACCTTTCACGATGTATCACTGATTAAGCAAGTAGATTATTTATTTATTTAAGTGATGTTATTTGTTTGTATATAATTTAGATTTATCAGGTTCCTTAAAAATTCTTTTAATTGAATATGTGTTGATGTATAGTTAAGAGTTGCTGAGTTCCGTTTTGATAATATTCTAAAGTTTTTAAAACGATGTCATTAATGTAATTGTTTGTTTCAAGTACATTTTCTTAACTTAAATAATATAACAGTGTTTATTAATGAGTAAGGAATTTTACACTAAAAGAGTATGACAAGAACTGTATTTGCCTGTACACTGAGAAAGATTTGATGCTGCAGTTGTTCCTCTCCCTACAGAAGCTATACCAAATCACGATTAGTCTGCTGTCTTTGACTACTGGGATAGCAGGTATCCCAGTCGGAACAGCGCACGTACGAGCCCAAGTATAGTAGCGTTACCTATAGTGTGGTTCGACGTATGCACTATAAGTTAGATGTCTCTTGTCTCAACTGATATCGCTGACGCACTAAACTTCCAAACTAGCACTGTACTACTGGTGGTACTCTGATGGTGCCAAATTTTTCTCAGTGTACCAGTAGCTTTACACATGAGGTTCTTGATGTATTAACAGAGTATCGATAACTTGAGAAAAAAATCTATTTTTCGATAAATGTGAGTATTCATACGATTGGTTTTTCTAACCTAATATTGTCTATTATTGAGATATCGATGTTTGTTTACAAAAACATTAATGTATTAACAAAGTCTGTCGATGACAAGTGACAAATCCACATAGTTCTTAACAAAATAAATTAAAAATTCATCACGAGTTTTAGTTGTGACATCGTTATACATTTAATTATTCAATAATACTTATGAACGAATTTGTATGCTTATAACCCCTCTTGACTTCAACATATACAAGGTATGACTAATGTATTGCAGTGCATTATAGTTCTCAGAGCAATAAGCGTAACCACTGATAAATTACAGTTTTTGACATGAAACAAACTCCAAACTAAGTATAATGTTGATCTAAGTTAATCACATGATTTATGTATGCAAGGGTTATATGTATGTAATCAAATGCTTATAACTTTAACTCAAGTAATTATAGTCTTAATAGGTTCAAACAATGTAGGTAACTTCGACTTTAATCTTGAAGCTGATGTATTGCATTTGGTCAGTTTTCATCGGGCAGAGAAATATTGTCAGCATTTTTGGAATGTTAACTCTAAAGGATAGTCAAATAACATGTCTTCATAATTATATATTATTAATTAAATATTTTGGTACTTACTGAACATTACTTAGATCAGTACATATCCATTTTAAAATATGTTTCACTTACAAAATAGACGATTTTTACATGGTTACTTTTTTTGCTTTGGCAAAAGTATAAGGCATTTTTGTTTAGCAGTCATACCTAAAAACAGGTGTTTTATGAACAGAAAATAGTTATGAATCAGAACAAAATACAACTTTTTTTTCTTACATATAACTCTGTCATGTAATGCTGATGCTCTTTGATAAAAATAAGTGTAAAAAGTGTAGAACAATTTTTTCTACATGTGAATAGAGAAAATTTTAATTTAACAACAAAGTGTCAAATACGAAAGATGTAGAACAAATTAAAATGAAATTTTTGTGTTTAGTTAGTTTTTGCCTATTGTACCATCTCAATACTGTAAATGGTAAACATTTTTTTAAAAATGCAGAAAACTTGCTCTATAGCATCTTACTTTTCTCATTATATTTTCGAATAACATGTTAAGTACAAAAATTGTATATCTTCTAAAACGCACTTTTCTTGTTTCGTTCATTTTTGTTGGTTTATCGTAACACTTGTAACAAATAAATCGTCTTAAAAGACCTGAAAAATTATTGTACAGCACACAACTTTTTGACACATTATTTGTTGACATAATGTTTAATATGAAACTTGTAGATTTTATTGTAACAAACTTATTTGTCTTTGTCTTTAGTGTCATTCTAACATCAAAAAAAAATCTGTTCAGTATCAGAGAAAGTGGACTGTATAGTTTGAGAATAAAGAAAAAGAATTTTTTAGCACTAGATCGAGGTCTGGGAGAAGGAGACGGAAACTTGAACATATTTAAAATGATACGCAGTACATCACACTTTTACTAAGAAAACTAAAACAATTTATTTGAACACACGTTAATATCACTGAATTACAGTAAAGAATGAAATGGAACTTAAGTAATTGTGTAATTGAGTCACGCTAACAATAAGAAATGAACACGAAGAAATGCTCGTGCGCAACCACACGTGTCTACAAGTAAAAGAGAGTTCTAGAATAGGTTAGTGATCTAGTAGCGCAGTACACACAGCGACGTACTAGTACGAGGCTACAGTCATGGACAGCCAGCACTGAGCCACTAATGTATACATATATATCCATAGGTAGTTACATAAGGTTTCGCGCGCGTACCATTGGGTATTGGTGACGACGTGGATAGCTCGCATACAGCCACACAGACTCGAGTACATGCACAGCAACACTACAAAACTACGCTTAGACTAAGGTTCATAATGTTGTACAAAACCGAAGTAGATAAAATAATTTTTTTGTATAGTGAAAAACACAGATAAATGCGAAAATCACTGAAGTATTTGATTGTAATGATAATATACACTGATTTTGACGCTCTTAGATGTTTTTTATCTTTATTACACAACAAAATTATTTTCTTCGTTTTTGTTAATTAAAAAAGATGTTTAGAAATTTTTTATATTAAGTTAATTTAAAGAAGAGCTTTTTATACATTTATGTAGTGTGGCCCAATACAAGAAATTTAAAAAAATTAAAAACAAAACACTGTTTTGGATGATACAATATTTTTATATGTTTTGATTCCATCCAATTAAATATGTTACTATGGCATATATGGACATAGATTTTTTTATAGTAAGGTTACAGAAAAGATGGTAGATAAATTTTTTTTTTGATTTCCCAAAACATACATATTATACCTGAATAAAATTGTAATTTAATATGAGAAGTATTTTAAACAAATTATTTAGTTCATGAAAATCATGAAATATTTGGTACTCATTTCTCAACTACTGTGTTTTTCTCTGGTGTGCACTTGGTAGAAAAAATAGGATTCGCCACTTAAGCACCATTGCTCCGTGACTGCCTTACATCCCTCGGCCCCTGTTTCACAGGTCCCTCGGGCCGAAAAATAGCCTATCTGTTAAAAACTACTGTTTTTATTAAAGACAATTAAATAGTACCAAGTTCAATAACATATTTGTTTTTAATTTGTATTGTAAGTTCAAATTTCTCATGTTTTAGTGTTTTAATTAATGTAATTGTCAGTCTATTTCGCAAAGCGTGATAAAACTCTTTTTTTTAATTATGTATTTTTTGTTTCTTAACATCTTTTACTTATACAAAACCTACATTTAATATATTAGACGTTTTGCTATGCCACAAGAATATGGAAATTTTGAGACATTTCTTAAATCTAGGCACTATTAAATGTAATGTTTATTAAAAGTAGCTGTCAAAAGTTCATATAACTTGGTTTGATTTTGCTATCACACGAGTACTACATAGTATTATGCTACAAGTGTTATATTCAAACTATGCTATCCCAAAAAAAAGTAGACCGTTTATATACGTCGATTTCAAATTTTCGATAGGCTACAGATTCATTAAGGAGAATACTATTTATTGCCACTATTTAATATTTTCATAAATTCCTTGTAAAGTATTAGATTAAAACATTAACATTTTTAAGGGGACAGTTAAATGTGTATGTACACTTGTAGGTACATACATGTACGGATGTTAGTGTGAGCAACTAGATAAAAACTACCTCTATTCGATGAAAATTTCAACTGGGCCACAAAAAGTTTTTCATATAAATATCAAGCCCAACAACAAACGTGAATACATGAGGACTAAAAAAAAAGTCAGCATTAGGTTCAAAAAATATGGCAAAAATTGTTAAAACACAATTTTCGCTTCTACCGAAAAGCCGTAATTTTGACAAAAAAACTCTGGTAGGCCTAAATCGGCCTTGCAACTTTTCTGCGAATTGTCAGAAAGTGCACATTTCGTCCTGTTTGTCCCTAGTTTATAACTGACGTATTAATTAATATTTCTACAAAACACAGGTCGTATGATTCTTAGCAATCCTACAAAATTTCAAGACGAGCGGATGCAAACTTTTTGTGAACCGTCGAATACACAAAAAAAAGGGCCTTTCCCAGAACGACTTTAAAAAAGTTGTTACACCAGACACAGCGATTTTTTTAAATGTCTACTCCTAATAAGTTGTTACTTTAATACTGGTTAAATTTTCATATCCCTAACTTTTTCATAAGTATCCTAAAAATGTATCGAAAAAAATGTTTTTTCGCAAAGTACTAGTTGCGGCGATAGCATGAACGCGATGCTGATTTCAGCCACGCTCTCTTCCTTGCAGTAGCCTCGACGTGTTTTCGAGCGAGTTGTTTCAAATTGACGTGGTTGACAAAATTATCGATATTTCCTCTGAGCATCGTAAATTGACAATTTCTTTTTAAATATAGAATTTCCTTGTAGATGGACCAACCTATAAGATTCTGTCTTCTAGAAGCCTAATAAAAAAAGCGAAAATAAAGAGAAGAAAAAATAGAGAATACGCGTCGAAGATCGATGGCCAGCTCACTCTCAAAGGGGTCAAAAGAGGGTCAATCGCGCTACGATGACGATTTGTATTGATGGGACAAAAAGAGTGAAATGGCAAAAGCTGGTGCAACAAAGGGATCTAAGTATACCTGTGCAGTGTGTGTGCAAGTGTTTTAAGTACATGCTGGATGTGTGGTAAGTGTGAGCGTATTTGTTGTTGTGTAAATTTATGTATTGAAAATAAAGGTCATTATTTGTAGTAGGGGTCATTGTGATGCATCAGAAAGTAGTAGGTGCATTTGACTCGATTGCAGTTGTGTGACATTTTGAACTAAGGCTGAAGTAGACGAATTAGGGTGAACCGCGATAGAAGACTAGAGTCTTATTGCAAAGATAAGTACTGCCTGAATAAAGAGAATGATATTAGTTTTCCTAATAATTTCGTCGTTTTGGACAAAACAAAGGACGTATATGATTGACCATAGTGTTACATTCCAAGTCGATGCAGATGAATCTTACTATTCGAACAAGCGAACTTGATTCGTCATATACATGAAAGCTGATAATATGTAAGTATACAAAATTAAATAACAAGTGGAGCTTATGCGTTTTACTCCTAAGTATATATGTATTAGTTTTGAGGTGCATCAATTATGTGCACATCCACTCACGTAACAAGTGACTTGTACATCTCATAATCGTATACATGAGTATAAGAACGACTCTATTAGAAGTATAAACTTGCGTCATATTATGCTGACATACAATGTTGTCAGTCATTTTGTTAGATTGCATGTATGTACATTTATCCACAGTTGTATCTGTTCTTACAGTTATAGTCCCCTGTATGATCTGGAAAGACAGATATAACTATAGGCAAGTGTACGTTGTTGGTATGTATACATTAATTAGTTATAGTATACGTATAAATAAACAAAATTATTCGCACGTTCACTTGTCAAATTCGAATGATATATACCACTTTAATAATTGTAACCAACAAACTGTTTAATTGCCTTAAAAAATTATTTGTGGATTTTCCATAAAAATTAAACATAAAATTTGCAACCTAATAAGTCACACTGGAATTTGCATTTGGTACGTCTATTTTTGCTGATGGAAGCTTACATCGTCACTGATCCAAAATAATAATTCCACTAGTCAAAAACAGTCAGAGGCTTCTTTTATTCATTTTGATACTATAATAATGACCCATAAAAAAAAAAAACTGTTTTTTTATGTTTGTCACCTCACATCTAAAGTTTTAGTCATTTATTGACTCCTACGTCCAGCGAGTACATTATACATATCAGGTATAACGTGTTGGCTAAAGCAACTCAGGTGTACTTCATAGACATTAATAGTTTTAGGTTATGCTAAGGAGCAAGAGCAATAGAGGCCCAGGTAAAAAGGGTTCAAGTCAGTGAAGAGGTAGCAAAAACTACAACAATTTCTCTTTGTCAGCCACGGATTCATTCATGTGGTTTTAAGAAACTGCTGAAAAGTACTGCATTACGTACTACGGAGCTTCAAAGCAGCAGTATCAACCAACGATAGATGTAAGTTAGTAAGCAGTAGTATATAAAGCACTGATTCCAATAAAAAACTGAAATAATACAAAAGATCACACCAAATTAATAATCAATAAGCTTAAAAAACTTTATTACTAGAAGACTAGTCTATTGCAAATAACAAAAATTTTAGAAAGCGTGCTCACTCATTTTGTCTTCTAGGTGACCCAGCTACTTGTACTTCTAATGTGACACCCCAAATTCAAACGACAGACGATCGTCCTATATTTATGGAACAATATTATTGCCCTTTATCGTTACACCAAGAAATGAAAACTCAATTAGAAAAGTTGTTAATAGACAATACAATCATAAAATCACAGCCGTTACAGAAGTCCTCTCTAGATAGTATGCAAGAAACAAGGGCTTAATGAAAAAAAAGATACATATTAATAATATATTACGTTAACTAAATATAAAAACTATTCTTGATGCTTATTTAGAACTAAACGTCCCTACAATAATAAAGAATGTCAAAAGATCAAACTACATCTCTGTTTTGAATCAAGAAAGTAAATTTATTCAAATAGAAGTTGACTATACAGACAAGTTGTAAACTTTTTTTAACACACCTAATGGTATGTACGAGTATAAAAAAATCATGGATATGTAATTATGGATATGCATGCCTTTGGATTATCTTATGTACCTGAAACATTTCAGCGAGTAATAGATGCAATTTTATCAGGACTACAAAGCGTTAACTTATTTATATTTTTTTGATGGCAAAACAGTGTGCTAAAAAAACTTGAAAAAAAAAAGATTCCTAAACAATTTAAACGTCTTTCAAAGTCAAATTCAGAACAACAACTTGACTGATGTGAGACTTGAAAGATGCCTGAAAGAATTTATTTATGACATGAAATACGTAACTATGGAGCCCTACCACATTTTAAAAAATTAGTAGCTGTTGAAAAAGTTTCGAAATCAAAAGAATCAAACGAATGTTAGACAAGTTTAATGCTAAGCAAATTATAATGGTTGATTGACTGAAAATTTTTCAGCAATTGCAAAACCTTTAACATCTATGTTAAAGAAAGGAAAAAAATGGAAAGAATACTTAGCAAAAAAGCTTCAAGCTGGTATCAAAAATATTATTTAGACCATTTCTGTAAGCCTGTAAGGCAATCGAGACATTTGGGTTAATAGTTCAGTGAATAAGCCAGAATATGTTGTAAAATGTGGAAAAGTTAGTAACAAGTACCTATTTTATAAATTTTTGTTTGTACGTGTTCTGTAGACCCTCAAGAACATTATCACCCCAAATATCTGCTCTGTTATAAAAAAAAAAAAAAATTAGGGTAGTTTTCCAACCTCCAAATCATTACTACGGTAAAATTGTTAAGAACTTTAAAAATTCCAAATTTTACCTTGAAAACCGTCTCCATAGGATTATTGGAGTCGCTTACTACGAATTTCAGATCGAAAATCGTATAATTGTGGTTGCATCTCATACAATCTACTCTTAGGAATAACAGAAAATTTGAAAATTCTTAAAATTCAAACTTTTACCTTGAAAATCGTAACTTGGTGGTTATTGGGTCTGCTGCTTACGAATCGGCATTAAGAAATTATGTGAGGTTAGTTGCATCCTATTAAAACCATCCTAAGAATAACTGGAAATAACATGAAGAAATTTCTAAAGTTTAATATTTTAAATTGGAAATCGCCTCTCGGAGAGTTTGGGGGTCGCTGATTACAAATCCTTAGTCTATTGAATGAAATTCTTTCTGTCAATATCATATGTGCGAGAATTTTAGTTTTAAGTCAGTTAAGTTAGGAAGCGGGTTGTATAAAATAAGCTTGTAATCTACAAATATAATTAAATCAATCGTGATCAGAAACGTTTTTAAGCATTACTATTGTTTTAGCCGGGTAAACTTCTTCGTCCTTTTTTTTGTCACTACTTGTGTTCAACTAGTAATTAGTATGATTAGATCCCTATCATAGTTCACATGTTTGGGAGCAGTATACGCCATTTTTCCTACAATCATAAGCTGCACCATAATCCGTTGGACATTTACGTGTGATTGCATCCATAATACTTTTTGGCGCTAGTAAACCTGTTATTTTCACGCCATCAATGTAATGGCACACTATAATTTCATTGTAAAGTATAAAAACTGTACAAGTATTCATTTAGTTCCCCTTTAATATGCAAGAACGAAGTCTCTGACAGCAGAAAGGTTAATACAAAGTTAATAAAGAGATTATGAAATCCAAGGCGAAAATCTTTCAAAAGTAGAATCCTACGGCTTACAAACAAATTGGTTATCTATAACTTTAGAAAAAACACTAATGCTTGATTGTACTAATTCGTGATTAAACTTAAGATTTTATTGTCCAGCTACCCAAGAACCCCGAGAGACGATTTTTTTATTTTTCATAACAAGGCAGATGTTTGTCATGATTATGTTCCTAACGATCTACGGAACACATACAAACGAAATTTTTTTTAAACTGGTACTTATTGCTAAGTTTTCCCCATCTTTAGCTTATTTACTAGGCTATAATAACAGATGCATCTAATATAGCTATTGCAGCCATGTGAAGCGAATGAAAATAAGGAAACGGCTGTCTTATTGCGTACAGTTCAAAAACTATAAATAAAGTCGAAAGAAATTAGTCTACAACTAAAAACGAATACTCAGAAGTACTTAAGGCTGTTAAATATTTTTTGGCATTACTTACATGGTAAAAAATTTAAGGTTTATGGAGATCACGAACCGCTAACTTCAACTAAATCTACAGAAAACCCTATGAGGAGGCTAAATATATAGGAAATCAGACTTAGCAGTTACAACTATACTTATAAATACAAACCTGGTAAATTAAGTACTCATCTAGACACTTTATTGTGAAACGTAATTGAATTGGATAAAGGTAAGAGTGTTAACAATAATAATTTAGACAAAGAAATACTATCAAAAGCTCACTTGTTCTCTATAAAATTAAAAGTAACATAAATCTGATTAGCCCTTTAAAATATTTTCAAAATTCATCAATTTCACTTAAATATATCAAAAAATGTACTGTTAGTACGGTAATGAGAAAAAATTAAACCAATAGATGCACTATTATAAGTTCCTTAAAAAATAGAAGCCAAACTAGAGGCATTCAATGCACTGACGATAGTACAAAGACTAAAAGCAATACGAAGGAGAGAAATATCACGACCCAAATGTGTCCTAATCCAAACCTGGCACCATGTCTACCCTTCAGCTTAGTAACCTAGAATCTGAAGCGTTAATAACATTAAGAGGAGAACGATTATGCCAAGCTTAATAAATGCACCTGCAGAAGAGGATGCTCAGAATATAATAGAATACTTAAGTCACGAAAATTTAGAAACTAGTAAAGTTACGGAGACAATTGGAAGTAATTTAAGAGTTTCACTGATAAAGACTGAAATTCCAATCAATTTCAGTACATCTCAAGCTTAGAGTAAATCTTAGTACTTTAACTAGATAAAGACCCTACCTTTTCTGACAAAATAACGTTAAATTTAACTTCAATCAATTCTAAATTTTAATCTACTCTTCAACGTCTCGTACAAAATCAAGTAAACAATACCATTAGAGAGAGTCCAGGAAAAATGAAAATTTCTGACATTATAAGGTAACTTTAATTGTACATATTTATATCATTATTTATTCAACAGCTAGCTATTTAATTAAAAAAAAAAAAAATAATTCTTCACACTTCAAAAATAAATTAAGGTCACACTTAGCAAGATAAGTTGAAGATTCGAGGTGAAAAGTAAAAAACGAGATGTTAGACTACTAAGATTTGATCTAATTTTTCACTTTTTTTTCTTTTTATTTGAATTTATCTCACCAAAATCAAGCTGTTTTCATTCCTCGTAGATTTCAAGAATGTGCGTCTTCTCTTCTTTTTTCTCCTAAAATTATGAAAAGTAAATTACTGACGCTAATAACATCACCTGACAGAGTTAGGTGTAAGATATTATTTTGAATTAATAAGTTTTTTACTCTATCTATCAACAGATACTTTACTTGGTTGATAAAAGTTATTGATTTGAAATATATACATGTCAGAAAAACAGTAGATGCATATTTCTAAATCCATAAGAAGTTAATTTTGGCTATATTTTGGCTAGATTTATTAAAATATAAAGAAAAAAAGTGAAAAATCAGATTTCACCTTACCAATCCAACACTTAGTTTCTAACTTTTCACCTTGTATTCTCAATCAGTTTTACCTAAAATGGGCTTGATTTATTCTTCAAATTATCAAGAATGTGTGTCTACTCTTATTATTTCGATAAAATAGCTAGCTGTTTAATAAATAATGTTATGAAAATACACAATAGAAGTAATCTTATCGATAATGTAAGGAACCTAAATTTTTTGTGGACTTTCCGTAAGGCCATGAAAACGATAAGTGGAAAATCAGATCACAGCGTATCAGTTCGACATCTAATTTTTGACTTTTTTCCTTGAATCCTTAATCAATCTTGGAAAGTTAGGGCTTGTTTTTTTCTTTGAAGTGTCAAGAATCTTAGTTTACTTTTATTTTTCAATAAAACAGCTTACAAAAATTAGTCCACACAGAGACTACAGAATCTATGGTGACAATAGACACACCATCAGAAGTATTTTGAAAACTTGCTACAGGTACAGTAGCCTTTTTTTAAATACATTTAAAAATAAGCACATTTTACAATGCAATATCTGCGCACAAAAATTTTTACTCCAGTACCTTCTTTCAATATACTAGCAATAATTATATTTTTTACTGATAAGCCATTCTATCCTTTTATCAGTACATTTTATTGCAATTGTCAATATTCCGAAATTCATTCTCAGCGATGGATCGAAAAAATTCATAAGCCCAGTAATAACAGAAGTATGAAAAATGTTTGATTTCCCGTTAGTTCTCTCTAGAGCGTACGATTCACAATCGAATAGTTCATTGTAAGGAAATCATGCTATGTTGGGCGATTTTTTGAGAATTAATGCAAAAAAAAAAAATGTTTGGTATAAAGTGGTCCCACCCACCATGAATGAATATAATACTTAAGTTCATTGTGGAATTGGCTTTACCTCTTTCGAACTCGTCTTTGGGAGACGGAACCGTTTTTCTTATCGATTTTCCGACAAATCCCAACCAGAAATCAACAGCTTATATTCTAGATTTTTTTTAATTATAGAAAAACATAGCCATAATAACTTCATATAAAAATCAGAAAATAGAAAAGTGATACATCTTCTAATATTATAAAGTTGTTTTAAGGTCCATGCTTATTAGTTGCCCCGCGCCACCCTACACAAAATAACCTTAAAAATTGCTTATTTTAATGTGATTATAAACAAGCATTAAAATAAAGTTATTGCCACCCCACCCCGAGCTACCCCTCAGCTGCCCCGCGCCGTCCCACTCTGATAAAGAGATATGGAGCCCCTATAGTAGGCAGGCATGTTAGAAACTGCCCTGCCCCGCTTTGAGTCACCCTACAGTTGCCCTGCAACCGCCCTGCAGAGATGTTTGGCGATAGAGAGATATGAATGCCCTGTCGTAGGCAGGCATGTTAAAAATTTCTATGACACTTGGGTATGATAAGTCTCGTAAGCCTGTCGTAAGAAATACCAGACGTCTGATCGGCTTACTAAACCTGTATCTATTTGGTTTGGTTAGTCTGTTGAAAAGCCCCTAGTCATAGCCGTAAGATTCACATGTAATGTTCCAGCCAAGGTATAATTGAGTGTCGAAATGGCTGTTAATAGCATAAAGTGCTAAATATTTAGTATTTTAGTTACAAAAAAATTTTTTTTTTCATATAGCACGAAACATTCATTAAAAATTATCAGTTCTACTTTTCAATGTAATTATGTCACAGCAAAAATATTTCAGCCCATTTTTAAATTCAGAAAAACTAATTTAACAACTTTTTTACATGCTTATGTCATAATTGAAAATAATAAAAAGAGCTTTTCTCGAAATAATCGAAAACAATTACGATTTAAAAGTTGTTAAGGGTATCGTAGATCATTTATCATCATACGTATCTAGCAAATCTAAAAATTTTGAGAATTAAGCTCGATTAATAAGTTTATCCTTATAACCTGCTACATACATTGGCAGTCCTAGTTACACGTAGCAACATTATCAGAACGCTATGGCCATCATGAGAAAATGTGTACGACCAGATTTTTTCATTACCAGGATGTGTAATCCTAAATAAAAGCAAATCAAACAGATACTTTCAAAATTTCCATTGTACACTACTTTAAATGTTATTTGTTTTAACTAAATTAACTTATTTGTTAAACTATTCAAAACTAAATTTGAACTTCTGTTGGATGACATAATAAGAAATAAGATTTTTAGTAAAGTAATATCTCCAAAAAAAATTTTCACGGACCTTTACTAAAAATACCATCTCAATGTTAAATGGTTATCTGGAGTATAAGAGAAGATATATTGAACAAGATAATAATCCTTCTAAAATAAAAATAAAAAAAACCAAATAATTCCGGTAGATAATTCAAGGGTAGTTGAAACTTAAAACACCGAAAATTATTCTTCACTACAATTCATACTTTACCGAAAACAATTTCCTTTGGTTCTCACATTCTCCATGACAATAATAAAAGCTCACGGTCAAAGTCTTATCAAATAATTTAGGACCATCTTCAAAAAAATCACTTTTTACACGGTCAAGTATATGTAGCTTTTTCAAGAGTTCGAAATCTAAACAAGATTGTATTTTAAATGAATCAGATAACAAATTTACAATTTAAAATATAGTTTGGAAATCATACTTAATTTATAAACAAATTATCACAAATCCAGCCTATACTTTAAAAGTAAATTGAATTTAAACATTACATTGCATTGAATACTTACTTTCTGGTTCAACTTATAAATGATAAAATCATAAAGGCTTATATGGCTATTTGAGCGAAAAAAATATAGAAAAAAACAGGAAGTCATTATTTATATTATCAAATTCATTAAAAGCTTTACTGTGTTATAACTGTTTCTTATACGATCAAAAAATATTGTAACATATAATGATAATTTTAACCAATAAAGTTATTTAGTATTTTATAGTAATATTTATATTCAACATTAAAGTTAAAGGACTGTTATTTTCAATCATTTTGAATTGATTGGCAGTTGTTCAAATCAGCAAAGCTGGACATACATATTTTCTCTAAACATAGCGAAGAGATTTAAAAGAAACTCTCATTGCATCGCAATTGTACCTCCTAGATGGTGTAGAAATTTACTGACATAAATAATGCTTAACGATGTAGATCAAATATACGCAAAACTTTTATTACTCAAAAAATTCCGGGCACCAATCTTCTCCCACTAACAGATTAAATTTAAAGACTCTTCTTTGAAGTTAAAGTAAATAAGAGTTGACGCATGGAGCATGCAGGGGGGCGAAGCCATACTAGTATGTACATAAAATTTAGTTTACAAAAATGCTGACATAAAAACTTACCTAACGCTTCATAACATTTGAAAAAGGACATAGCAAAAGAATTTGTTTATACTGCAGCTAAAAATTATTATAAATACAATCAGTTTACATATCGACGTATGCGTGGAAGACTATTACAGCGTGACGTCATCCCATTTAAAATAACATGGAGTGACGTCACGCTGTGATAGTCTTCCACGCACACGTCGATATAAGTTATAAATGTTACATTTTATTTTTAGAACTACCTAAAATGTTTGGTCCCAACCCTCTCCTTTTTTCCTTTTTCTTCTTACTAGAACGTTGTAATAAAAATTTATTTTTCCCCCCTCTACCTTCTTTTTACTGTACGAACCACAATCCTGCAGTATTAAAAAAATTTATGATCGATTTGACTTACCTCATTGAAATTAGAAATAGGTATTCAAGTCAATGGAATAAATAATGCTCTCAGGCTAATAGAAGATTTGCGAACGACATTATATGAAACGGTTAAGACCATACTTTAAACAAGTCTGATCGTAATACAATCACTTTGAGATTTGATTACAATACTTGGAAAAATAGTTTTCGTGTATAATTCTGAGTCTTTTTTGGTTATTTAACAAATAATGAAAATCAATTCGCCTTAAAGATATTTACACTGACACAAACAGGTTGGCTTTTAATAATTTCATACCAAAGACGTCTTAAACGAGGAATAGTAAATTCTATGTGTATTTTACAGTGTGAGCCTGTTCACTCCGTATACGAAGATCTCTTAAGCTGTAATTTAAAGTTCTAGGTGGAGATAGAGATAAAAGTTCATGACAACATATAAAGTTATTTTTCAGTCTTAAGACAAATAAACGGCCGTAAAACGTGTAAAGCAACTGAATATGCATTAGCAGAAAACATAGAAGAAACATTATCGTTAGTTAATTAAATTAAATTATGGTCAGTATAACGCATAGATAAAAATGTTTTAAAAAATGCTAGTCAAAGGGCTCTATGAATTATATGTCCGAGGTTATAAAGTTTTGCATAAGTATAAGAGGACCAGACTATAAATACATGTATAAGCCATGGTAGGCATAGTGATTTATGAAGGTAGATTATAGATTATGATGTAGTGAAGTCTTGCAAAGTGCGATAAATGAAGTCTAGGAATCTAGAAGATATAGAGGTAACTTTATCTATGCAAGCCGAAAATAACCATTCTGACTCAAATGTGACAACCTTAGTCAAACAAGGAGTCAACATCATTTTTGTAACTGGTTATCTACAGAGTAAGAGAAGGTCAGTAAAGGTGACTCTCTATATAAAAAAATTTTAACACACTTGTTTATATTCAAACATAAACCAACAATTGAACATCATTTTACTACTTTATCTAAGACCAATTAGAGAGCAGTTATATCATCTACAGAAGAATATGTCCTAAAAAGATTAATGTCATTAGCATATAAAAGGCATTTTGATCTTTGTATAACCAAAGCAAGTTCATTCATTACAGATACAATTAGTAAAGAGCCCAGATGTGAGCCCTGAGACACTAGAGTTTCTGTGGATTCCTCAGACGTCGCTCTAGGCTGTTATATCCAGTTTGCGCATGAAAAGTCAGTTTGATGATACTTTGAGAAACGTCAGGAGCAGTAAAGATCAGATTGATAATCAGGCTATTTACATTTGTAGGTGGTGCAGTATTTGTTGTATGTTAAATATAAGGATACAAAGTGTATGCAATAAAGCTAGATGGTGGTTTCTGATTTCTAGGCACCTATGTGACCCCAAGTGACGTTTAACATATTGCTGAAATTGGCGTACGTCCGTGGGTAGGGATACCTCAGACTGGCGTATATATTTTCAGTGAAGAGTACAAAACATTGAGATGGATTCAGACCATAATCTTTTGAAAGATGAAAGATTGAAAGCAAAGAACAGAGCTAGGATGGGGGCTGGAAGCTAAAGGAATGCCTAAGTAAAATATACTTATTCACTAAATTATTTAAATGACGATGAAACTATTTGGCACAGTAGTTTAACGGCTTATTTCAAAACAAATAGAACCAATCAGTAAAAACTAATGCGTCAATAATACTTTCGTAATTACCGTTCTTAAAATATCTATAGTATGTCACTGGATTTTTGAACATTGTTTTACCTGTAATGTCTATAAAAACAACACTAAACTTGTGATGTTTGTCCAAAAGAAAAAGCAACATAATTAAAGACTCCTGAAGCAAAAAGGGATCCGAAAAAGTAACCACACCCATATAGAGCCGTGAATTATCGTTGTAAATTAAGCCGAATGCATGTCTGTAATAGTTGTGCCATTGCAACTAGATGTTGAAAATGATTGTAGCCTGTAAAGCTAAAGTTCAATGGACGATATGACCAGGTAATATCTATTGTATTACTTAACGTTGTATCCTTCAAAAGGCAGGCAGCCATCAGGCATGTCTGGTTTAAGTCAGATTTCAGTAAAAATTGTTTTTTTAGGTGTGCATGAAGGTTAACCTCTAGTGTGTTGCATCATTAAGATAATATATGAATGCAGTGATGTGAGAATAAGATCCTAGAGTTTGTTATCCATTGGCACAGTTACCTGCATGGAGTAGGATACCACTGTTTTATATTGTGTTAAGTTTATTTTTGATGTAACGTTTGTATGCTTTTTTGTTGATATGCCTGGACCTTATTATTACTTTGATAATATAAGGTTTTATTTTAATATATTCCAAATGCTCATTGTTTTTTTTTTTTTTTTTATTAGGCTAAATAACATATGGCTTGATCGAATTGATAGATTCCTAACAAAATTTTTTTTGGATCTCTTTCATTAAACTCTGAATGGTCCGTAATTTCATTAAATTTTATCTTGATGGAAGGAATGGGCCGTCGAGACTGTCTGTCTGTTCCAGCTTCTATCACTAAAGTATTATTGCTTTGATTAATGTTCAACATTCTTCTGAAGATTATATTTTGTACGCTATCATCATCTTCATTACTATTTAAAAACTAATCAAAAAAGTCATTGAGAAAACATGCAATTTCACAATATACACCAGCTTTTGGTAAAAGTTCATTATCTAATTGCTGGTGTAGAAGCTTGTACATCTTACCTAGAATGCCATGAACAGCCTTTACTACTCATCTGTATTTCGTTACGTAACGAGGTTCATTTGCTTCAGTTGTACTCAAGTTTGGTGTATTTCCCTTCACGGTACACATGAAAACCTTAAGCCGAAGATTCATAAGGTACCACATTCCTAAAACCTCTATCCACAATGCAAATATCATGTTTTCTCATGATAGTTCCTATACAATTTTGATCATCCATTACTTTCTTCATGATGCTTGCATCATTTTCTGTTGCCAAAAAAAGACCCGGGAGATCAACAACGAATTCATCTGTGGTGCAAATAGTAAAAGGCTTAACCAAAGAATATTTCTTATGACCTGAATATAATTTTCGTTGGTACTCGTTATTTTTACTTTTTTGGTGACGTAGATATGTTCTTTCAAAAAAAAAAGCAAGCTCAGTTGTCAAATTAAACAATTTTTCTGCATTAATAAAAGCGTGATCACGGATAAGATCATCTCTTTTAATACTTTTCACACCAAAATACTTTAGTAAGTCATCTTTTTCAAATCAATTAATTACTGGCTTATAAAAATCGGATACTTTTATTCTTCTATTTCGAAAACAGATTAAATAAAATTATTTCATGATGCAGTTCGTAATTTAAATAAACAAATAACTGAAGCCTGCATAACGTCTCTAGAAGCTGATGATCTCATGGAAGTTGATAATTTTCTCACCGGTTGGTCAGTTGGAAGACTAGTAAAAGAGAATACTTGTTTTTCTGTAAAATTTGATAATTCTATTCCATCTAAAAATTGTTTTGGAGCTTCATCTGAAAACCTCTTTAAAAATGAACATACTTCATTGTCAGTCAAAAAATAGACATTACTGTATACCTGTATTAGTTTTAGATCATCTAAAAAAAATTGTTTTAATTAAATGTTTAGTAAAAACTCGATTTCCATTTGAAATAAACATTCATATTACTTTAAAACACTACAGTCTTGCATTTAAGGGTACAAGCCTTAAATAGTTCTTATTTCTACACATGCAACATGTTGTATGAAAAATAAAAGTTCTTTTAAGGGGCAACTCCATGGTAAACTTTTTTTTTTTTTAGTTGTTCTTACTGCTACCTCAAAAATGCTTCCTGAGCTCTGAGAACTAGCCATTTCCAAGCTTAACCAAGTTTTTGTTGACTGACTTCCATCACTGGTAGAAAATTCTTCTTACTTTGTAGGTTTTTGTGTGCCAGAAAAAAAATTTTTTTTTTCTCATCGCAAACTTTAAGCCCAACTTAAGTATTATCTTCACCCAACTACTCACAAACGGTTTCGACTTTTCTAGCTAAACGAATGATTTTAATCTGAGCTGACATTCTACTAAGATTTCGCTTCAAGCAATTACAGCATTGATCAGTTGCATCAAATTTAGCCTTGTTTGATGCAAAAAACTATCATGGCAAATATTTAAGATATATTGGGAGATTATAAAAGTTATTAAAAAAAGTTATAATAAAAGTAATTCGGTATTCAGAAGATCAAAATACATAAGTAAGCCTGAGCAAGATTTTGGATACAAGAAATGCTATTTACTGTCACCAACGCCTGGACTGCTGAACTAAAGGATCTTAAACACTTATAAGATACACAATTGGGGGCATATTATATCAAATCTATGCATTCAAAATAGTGAAACCGTTAAATAACATTAAAGTATAGTGTTCAAGTAAACGTTTAAGCCTTCATGAGTTCCACACTGAGAGAACATTGATGACGCTGCAGTCCCGAACGGAACGGTTACCATACCTTGCTTTAGTTCTGCAGCCCCCTCACAGCTTGGGAGGGCTGCTCTTCCAATTGGGACCGCAGCGTTACCAAAATTTGAACAGCGACACTATCAGTACGTCACGTTGGATACCTGACTAATTAAAATACAGCTGACACATTTCTTGCTTCGTGTGAGAGAACAATCACTGACTGCCTGTTTAATGAATCCATAATATATATCACCACCTGCTGTTTGTTTGGCTTTTTGTTGTATACATTCTCAATAGGTTAAAGCCTGCTTTAAAAGTTTTGGAATACAGTTTTCTTTACTTACATGAGTTACAATTCCTTGATATGTAAATATAACATATTTTAATCATACTGAAATATTATAAATTTATGATTTGATTTTTTTTTTCAAGAATACTTGTTTTATTATTTTATAATTTCCTAAATCACGCATCTAAAAACTCTAAGGGGATCTTCCAACCACTAAATAAAACGAATTTTCGAATTGTTAATGTAGCTGTTGTAATACAATAAAAAATGTACAGTATAATACGAGGGAAGAGTAATTTATAAGATTGAAAACAATTACTTTGCAAAATTTACTATTTTACTTTTGTGTATAGATCTCAATTTTACCATTGCATTTAAAATCACAGAAATAAATTTTAATTTTGTATTCAGTTGTGATTTTTAAAAGCTTTTTAGTGCTGTTTTGAAAATTTAATGTAATATCATCACGAGAAATTTCTTAAAATATTTAATGCGTAATGACATAGATGCAATTGTTTGTAGCACCTGGCCACTAGGCGGAAGACACGAGTTAGCGGGTTGGGCAAATGTCTGGCATACAAACACAAGTTATTTGGATAAATGCACACCTTATTTTTCTTTATCCTAAATATCTGAACTTGGCGTATACGATACGATACGACTTTTACGATAGCTGATGGGAATTACACCACAGCCTGGAGTCGCCAAATCGTGGCAAACAAAAACGAGGGGTGCACAAGCAAAAAAAAGCCCCTTTAAGTACGTGTATCTCGGGCGCTAGGCAATCTAAATCTGAACTATTCGCGAGGCCTATGACTCACGAGTGTAGCCAACGTGAGTGAGGATCGATAGAAAGAGATAAATGATATCGATAAAGCCGGGAATGCTTCAAACGAAAACGGCCTTAATATGCCGCCCGCCAAACGTTGCAACGCACGTTTAACAATTAATTAAACTCTACATGCCAGCTGAGCTCGAATGAAGTAAAATTCAATGAAAAACCTTAAATAAAGAAACTAATAACTTCGCGATTCAAAAATTTGCGAGATGAGAGCAATCAGCTGGCCTAAGCTATGTGATACAAAAATAGAAATTAATCCATCTATTGAAGTTGTTCAGCACTTCCTTCAATGGTGTCATCGCCCGCCGTGAAACGACGCTCTCACTCAAAAAGCTCGTTGAATCTTGGTGTGGCCGGTAGCACGACTAGTTTGTTAACAGGGTGCTTGAACACGGAACTGGCTGTTTTGACCTTTGCCTTAACTATTGGCGAGACCTTTGACTTAGCCATAAACTTGAAGTCCGGACAGAGAAAACAGATCGGCTGGGAACTCCTTCCAGTACTTGAGCAGATTGAAGTCGAGTGGCTGATCCTAGTCTACTCCTGTAAGCTAAAGGTTTTGTAGAACGATCTTAGCCCACATGATTACTGGAGCAAGAAAGCCCAGCGGATCGTAGAGCCTGACTATCTTGGACAAGATCTGTCGTCATTGGTCATGGTCTTGCTTACTTGGTAGTGCAACGCGTCTTCGATCGGGTACCAAAGCAGGTCAAGCGTAGGCACGGCAGTGTCGACTGCCAGTAAAAGCTTGACAGATGCGGGAACAGCAGGAGTGAGGAGAAGCCATATCTGTTAACAACCACTTGCCAACGGATGGACCTACTAAGATAGTGACGATCAATTTCTGAGCATGTAGACAAAGACTGGGCTCAGTGTCGTCGCCCGCAAAGAAGTTGTCGGCATAATGATTGTGAGTGATAGTTGCCGGTCTGAGCGAGTAGTTATGAGCCTCTTGAGTGGCTAGGGCCATCATACAGGTGTTTGCTAAATAGAGGGCAGAAACCATGCCGTAGGTGATAGTGCTGAGCCAATAGTGTCGATTGGCAACTCCAGGTTTCTCGCGGAACACTATTCTCTGCCAGTTAACGTCAGCAGGATCAACGAGGTACCAACAAAACATTTTTACGATGTTGCAAACAAAAACAACCTTGGACAGCCGCCAGTGTAAAAGTACAGCTTGCAGGTCGGTCAGGAAGTTCGGCCCAGTTTGCATGAAGTTGTTGAGGGCCTGGCCTGAAGCGTCCTTAGAGGAAGCGTTGAACACAACACAAGTCTTAGCACAGGAGCCGTCGTGCAGCACTGGATGGTGTAGTATGTAAACAGACAGCTCAGCAGATTCTGATCGCAGGAGACAACGACCATGTGTCCTAGATACTCATACTGCTTCATGAAGTGACTGTATGCCTGGTTCAGAATGTCATTTTTATCTAAGCGCTTTTCAAGAGCTAAGAAAGACTTGACGGTAGTCTTTCTGGAGCCTGAAACTCTCAGAGCTTTAGTATAAGGTAGCCTGACAACGAATCGTTCTGTTGAGTCACGCTTGACAGTAGACTTGAAGTGCTTGGCACACTTGGCGTAATCCGGGGAGAGCCTTTTTGAGGCAGGGAGCTCCTCAATCTTTCAGAACTGTTAGATAGCCACAGAGAGAGCTCTCTGTCTTCTGTCACAGTGAATGTTTGTATTGTTGTTACCTTACACTGGGTCGAGCAAGTTCCACCAATTAGTACCCAGCTGAAAGTCGTGTTGAAGGCTGAGGGGGATCTGAGTGGGCTGGCGATGAAAGTGGAGTTGGAGTTCAATTTGATGTTCAGTTCGATCAAGCCTCTGCAAATGGGGACCCATCCCCTATACCTTTGATTGCGATGTGTGTAGGGTTGACCGAGACGTAAAGAGCCTGTACGATATAAGCAACCACGTACGACTCTTCAGATCATGAGTCGAGGAGGGTTCTGGCTTGATAAGTGAGCCCGTCATGGGACACAAGAGTTACGATGGCAGTAGCCATCAGTCGCGTGCTACCAGTGGCTGCTGCACAGGTGATGGTCTCCTGCTCGACGTCTTCTTGGATTCCCGCCTGATCTAAAGTCGTGGTCAGGGCACACTTCGTCGAAGAGTTTGATGCTGGAGATAGTTGGCTATCCTGATGCAGAGCTATGGGGTGTTTTGCTTGGCATGCGTGACAGAGTTGCTTGGACTGGCATTCACTTTGACCATGAGAGGGGCTCAAGCAATTAAAGCATAGTTGTACCGAGAGCACGAGTTTCCTCCTTTCGAAAACCGTTTTCTGCGTAAGCGTAGGACAAGAGCCTGTGAAGTGAGTGGCAGCTAAGGCTTCACGTAAAACCAAGAGTTATCTTGGTCTTGTCTTGGTCTTGTCTTGATTTTTGAGAAAAGAATCAAGACCAGAGTCGAAAAAAAAATTTCGAGACAAGACTGAGAGTCAGGAGACCAAGAATCTTGTCTTGACAAGATTTTTGGTGACCGTACTTAATCTTATAACTATAATATAGTATATTCATTTCTGGTAATTTAATTTATTTAAATGCAGGCCAATTAGAAATAAGTACATAAAATTATTAAAGTTTAATGTATGTGAATAAGAAATAATAAATTAGGATAAAACTGGTGTGATTTAATACATAAGAACAAAATAATATTCAGAGTAAAATATTTAAATCGATTCCACAAGTATCTTTTGCTAAAGGACTTTTAACCCACGAAATCAAGCACAGCAAACTGCGAAAGGTTTGACACCTTAAAGTGGCTCTTTCATAAAATGATTATTAACAGAATGGTATAATATCTTATCAAACATTTTTTACTGAAAATTTTTGCATAGCTATTTATTTATTGAACATAACTAAGTAAAAAACGGACTTAATAAAGCTCATGCAATTCCAAACATACTGCTATCTCGAAATATATGTGTTCACAGACTTAATGATTAGATTTAAATAAAATACAAGCATACATTTTGGTTTTCTTTGTCGAAAGCATAGGCAAGCATCCACTGCCAGTATTTTGAGGTTAATGGCGAATTTGAGATAATCATTCTTAAGAATTTTTATATCGTATATTATGATCTAAAATTTGGAATCAGTACTTAATTTGCCTCAATAAACAATATCAACAAATGATCTTTTAAAACTTAAGCAGCAGTATTAAATATTAATTTGACAGTCACACCTTTGACTCAGAAGTCATGAAAGGACCACCTTAACGAAGTTCTCCTGTTAGTGATTATTAGTGAAGCTTCCAAAAACATGCGGTTATATGGAACTAATGACAAGAGTATACTTAAAATATCACGTGTCATTCTTACTGAAGATAAATATAAATTTTCGTTGTCCCATTACCAATCTACTGCGTTGATTTCTGTTGTAGCTCTTAGTGCTTCGTAATAGCTTTGGAGTTCATTTTGCCAGGATTAGCCACTTGTTTAAGTATTGAAAAAAGTAGTGCTAAAATTTAAGAACTCCTCTTCAATGTCGACGGAATCGCTTTCTTCACTTGAAAAGTCCACAAAATTTGATTTACAATACTGAGATTTGAATAGACCTTCGAATTTTTCTACACTTATTTGTTTTAGATTTTTTCCCCAATCAATCGCATCAAATCCTTGTACTTTATGCCTTGGATCTCGTATCAAAAATAGGCAGTAGATCTAATTTGTCTTCGTATAATGTATGTGTGTGTCTGTGTGTCTGTATGTTTGCAATTTTCTCAATAGTACTTTGGCCAACTACCAGGACAAGACCAATACAAGACAAGAATACATTTACCAAGACCAAGACAATATTACCCATTTTCGAGAGCTTTCAAGATCAATACAAGAGTGATACTTATCTTGGTCTTGTCTTGGTCTTGTAAAGCCCTAGATAGCAGCGCAGCAGCGGCACTCCTACGACTTGTCCAAATTGTTCGGCTTATTGGTGGTGGCGGCGAGAGTGGTTGTATTGACGCATTTACAATTTTCTTTTGACACCGTTGAGCTCGCAACAGCAGCAGGTGCCTGGCTGTCTGTGTTCAAAACAGCCGAACAGTCCAATGTTTTGATACGTTTTTTAATAAACCTGTGTAACAAATCGTAAGGGGCAAACACGACCTTATCCATCTCGCACTCCTTGGTCCAGTCTAGCTGTGTCCTGAGCGGGAGTTTACTGGTAATAAAGTAAATAAGGAGAGGATTGCTCCATGCAAGGCTCACTAAGCATCTTGAAGGTAGGAATGCTTCAAACAAAAACAGCCTTAAAAGACGCAAAATTAATAGTTAGGGCAGTGGGTCTTAAAAATATCAGAAAAATTGCAATAAAAATATTTATAAATATTTATTTTACCATCAATTGTGAGATTATCTACCAAAAAAACGGAAAAAGGCTCGAAACAGTTTTTCCTAATTTTGAGTATATTCTGGCGCGAAAATAATTTTTAGAATACCGCAGTTTAAAAAAATTGAAAAGAGAAAAAAAAACCAAAAAAAAGTGTTGTTTAGAAGTTAGCCAAAAAATACTTACATAACTTAAAAAACCATTAAAAAATTCAAAAAAAACTTATGAGCTCTATTTTAATCGTAAAAGTCTGAATAATCAGTGTATTTCTGTAATTGAACCTACATGTTCTTAAATTTTTATAAATTGTTTGAAAGGGTGGATCGAGCAAAAACATTTTAGAAAAAAAAACTTTTTTTTAACTTACGAGGTCTGTATCAGTACATATAGGGCTAAAAATTCATCTGCAGAAGTTCTTACTAAATAACTCTCAAATGGTCAACTCTAATAACAAAGTCAGAAAAGTGCAGTTTTAACTATCTTATCTCGCTATCGTCTTTGTGTTTTTTTGTTTTTTTGAAGATTAAAATCTTCGGTATTCATTTGTTTGTGATTAATAGTCTACTACAGATCACAACGGGCAGAAGCACATTTTTATAATTTTTTAAAACTGTCGATTCTGGACTTTTAGCATTGTTATTTAAAACAAAGTGTAGAATATAAAAAAGTTGTATTTTAATGAGGCTTACGATTCTTAAACTATATACGAACTTGTAATAAAATTGTAAGTGTGTAGCAAAAATAGTTTTTTTTAATATTTAAAAACTTTTTTCACCTATTAAAATATTAAAGTGCGTATGTAAAATTAGTAAAAATACATTGAGAAACCGTATTTTTTTAAATTGTCAACTTTTTTGTTAATACTGAATGTGTAAATCTTTTAATTTTTAATACATAACGAAAAAAAATTTTTGAACCTTTTGGGTATTAATTTTTCTACTATAAGGACATAAAAATGAAATCTCGAATTTACATAAATAATCAAAAGTTTTAAGTTTCCAAGATCCATCATCTTTCTCGACTGTGTGTAAACCTAATATATTAATTTTATATACATGCAAAACAAGGTTTTAATTTCTTACAGTTATGTAACTATGTGGCTGATAATATTTCCCCCATCAACATTTTTTTATTATTGAAATTTTCAACTGTCGACGTGGAGTGCTATAATGAAGGCCCGATTCGATAAAAGGTATTTTTTTTAAATATTTTGTTTACGTATCTTTGTAAGTGATGATTACAATTTTGCTTTGGTATGGGAAATATTGTAGATATTATTTTTTAGTTGGACGTGTATTTTTCAGAATAAGACAAATATTTAGATTTACGTACTGAATAGCAAGTTTTGGTTAAAAAAAAGTATTAACTAATGATAGAACTTGGTTATAAGACAATATAAGTTTTATTAAGTGACTAGACGTCTTAATACATGCAACCTACAGTTAAGAGTTCTGTATTACACGTCAAAATGTTCAAGTATAAAAATTTTGATTTTAAATTTCTAGTGTGTGTAAAAATAAATCACGTATATAAATTAGTCAGAAGTACGCTATAGAAGTAGAAAAATTTCTTTAAGTCGAAACAACTGTTAAAAAATTAACAATCGTTAAAAGAACTAAACTACTTAAGACGATCATTTATTTTTAATCATACGAAAATATTTTCGATAGTTAAAATTAGTAACGACATAGTAAAATGTGAAAATTTTCAAGTTAAATCAATTTATTTACATTGCAGAATTAAATTTTCTTAAAGTTCAGGGTCCAAGTTGGAAGAAAACTTTTTCAAATCATTTAAAAGTTTTTGTCTTTCCTAAAATCCTTAGTGAAATTATTAAAGTACGATGGCCTTTAAAAAAGTTAAAAGTGAGATTTGAAGAAAAAACTGGTCGGTTTCAATTGTTTATTCAATACCAAAAAAAGCTTCCCTGATTATGTTTAAGACCGTTTTTTTCTTAACTGACAGTACATATGTTTCACGCATTTGTATGAAACTTTGATTACTTCTGCAATTAAACAATCATTTGGTTCGTTGTAGAATAAATGCACTTCTTTCTCTTAATTTCGGCAGTTATTTATATTTTTAATAATTTCTTATTTACCATTGAACGTAATTTAAATCATGATGACGCGCTTTTTTTACTTTAATAAAAATTTAATGTCATAAAGTCAACTTAACAAATATGAGCAGAGGAATACATGAAAAATTATTAACAAAGTCATAGCTTATGTATCAGAAGTCTAAAAGCAAGTTCATTATTAAGCTAAACGAAACGGCTACTGACGTACTAACATATGATAGTAGTGGAATAAAGTGGCATGGAAATACTGTACTTTTGTTGAGCTGGCAGTGAAAGACCGTAAAGTTTTGAATTTTTTGCACAAACAACTATAGTACTGTAATATGATCATAACCTGTACACTTGTTGTAAAATCACAGTTTTTTGTATGCTATGATATGTTCTTATCAATAGGTAGTATCCAACACAAATTTCAAGTTTATTTCAGTAAAAATATGATAAAAATGCTGTGTTAATACACACTAATAAATACTGGAGGCCATTAATTTCAAAAAATAAAATATAATTGGAAGTTTGTTAATAAAGCAGCTTAAACTTTGTCGCAAGACAAATCTAATAATATTTGCAGCTTTCATCTCACTCCTAATGATTTTAATGTTTTTGCAACGAGTAAGACTAGACTTTAAAAATAAACTAATTTAATGATTGTAATTACGTATTTTCATTACAGATAATAGTACCATGAAAAAATGCGAAAAGCCTACATCAGTGCTATTTTATGGTTCAGAAAAATTCTAAAAAGAAGAAAAAACGCAAAAAATAAATGGTTTGTTGCACATATACCTAAATATATTTTTACTGTAAGGTGCTCATATAAATTACTAGCCGCCCCATCTCGGCTTCGCCCAAGACTCATTAAATGGAACACCGTAGTGTGTTAACATGTAATGTGAAACGTTTTTAGTAAAAAATTTTACACCTAGTTCTGACACTTCTTAGAACAAAAATCTTCTTATTAAAAACATTTGTTCGGAATGCATACAGTTTATTTGGTCGAGTAAAAAGTGGTTAAAAGTTAACAAAATATAATCATGCTGCAAAGTACCGTGCATTCCTTATGACATAAAATAATCGTCGGCCCGAAAAGGCCGTTGATTTGCAGTTTCTCCCGTATATTCTATGATAAGGGCTGTTTTTAAAAGCTGTAAATATTTAAAACTCACAAAAAATTTATAATTGAGAAAAATTATTTTCTCTTATCACACAACTGTATTACCACAAAATCAAAGTCCTGGAGCTTAATCTCTACATTTTTTATCGCCACAAAAATACAAACACATGTTCTACCTATTTTAAAATCTGGAAAATTCGTGATATTACTATGAGGGTTATAGTAAAAAGCTGATCTCTCACTTAATTAATTCTTTCGCCATTTTTTTGACATCTAAAATTGTATTTATAAGATACATTTGAAGATTCCCTTCCAATTCAACTTCTTGTAACTTTTGGCATAGTTGAGACTTTTGTGAGTCCTCACGGCTTTTTTTTCAACTTTATAAGGTTGTAATATATTTGTTGGCAAGGTAATTTGACATCCAATGACCCTGAAAAGGTCCAGGGAGCTTCTTAAGTACTTTCTTTCTTGACTGAAGTTCCCAGCAAACATGACTGCCTCTATACCTTAGGGTGATTTTATCTGGCCTGTTATTACAGCACCATACTAACCAGGAAAAAAACTACAACTTTTGAAGTTTTGGAGCTAGTTGCAGAGCTCTTTCCCAACGTCTTCTGGTATACCGTCGAGGACGTTGGTGTCTAAAGCACCTTTTTTTTGCAGACTTAGTTATTTTGGTGATCTAAGGTGAAGACATTAGTTCGTCATGCTTGCCCGTTGGAGACTGTTCCGTTGGCTCACATTTATTATTTTTCTTCATAGCTGTTAGGTTCTCACAGCGTAGACCTTGGAGAGGATCGGTGATTCCAGGTTGAATGCTTAAAGTTGAGAGTATAATATAGGGTTGTCAGTGACCGGGGGTCCCAGCCTTGTGACGAACAACTCTGCTCGTGACGTCTGCTAGTAAATGACTGACTTGGTTTAATAGTTACCGGCTTTACATATTCTTTCAGTCAACAAATCGTTTCCAAAAATGGAAGTAAACATGTATTTGTTGGCAAGGTAGTTTAATCTTAGGTGGCCCTTAAAAGAACTGATGAGATTTATGGTTAAGTAGGGAACGGAAATACTTTTAATGACCCTGAAAATGGCCACTGGTGATACTTCCAGCTATCCCTTATTATCATTCTTGATGACAGAGAGCTAGCTATGGGTAGCTTGACTCTTACCCTTGGAGTCTGCATAAGGAGACCATGCTGTAGGGAGGTGCGCCACTAACTAAATAATACCTCGTCTTCAGGTCCTTCCCCGGATAACCAATCGCTCATCGTTGTCGGTCAAAAAAGTGGACCTAGAGAATACCTTCTCTGAATTGGGACGACTACTAAGAAGGAGGCCATTGTGGCTGCCGTCACTGTGCAGGGCTGTCTTCCCCGACTTGCATTTGAAATAGAAAATTCTCTGACAGCACCAGGTCAAATAGTTGAATGGCCATAAAATGGTCAAAGTGTTGAAGCAGGTTAGGCTCTAACTGTAATACGTCTCCTCGCATTTCACCGGAGACGTTGACGTTCCAAACCCCCATTTTTCCGTGGCAGTCGGTTATTTTGGCGATGTGGGGTTTAACACAATTTACTTTGCTTACCTATGGAAGAAGAGTTGTCATCGGTAGCCGGAATGCCCAGCTGCGCGACATACTACTCTGTTCGTGGTGCAGTGTAAATGATCGACTGCGATGATTGCCAACTCTATGGGGCTTCTTATAACTACTCTTTACTATCTTTGATTGCGGGTGAATTTAATTTTGTCTTGACGCCACCTAGCAGATCCTACTGAACTAAAGCGCAAAGCTAGCTTATTTTAGCAAAATTTTAAGCTTATTTATCGGTATTGTTATGAACTTTTTTGAGAAAAAACCTATGCAAAAACTATCTCGGAATCATCAAGAATCAGTATGCAAAATTTCAGCAAATTTGGTTCAGTAGTTTTTGCGGTTAGCGATTACAACGGTTTTAGCGACTTTGCTGTATACAGTAGTAAGATATGATAGATATTTGAAGAGAACATATATTATATTTCATGTGGAAGTAAAAATAGTATTGTAATTAGTATTAGTTAATTTACTGATCCACTACAGATCTTATATAACGAATAAGAATGTATTTATTTAAATATGAGTCATATAGTTAAAAACAAATAAAACTCGCAAACATGACACCCATAGTTCTGCTTTCATCTTAATAACAAAAAGTAAGATAGTAAAATAAGACGTCCAATGACAGTTGGTAAATAATTTTAAACAACATCTAATGTAATGTGTATTTAACATTTCGAAAAAAATGCGCTTTCTGTAATTTTCGTTCTGTGTCTAAAATTTTTATTTTATCAAAATTAAAGTTATTTATAAATTCAATGCTATGTCGTAATGGTACACATGTATCCTTTTTTTCTATATGTCTCTTTTGTGTCTCACCATTGTTAATTTTATAGCTCTTGATGTTAGACCGACATAACAGCAGTTGCAATTTGCACATAGTATGTGGTAAACGACATTATTTTTATCGAGTCGCTCAGTTACATTTTTTCTAAGTAAAAAGATCGAGTTTAATTTATTGTTTAAACTGTATACAAAACCAATGTGAAGTTTCTTACAGTAATATTTAATAGGATCGTGCTCATGTTTTTTAAAGTATTTATTCTTTTGTTTAAAAATTTATCAATAAATTATTGAGGATAGTTGTTAGCTAGTAAAAATGTATTGATTAATTTTGGATTATCGTTATGAAATTGAGTGTCTGCTAATTTAATAAAAAAGTCTAATAATGTGTAAATCAAACCTATTTTATATTGTATTGGGAGGTGGGAGAGAAAATTTAAGTATCTGCCTGAGTGGGTGGATTTTTGGTACCAATTAGTTAGTAATATGTTATTTTGTTAAATGATAATTTCTAAATGTAAGAAACTAATGTTGTTATCATCACATGTCTCAACAGTAAATTGTTATTCCTGATAATAGCTATTAAAAATGTTTTTAGTATACTTGATTTATTTCGTACGCACACATATCAAGATGTCATCCACAGACTGAACCAAAAAAGTCCAATTCAAAACAAAGATACACGTGTACAAAATTCATTGAGAGAAATATTGATTTTACCATTCAAGAATTTCTGAAAATGTTTAATTACATTTATGATTAGGGTTTCAATAGTATTACTAAATAAACTAACTAATAATAACTACATCTAGACTAATGAAAGTGTAACCAGGTAAAATTGTAATATCTTTTAATTTGTTTTTTAACTCATAATTATTTTTCATGTATGATTTCTCCAGCGGAATATTCCTAATCAAAAAATTAGAAAAAAATCATAAAAAAATTTAGAAAAAATGTAAGGAAGTAAATTTAGTATCGAGACCATGATACGGATAGGAAAGTCTTTTTTGTGAATTTTTATAAGTCCGTAGCATTTAGAGAAATTTTTTTGATAAATATCTTTATAAAACTTGTTAAATTCATTAAAAATTCTGTATTGATCCTACTTGCTTACAAAATGTAGTTGTATTTTTCAATAATCGCTTTAAGAGATAATTTTCTAGCTGTAAATAATATTTATCATCACTAAATAATTTTTCTACTTTATTAATTTAAGTTTCTTTGTCAATGACAACAGTGACATTACTTTTAACTGCTTTAGTAATTGAAATGTGTTTATTGTTTTAAAGGAAGACTTGTGTTGGCTTTAAATCGTCTTGGAGAATTTCATGATTTAGAAAAAGACGATCTGGTGCATTATGTCTATTGTTACTAATAATCTTAAATTTTTCTTTTCTAACTGTCTTAAATTCTCCAGAATAGTTTTATAAATATTCTATATTCTTAAAAAAAAGAGAATAATCACATTTATGAATATTCAAAACAAAATTAAATTTATCGCCCAACTCTATTATGCTTAAGACACAATCTGGCAGTGGTGTGTTAGAAAGGTTACATAGCCAGTTTTCTTTTTTTTCACTTATGCCTTCATTGTTGATAAATACAGGGTACCGAACGGGGCCAGGGTCATTGACACTTTTATTTGGAAGTTTATCGTGTACACCTTCACGCGCTCGGATTCTGCATGTGAGAAAAGGGCATCAAACTTTTTATCTAACTTTTAACTATATTCGTGAAAAATGCTATTCAATTTTAATTTATAATAATCAAGAAATAAACTTACCATATAAGATTCACTGCCATGACTTAATATTTTATTCTTAATTAATTCAACTTTATTTTTAAAAAAATAAGTTTTTATGTAAGAATCCAAAATTTTATTACTTAAAATTAATTTATGTAATTTAGATATGGCTAATTTATGTTTTATGTTCAATTAAAAACTAAAAATGGTAACATATTTAAGTTTGTTAGCACATTGTGTGATATATCTTGGAAAAATGTCATAAGTCCTACATTTAACTAAAAATTTTGGCACTTCAATTCACTGCACTTTTCATCCTTCTGAACACAACTAAGCTTATAAAAACTAAAACTTACGTTTCTAGCGAAGCATGCACGTATGGAGTCAAGCAACCTTGAAAGCGATTCAAACTTCCTACTGGTATAGATGGTTAGTACGTGGGAAGTTTGAGACGTCGAAGGCTTGTCATTAGAGCTGGTTGCTGGGTAGCCCCACTGCTGCCGGATTTATGTAAGGACAAAGTATTGCTTGAAAATAATAACAAGTTTTTATTTTAGGTTAAAGCAAATCACAAGGTGCCTCGCAGAGCACAACCTCTAGCAGCGTCGGTAGACGAAAAGGAACTGAGCGGCTGTGTGAGCTAACGTGTGTGCGGCGCAACGGTCAAGAAGAGGGAGAGAGAGAAAAGACGGGATATAGGAGAGAGGAATCCCCACAAGTAGTTGTTGCAATCTAGTGCTCTTCAAAGCAGCACAGTGTAGATGCAGATGTGAATAACAACTACTAACCATCCTTACAAGTAGGAAGATTAAATCGTTTTTAAGGGTGCTTGACTCCATAAGTGCATAATTCGGTAGAAATGTATGTTTTAGTTTTTATAAATTCAGTAAGTTTTTCCAAAACAATTTAAAGCGAATACGAGTCTTACTTATAAATAATGAGCGCATTTCAATAACTAAAGCAGATACAGGTAATGTCACTGTTGTCATTGACAAAGAAACTTATATGAATAAAGTAGAAAAGTTATTGAGTAATCATAAATATTGTTTACCGCTAGAAAAAAATCCTTTAAAGCAATTAATTAAAAAAACAAAAAATTTTGTATTTCAATACGGTATTTTTAATGGATTAAACAAGTTTAATAAAAATATTCATAAAAAAAGCTTATTCTGATGCTACGGACTGATAAAAATACACAAAAAAGACTTTTCGATCCGTTGTAAAGTTGGTAGACTAAAATTGCAAACAAAATTTTTTTCCCTGCACATTCCCTAGGAATGTTGTTTTGAAAGCACTCGTGCAAAAACCAACGTGCATTCAAAAAGAGGTGAATCACCTGCAAGTTACTTAGACCTGCAGTACAATAATAATTTATGTACATGCGCGCTGGCCTATGCTGACAAAAAATGCAAAACAAAATATTTTCCTACAAGCGTAGATACAAAAGTTTAACTGGGAACAGTTAAACTTAAATGTTAAATGCAGATACAATTTTAGATTAACATAAGGTTAAACATTGGGATAGCTTAGAATTAACACATAAAAATAAGCAAAAATATTATTACAAGCCAAAACTGTCACAAACAACCAGTACATACTACACCACTAACAAACAATTACATTACATATTAACTATAACAAACCTGGTACACAACATTAGTAACCTTCAAGGAACTATCCGATTTTCACCATTCAAGTTCGCAAGCTCATGATTTACAGGGAAACCCATTTTGCATCGCATGAATAATTTTATAAACATACTGCAATAGTCTCATTTGTAATCTAGTTAATTGCTAATACTTTTTTCCAAATGTTAAGAAAAATGGAAAGTAACCCTTTCCTTTTTCTTGACTCGGAGAGAGAGTCCGTACGCCTGCCTCTAATAGGGGTAATAAAGATTCTGATTCCCTTGGGTACCACGAGACGACTTCGTCTCCCACTACTAGCAGCAGAAAAACATATTTACTAAAATTTTACCAAAATTCCGTTTTATTTTTGTTACATTATAAACATTCAAACTACTGGTAAAACAAATTATGTTAACTCACGACAGGCGAAGCACTAGTATCCTAACACCTGCTATTCTTACTATCATTATTACGATTATTATTATTACTATTAAAATTATGATTATTAATATTATTTTAATTACTATTATTATAAATACTGCTACTAATATTTTAATTATAAGTTATTACAGCCGTGGCCACCGTTTTGCCGTTTAAGTAGTAGTATTAGTTAATAAATCACCAATCGTTTGTTCACCCGAGCATCAATCGAATTGTTAAGCGATTTTCACCGCTCTTTTCGCAACGAGTTTAACTGATGTTAAGCATTAGTAAATATTAATAGTATTGTGTTATAATGTTAAGATTAAATTGTATTGAAATTATGTCAACTTCGTTGTAAAAAGGAAAGGAAGGGCATAAGCAAGTGAATCTCCTTCCCTTCTCTTAGCGCAAAGAGGAGAGTGAACCAGACGTGGGAAGTGCTGATTTCTGAGTGGCTTAACTGGAGTAGTTCAAGCCAATGAGATTTACGGCTATTGTAATTTTTGTAAGATTTTCCCCCAGCAAGCTCTCCTCCGTTGTTATCGAACCAGCGCGTCACCGAGGTCTGCTACTCCTTATAAAAAGGCCGGGAGGTCCCGGAAAAGTTAGTTAATTTTTGTTTTTCACCCTCGAATGGTCAACTTAATAGTGAGAGACTGCCTCTGCTATCACTGAGTCCTCCACGAGCATAACAAAAACCACTTAATTTACCTTGGCTCGTACTGGTTCACCGTGTACTCCAGTTATATTTAAATAAAAGTAAGTGTGAAAGTCATAATTTTTTAGTATTCTTTTTTTCCTTTGGTAATCTTTTTTGACCAAGTGCATACTTAAAGATGTTGTTACCATCTGGGGCATTATTTTTTAAATTATTGTATGTGAAAATAATAATTTTTTTAAATTAGATCGTTTCTACATAAATTTAAATGTTAAAATATCGTGCGCAGAACCGACTTCCAACTTAGTACTTGATAGTACCTCTTTTCGCTCGCGAGGTGGCAACCACTAGTCTCTAGCGAAAATCGCAAGTAAGAAAACGAAGTAAAGTATATAACATGGACTGTGTGACGACTGATTGATATCGATCTGAGATATGCAAATACGTGTAATGCATGCCTTCTAAGCCACTTAATTGATTAAACTACATATTTAATAAATATTTCTTTTCCCTCAAGCCTCTTTCTAAGTCCTACTTTGGTTCTGGGTGCTCATGACCTCCCCTCCTGTAACTCAGAAGTGGAGACAGTTGACCCCGGGCCAACAGATAGATGATTGTATCACCCAGGGATATGAAGTAGTCACCTCCATAGAATTCCAACCAAGGAAGGCTACTCAGGACGTGAATATCCAATTCCCTCAAGATTTTTTCGAAGGTATAAGCCAACCTTCCACCGGTCACCCTAGAAGTGATCCCACTCAGAGTGTACGGACCACCCATTTGAAGCCAAAAACCTTTGTTCTCCGACGACCACCTCCACCCAGTACACCCTCTTCTGCTACGAGCCCAGAGGTGATGGAGGCTCCCAAGCCACTCATCCGGAGTGTAGTCCAAGTATTACCCCCACTCCAAGACCCCGAGATCTCTCGACATAGAGAAGATCACCAAGGCGAGATCAAGAGACCCCGGCGAGGGTAGGAGAGATGGTGTCTTTACGAATTACTGCTCAATCGCAGCACCTCTCCAAGGAGCTGGATTCTGATGAATCAAACGGAGTTACAACGCCAACAACCTCGGAAGCAGTACCACCATCGTTGTTCAACTTAAAGGGAAGGCTTGAGTCACTCAAGAGTGACTCTGATCTCTTCTAACTGCACTTCCCTACGCAAGGACGTCCAACCCCAACGGTCACTTCTAACAATGTTTACGCGTGCACCAATATCCACCACGATATTGATAACGAAAGATCCTTGAAAATTATTTAAAGTTGTTTGCGCGTGCACCAATATCCACGACGATATTGGTAACGAAGGATCCCTAAAAATGATTAAAAGTTGTTTACGCGTGCACTAATATCCACTACGATATTATAAATCAAGGATCCTTGAAAATTATTTGAAGTTGTTTGCGCGTGCACCATTATCCACCACGATATTGGTAACAAAGGATCCCTAAAAATGATTAAAAGTTATTTACGCGTGCACTAATATCCGCCACGATATTATAAATCAAGGATCCTTGAAAATTATTCAAAGTTGTTTGCGCATGCACCAATATCCGCCACGATATTTTTACCCGAGGATCCTTGAAAATTGATAAGTTATTTTTTGTGCACGCCACCATCCGCTACGGTAGTGGTACTATCGGGGCAAGAATGAACAAAATTAGAGCGAAAGTCGGTACTCGCAACGGTATTAATACATCCGATTCCGGTCGCGAGAAACAATTCCTTTTCCCGTAACGGCGCTATCATCGTCTAGATTGTGGACGAGATACCCTTTAGAACACTGCCCTGGATAAAACCGACTAACTTTGGGTACACCACACGCAAGTTAAGTGCATCGGGATATTCCTTGCACACTGATCGCTTCAAGTTTTGTTACAACAGTCGTAGCTTCTTTGCAAATATCGCGTTGTTAGATAGAACTGTCCCTTTAGCTCTATGTCCCACTAATGTACCCAGCGTGTGTCCTGAGTTATTAAGCGATAGCTTAATCTCAAATACTACGTCGCACCGACGTAACATAAAATTTTGGAGGCTCCAGAGGGATATTACTTGTCTTATTGTGTTGCACAGGTTTTGAGATAGTATCTTTTTCTTTCACGTTCCTATCTTGTTTTGATCACAATTTTATTTTTTTTCTTCCTTGGTACACAGAACCATATCCAGGCCACTCTAACAAAATACGTGCGTTGGAGCGCCTTACAGTGCCCCTGAATCGCATTGTTTTGTTGAGAGTTGACTGAGCGGTCCACTATCGAGCCTAATGGTTACGTTATATCTTATTTTTATTACAATTTTATTTTTTCCATCCTCGGTACACAGAACCATACCCAGGCCACTCTTACAAAATACGTGCGTCGGAGCGCCTTACAGTGCCTATGAATCGCGTTATTTTGTTGAGATTTGACTGAACGGGCAGCTACCGAGTTTAGTAGCTCTTTACAATACAATTCACTATTTTACCATTCTCGGTACACGGAATCGTGTTATACAAAGTTTTCATCCCAGTGGCAGGGCATCGAGCTGGGAGAGTGCAAGAGCGCAAGAAGTCAGGAGCTATTTGGAGTAGGCTAAACCATCCAAGCACCCTCGAATGACCTATCCAGGTGGTCCGATCTGCAAAAAGGCCAGTGGTAGTCACCAACAGGGCTCTAATAATAGATCTTAGAGACGACCCAAACATCCCCTTGGTAATTATTATGGACGAAGCTGAGACCCTTGTCAATGAGCTCACCAGTTGCCAGAGAGCCCTGGTAGAGCGCCTTGACCTAGCCCTCAGGGAACTCGTAGCCTCTATTCTAAGTAACTGATTAAGTAGCCAACGATTTTACTCTCTTCTATGCCTATTAGATTGAAAGTAAAGTCTCAAACCCTTGTTTTAATTTCCCCTCCAGTGGATTTCGGTAATTTAAGAGAGATTGTGCACAAGCGAATCTCTCAAGCTACATCCGAAACCAGCAGACGGAAGTTGGAGAAATACTACCGCAAACCTTGGTGCAACGCGGTAAACAAGGAGTGCAGGGCAAAACTGGACTACAAAAATTACCTCCACAAGTTAATAGAGGATCACTTGCCTCCGTGGGGAAAAAACTTTAACTGGAGTACAGCACCGGAACAAGTACCACCATCTCACTGCCGGGTCAAACTAGTGTCGACAGCTGTCAGGGAGTTGCCAACAAAACCTCGCGTCATTGGTGATATCTTACTACCCACCCGGGTAGTGGTAAAACCAGCAAAACATACCTCTACGGCTGCCTCCACCAGTGCCTCGTATGACCCCAACGCTCTTGCCATAACCAGAAAATCGTCGAGTATCAGACTCTAGCTAAGGACCTTAAAAAAAAAAACGACTGCCCTACTAAACTGCTTGGAGAAGTCTGATGTAGGGTCTTCTCCCTCGACATCCTGGACTGCACCCGACTTGCCGATCACACCTGGGAAATGGTTTACGGGCCCGCAACTGTCTGAGTTACCTCGAGCACAGAAGATAGGGCATGTCAAGGGCCTGTTCGATTCAGTGCCCATACTTCAGCCTGAATTATATACCAAACCAAACAATAATAATAATAAATAAATTAGGAAATAGTTCATGAATAATTTAAAAGTAATTAACCCAAGCTCACAATATTTCCTGGTGAAAGAGCGAGGCATTGAGCCTTTGTCTCAAAGGAAGAGGTCAACAAAAACTCTGGCGGGTGAAGCAAAATCAAAGGTGAGGAGGAAATCAGAAAGAAGCCCCGGAAGATTCTGTCGTGCCTGCGGCAGTGGAACGGAGATCTGCGCCACCAGAAGCAGCAGCCCCTCAGAATTTCGGAATACCTCTGGAACCTTCGGCAGGAACAGCAGCCTCGGTCCAGCGAGTTAGAGCAGCAAGGGTGGATATATGCGACTGTCTAAAATCCTTGAAGGGAGAGATCAAGGCATTGTTATAGCAAGAACGAAAGCTAGTAGACGCCTTAAGGAATCTCAGCGATCATGGCGACCCCTACAGATCAGACTAGGGTGAAATATAATAAATAAATAATACCGGATTTATTTATAAAAAAAAAAATCAATAAACATTAATAAGTTTTTAATAAAAAATTGAACACTATTTTCAAAAACCCAAGTACACGCCATGCTGAAACGTGATCCCCCAAAATTTTGCCCCTTCCCTAGCCCACTTACTTTTGTGAAATCACATGGTTACGACCTTAACTTAGAACAAATTGACCAGTACATACCCGACGTACCAGAAGCAATACTGCTTAATCCTTTTTCGTAGACTCGGCAAGAATACGAAAGACAACTAGACGAATGGTATGTTATCGGTGTCGAAGAACAGTATTTTTTTTAAGTAATCAGGGAACGTGTTAAGGCCCTGAAACTGTGTTAGAAAACCCAGCAGTAACGCTTTTGAATATTCCTGTGGTAACCATGCTCGAAGTAGATGACATCCACAAGGTCGAAATACACATAGAGCAAGTCGAAACCAAAACGTGACGTAATTTAGCTACACTACGTCAATACACTGTAAAATTCTCTAGAGTTAACGATAGACTTAATGCTTTGGAGCTGTTCGATGAAGACCGCTGGGCAACAGTCGCATCACTGTGCGACCAAGTCCATAACCTTGGAACTTACACCGCTACCTTGCACACAGTCATTGAGCGCCTCTGCCTTAAAAATAATGTGAACATAGATGAGTTAACTTCACTGTTTGCAAACCTGAGCTTGCATGATTAGGTATTACATTTTACCTACCCCATGAGCAATAAGCGCATTACTCGCCAACAGGCTCAGTGTAACAGCGAGTTAAGAGAGGAAGTCGACAGGCACGCAGCCTTACAAAGCCCAAGAACACCCAATGCCCAATTGGAATTACTCAACCCTTTCGCATCTCGACGGAATCTTCTAAGGACACCAATAAAAACTGAAGAAAACAAAGGAGACGGTGTTGAGAACGAACCAGTGAATCTGGCGGATCATCTTTCTGACGACGAGCCACCCTTGAACAATCTCGCCGAACCCCAGGATACGGCTACAGTGGGTATTGATAATACAATAAATACCGCTCTAGAAAGCACGAACCGGCAGTGAGACCTAATCGAACCACACCAACCTAGGCCCCCTACCCCCAGTGCCGGCGACCTGAATCAAGACGGTACAGTAGATTTATTTTGGCGCAACTCGTCTACAAACGAGCCAGTAATAATGGCGCAAGCAATCGCTCTAAAAGACGCTCTTAAATTAGTCCCAGAGTTAAGCGGCAACAACATACCGTTAAGTATGTTTTTAGAAAGCTGCGATAAAGCAAAGAACATGGTAAACGCAGCCGATGATTCCAATCTTACGAAACTGACTAGATGTAAATTAGTCGGAGAAGCACGAATTGCCATAAGGAGAGTAATCTTCGAAAAAATCGAAGAATTAAAAAACCATTTCAAGGCCATTTACGCTCCCACCAAAACAATACATCAACGACTTGGTGAGTTGGGTAATGAGTTCCAAAAACCCGAGGAAACAGTGCTTTACTACGCCAACAAAGTATGCGATTTACAACAGCAAATACTGGAAGTAAAAAGGCTGAAGGACGATGAAGTAGTTCCAACCACGTACGTCACTTCGTTACAGTCTGGGGCAATGGAGGGTTTCAAGAACGGACTCAACCCAGAAATTAAAGTCAAATTAAACACACTAGACAATAAAATCATGCACGACCTGATTAAAAGAGCCATTAAGATAGAAAAGGCACTACAAACGAGGCAAGCATTAAGAGGCCAGATAAGGGTGAATATACAATCAGAAAAACGGCGCTATGCCCTACACTGTCGATTCTGCCAATCTAATGATCGTACTGACGCTGACTGCGAATCTCGAACAATTTTACAGTTATGCAAGCAGGAAGGTTACACCGCTGATAAGTGCAAATCACCCCCTACAACACTTAGCAGTAACAATATTCCCAACCTCTTCGAACAGCGGCGAAAAGAGACCCCTATCACTTGTCAAGTATGTGGAAAACGAGGCCACATAGCCACCAAAAGCTTTAAATACTTTGGGCAAAGAAATGCTGGAGAAGTTGGTGCGCAGCCGGTAACGTGCCAGCTATGCAACAACGTAGGTAACACTGCCTTAAGATGCGCAATAACGAGCGGAAGTCAGATAGCTTGCTCTATTAGTAAAGGACAGGGCCATATGACGAGTAACTGCCCGATGAGTAACGTAGTTTGCCAATTATGTAACCAAGTCGGGCACGCGGCTATCAACTGCAGACAGCACCAGCCGCCATCTGATGCCCAACCACGCTGTACGCAATGTCACAATAAAGGACACCTTGCAGCAGACTGTAAAACCTGTGCCTACTACTCCCGCCACGGCCACACTATATACGAAAGAAGAAAATGAAAATATAACGAAGGCATGAAACAGGACAACCTCTCTGGTGCTCGGGTAATGAGTGCGACTCTGAGCGCCCCCGAAGCATTAACGCACTCGGCAGATACGAATCGAATTCTGCAGGAATTAATTCTCTCGAGTGAAGCCCTAAGCCGAAGTATGTACCCTACCTAAATTTTCTGTCAGGAATCAAGTCTATAAGTTTAATGATTGATTCGGGCTCTCACGAAAATTTGATAAAACGTGAGAGCGTCCCACCTAATGTCTGCACCAGCACAAATGAAATAATGAAATTTCACGGCTTAGGTGGTGACACGACCTCATCCACCAAGACAATAACAGTAAAGGTCCTCGACTTCGTGGCTACTTTTCGTGTTGTAGAAGAACCATTTAACATCCCCTACGATGGTTTACTAGAAATACGTTTTCTTTTAGACACGAAGTGTGAAATGAGCATCGAGCACCGTTTATTAAAGTTCCCTGGTCGAGTCACGAAATTTAAAGAGAATCTAAATAGAGGTCCATGCGAAACTTATTGCTCCAACATAAACGAGTCGCTAGAAAACCTTCTGTACTTTAATATATACAAGCCAACTAGACAGCTTCTGATAGATACTGGCTCAGAAGTTAGTATAATTAAAAACAGCAAAGCCCTGGAAGGTTACCACGGAAACACGAACGATAAAAGAGTAATTAGTGGCTTTAGAGCAAAACGAATGGAAACATTCGGAAACACAGTCATCAGCCTAGGAGCTCTAGAGACCGCATTTCAGGTTATTCCGAACGACCCAAAACTACCCCTTAAAGGAATCTTAGGCGTGGAGTTCTTTACTCGCAATAAGGTTAGGATTAATTTCTGCAATAAATTGTTGACCTTAAAAGGTGATAGGGTTCCCCTTAGTATAAGATACGAAAAGATATAACTCCCTACTGACAGTGAAACAATGTTAGACTGTGCTACGCCCAATGACACGGAAATTGATGACTCCCTTGATTGTGGAAATCTAGACGACGAATTTTGCAGCTTCGGGGAGAGGGAGACTTTTCTGAAGTCAACCGACGAGCTATATGATGAATTAGAGATCCCTAATAAGGGTTGGCAGCAAAGCTGGTATCTACCTTTTTCAAAAAACCACCAACAGTAATACCAACAACTACCAGTCTAAGGTTGAGCTGTGGGAAAATCTAATAAATCTAACATCGCTTGAAGCCAGTAAAATGGCTCAAGATAAAGGGCTGATTGAGCGATACCACAGGAATTTTCACCTTGAAGGAGATGAGCTGATGGCAACTAACACAGCGACCCACCGTATACTCACGATTGACGACGTACCAGTAGTTGCGAAGCAATATAGGCTACCTCATTCAGTAAAAGCAGACTTGGGGACTCTAAATATTTTACAGAGAGTGATTGTAAGTCATGCTTTCACCAAATCCTGCTGCACCCGAAAGACGCCCACAAAACCGCGTTCTCGATTTCCAATGGGCATTACGAGTTCGTCCGGATGCCCTTCGGCTTACGGAATGCAGTAGAAGAGTACCAGGCTGCTATGACAAGTCAGTCATTTACGCGAAAACCCTCGAAGACCACGAACGTCTCTTCAACCTAGTAAAGGAAAGACTAAACGAAGCCAACTGGAAATTGGAACCCAGCAAATGCAAACTGATGCAAAAAGAAGTAGTATACTTAGGCCACATATTGAGCGAAAAAGGATTAAACCCTGACCCCAAGAAAATAGAAGCAGTAAAATCATACCCTACCCCAAAAAATCTTAAGAACGTAAGACAATTTTTAGGATTTGCTGGATATTATAGATGCTTTATTCAGGATTTTGCGAAGAAAGCCAATTTATTAGGCAAGCTTCTTCAAAGCAATGAAAGCTTCCATTGGAATTAAGAAGAAGAAAACGATTTCCAGAAACTCAAAGACGCTTTGTGCACTGCCCCCCTTTTGCAATTTCCAGACTTAAATGAGCCATTTATAATAACATGCGACGCGTCCGGTTACGCCACATGTGGTATCCTTTTCCAAGAAAAACTCGGGGGTGATCGACCGATCGCCTACACTTCGCGTGTCTTACGAGGGCCTGAACTCCGGTACGACACCTATGAGAAAACCTAAAAGAAGCTCTTGTGGTATTACATTCGGTGCAGACTTTCCGTCCCTATGCATATTCCCGCAAATTTATGATAGTAAAAAATCATCAACCTTTAGTATGGTTCTAAACCGCAGATCTCTATACAAGAGTGCAAAAGTGGAGGTTTAAGCTCTCTGAGTATGATTATGAAATAATCCATAACCCCGGTCGGTTGAACGCACCTGCAGATGCGTTATCAAGGAACCTCGTTTCCCCTCGCTCAAGTTAATGTTGTCACTAGGTGACAGGCAGCTCAACAAGACGATAATAACAGCCCTGTGATCGTCGATGACCCTCATTAATCAATAATCCCACCCGATAAGAAAGAAGCCTGCAGGCGAATCCCTAAAAAGCGAGGGCACCCTAGGAAAACTACAGTCACTAAAAAACCCATTACCGATCAAATAAAGATCTCAGGCTAACAAACAATAGAGCAAGGTAAGGTGAAGAAAAAACGAGGTCGCCCCAAAAGGGTCGCACCTCTTTCGCAGCCTGACTTGAGCGACCCTTCATCTAACGATGAAACTCAGTCAGAAAATGGAGCTGACGATTCCCCACTCAACAGCAATGAAACATCCTTGCAGAACATGAACACTGACATGAATCAGGAACTAGACTTTAGCTTACAATCTTGCCGTTTCGTTGAAACAAAAGAACTATTGAAATGTCGACACGATAATGTGGTGTACTTCCCAGATACAGCTGGTAAACCTCTCGAAAAAGGCGCTCGCAGGCTCATCAAAGCCAATAAAAGAGCCACACTTTGTCCCACAGAGTTAGGAAGCGTCAGAATAAGAAAAATGACTAACAAGAAGTACCAAATCGTGCATTGCCTCACGGAAGAGGGAAAAAATCACAGTTAATAATTAAAACCAGATTAAAGGAGCTATATGAAATGCTTAAGATAAAACTAATTGAAAAACATATAAGCACGGTCAGTACAGCCAAGAGCCAGGCCATATGCAACTTGGATTGGTCGGTAGTGATCAACCTATTGAAGGACAAGTTCTCAGACAGCGATATTAAGGTTATAATTTGTAAAAATACTTTAGTGGATGCTGACAACAATGACAGAGACAATATATTTTACGAAGCCCACAAGTCTCCTATCAGAGGCCACCGAGGTGTATCCAAGACATTCGGACGTATACGGCAAGAATATTACTGGGAAGATTTAAAGGATAACATTCAAAGACGGATCCAACAGTGCTTAAAATGTCAACTAAGGAAATTAGTACGGGTAAAGACCAAGCAACCTATGCTAATAACCGATATACCTGAAAATGTATTCGATAAGGTAGCTCTAGACATTATTGGCCGGTTACCTAAAACCAAGAACGGAAACGAATATATACTGATAATGCAAGACCAACTTTCTAAGTTTTGCTTAGCAGTACGGTTAAAACGCTTTATCTGCATTTTTGGAGCACCTAAGGTCATTCTCACGGATCAGGAGAAGAGTTTTCTGAGTAATCTGATGCAAAAGGTCGTTCAATGCTTCAATATTGAAAAGGTAAGGACTACAACCTTTCACCCGCAGTCCAACGGATCCTTGGAAAGGTCACATCACGCACTTGGTGAATTCCTCAAACAATACGCCGATAGCGACAACGATTGGGACCAATGGGTAGAGCTGGCCGTCCTTAATTACAAAAGTTGTATACAAGAATCTACCAAGCACACTCCTTATGAAGTCGTATTTGGGAGATTAGCCAGGCTACCATCATTCACGCCACTGAGAGAAGAGGATCGCCTACCTACTTATAACGATTACATTATAAGTCTTGTAACTAAGCTTACTAGTATAAGGAAAGTAGTACATGCGAATTTAGTAAACTCAAAGCTTAAATCTAAATAGTATTATGATAGGAAGATTAATGAAAAAATATTAAAGGTAGACGATTATGTCTTTTTGTTAAAAGGGGCCAAGAAGGATAAATTCAGAGACCATTTTTGGGGACCCCATAAGGTTTTAGAAATATTAAGTAAACAAAATGTAAAAATCCTCGTAGGTAATAAACATAGAGTAGTACATGCAAATAGGTTACGACGGTCGAAAATAGATATTAAGCAAAATAAACCCAGCGAGTTTGATCGTGAAAGCTCTGAGGCTGTGGGTTAGTGAACATGGCCAGGGTCACCTTGTAAACTCCCACCCTTTTTCTTTATTCTTTTCCTTCTCTTCCTCCTTTTTCTCTCTTTATCTAATAAACCTTAGTAATGCATAACCTTACCCTTCGTGATTACAGCTAAAAAGATGAAGCTACTCTGCGTGTTGATATTCTTCATCGCCCCAGTAGCACCGGAGTCAGTAGGATACGACTGGCGCACAAACTGTAAACGATACCCCCCCACAATTGCTAGAAGTCGATCCATGTGATATCCCGATGGATGCAGTTAAGTCCAGGAAGCGTTACATGCAGCTGCTACAAGTAAACCATTATGTGCAGATGCACGTCGAACAACGTAAAGTGGTAATTCAACGTCACATTCGTCACTGTGGTATGCATTCTCATAGTTCTGCAGTGCATAATGGAGATAAAAACTTTATTGACGAGATAGAATTAGAAAAATGCATGAGGATATACTACTCTGGGCTATACAGGAAGGACCTGGTAGTCCTGCAAGGAGTCGGGATCGACAAAACTACTAGTACTCTCGCCACCTTTGCGGTAACACTTACGTCCGGTGGAGGTCGTAAGGGAGCCTACAACGCAGATCGCTATGGCTCTTGAAGCGACGTAACGATACAAGGCACGCTTCAAGTGAAGATCCAGGTGTATCATGCTAGAGCTCACTTGCTGGAAGATAGAATTATATTGAATTCCGGTACACGCTGCTCTTTTAGTACAGGCCAATGTACAGATCAAGATGAAAGTAGTACCCACTGGAACATCCTTCCTCAAAATAACTGCAATTTTGAGATATACGACGTTCTCTCCGAAGGACTAGCTGATCGTACCGAAGACCCTACTGATCCACAAGGAGAAGTCATGTACTCTTTTAAATCTGAAGATACAACGTTCGCCTTAGCAAAAAAAAAAATCGACTAAATCTGTGGATACAGTGTGATTCGGACCAAACACCCTAAGCTTCTCATCTTTGAGACGTGAAAAGGACAGACCTTTGTAGCTAAAAGATTCGGAAATCCCGAAAATATGGATCTCTTTGCGTAGATGAACTCGAAATTTGTTTATGCGGAAAGACATGTCAGATCTCAAGTGAAATCATCGTACTGTGATATTAGAGAGCAGTGCAGCAGAGTGAAACGCATGACATTAGAGAACGCTCTCGCCATAGCCGATAAATCCCCTGACCAGTTCGCCTACACCATTATGAAATGGCCTGGCGCTATGGCTACCGTCACTGGGAAAGCCATTCGAATCATCGAGTGTATACCCGTCTAAGTGACTCTATCAAAATAAAAAAACTGTTACGCCGAGTGACCAGTAAAAAGCAACGGTACCACCATGTTTTTGACACCCAAAACAAGAGTACTCAAGAAGTATGGAACAAGAATCCCACGTGATCCTATATTCCCTCAACTGTACAAGATAAACAGCAGATGGTATCAATTATTTGACACGCTAACATAAATAAAGACCCCCAAAGCTTTAAAGCCGATGACAAAGACCACTTGGCAAAATGCCGAACCATCAAACCTGGCAACAAGCGGCATATACACCCCCAGTGATCATGAGAGACTAAGAGATCAAATAATGTTTCCTATCGAGCAGCCAGCGCTTCTTAATGATATCGCCCGAAATATGCACAGGCAACCAGCAATCGACCATTGAAGCTTTATTTTCAGGCTCCTCAATGAAGCATCACTGGAGGAACTAGCTGAAAATACCTGGAAGCGCGTATGAGAAAAACTGACCGCTTTTGGCAACACTAGCGCAGGATTTGTAGCCATCTACCTAATTATCCACATAATTAAAACTATAGCGGATGGACTGATCAATAGCTATCTATTACACCAAACTTATGGGTGGTCAGTACGTATGCTTGGCGCAGTCTGGAATACACTTACTAAACTGTTGCTTTTCGTGGGACAAGATCACCCAAATCACCGAAGAAATAGAAACCGCGAACCGCAAGAGGAAGCTGAAATACAGTACCAAATTCACGTACCAGAATACATGCAGAAAAAGAACCTAACCACTTTCCAAATCCAAGACCCCAACTTAAAAGAGGGCCCACTTTATGCCATTTCATAATAACCTACGAAAAAGTAGTGCACAACCCAATGTACCGCTTTCCTCCAGAACAGGTACTCAGCGAACTGCTCCCAGGACTTTTCCTCAAAAGCCCTAGTACCATTTTAGGAGGGGGACGATAGGGGGAGGCCCAGCCCCAGCTTTACACAAAAATTAAGTTTTTTTTTACAATGACATGTATAAGCGTTACTAAACCTAATTATAGTATTGGTTCTAGTAAAGATTTTTAATCACTGTTTTTCCCTAACCACAGGATCCCTCATTGTTTTGTCTGTGCCTTGAGGCACCCTGGGAAAATGCAGGACTGACGAATAAACTGACATAAATTAGAAACTTCTAACCTTAGCATGTAAATTGAATTTATCACACTGTAACTAGGTAAATAAGTTGCTAACATTCAGCGAACTGTTCCCAGACCTTTTTCTTTTTTTCTCAAAAGCTCTAGAACCAGTTTTAGAAGGAAGGTGTAATGTCAGTAGACTGAAATTACAAACAAATTTTTTTTCCCCTGCACATTCCCTAGGAATATTGTTTTGAAGGCACTCGTGAAAAAACCAACGTGCATCCGAAAGGAGGTGAATCACATACAAGTTACTGAGACCTGCAGTACAATGATAATTTATGTACATGCGCGCTGGCCTATGCTGACCAGAAATGCAAAACAAAATATTTTCCTACAACCGTAGATACAAAAGTTTAACTGGGAACAGTTAAACTAAAATGTTAAATGCAGATAAAATTTTAGATTAACATAAAGTTAAACATTGGGATAGCTTAAAATTAACACATAGAAATATGCGAAAATATAATTACAAGCCAAAAGTGTCACAAACAACCAGTACATACTACATCACTAGCAAACAACTCATTACCTATTAACTATAACAAACCTGGTACATAACATTAGTAATCTTCAAGGAAGTATCCGATTTTCACCATTCAAGTTCGCAAGCTCATGATTGACAGAGAAACCTTTTTTTGCACCGCATTAATAATTTCATAAACACACTGCAGTAGTCCCACTTGTGATCTAGTTAATTGCTAACACCTTTCCCGAATGTAAAGAAAAACGGAAAGTAACCCTTTCCTTTTTCTTGACTCGGAGAGAGAGTCCGTACGCCTGCCTCTAATAGGGGTAATAAAGATTCTGATTCCCTTGGGTACCACGAGATAACTCCTTCTCCAACTACTAGCAGCAGAAAAACATGTTTTCTAAAATTCTACCAAAATTCCGTTTTATTTTTGTAACATTATAAACATTCAAACTACCGGTAAAACAAATTATGTTAACTCACGACAGGCAAAGCACTTGTATTCTAACAACTGCTGTTCTTACGATCATTATTACGATTATTATTATTACTATTAAAATTATGATTATTAATATTATTTTAATNAGTAGCAATATTAATTAATAAATCACGAATCGTTTGTTCACCCGAGCATCAATCAAATTGTTAAGCAATTTTCACTACTCTTTTTGTAACGAGTTTAGCTGAACAAACGACCGATGTTTAGCATTAGTAAATATTAATAGTATTCTGTTATAATGTTAAGATTAAATTGTATTGAAATTCTGTCAACTTCGTTGTAAAATGAGAAGGAAGGGCATAAGCAAGTAAATCTTCTTCCCTTCGTGGCTAGGCTAGAGCAGTTCTAGCCAATAGGATATTGGGCTATTGTCATTTTTGCAAGATTCTCCCACGGCAAGCTCTCCTCCGTTGTTATCGAACCAGCGCGTATAAGGTCCGCTACTCCTTATGAAAAGGCCGGGAGATCCCGGAAAAGTTAGTTAATTTTTGTTTTTCACCCTCGAATGGTCAACTTAATAGTGAGAGACTGCCTCTGCTATCACTGAGTCCTCCACGAGCATAACAAAAACCACTTAATTTACCTTGGCTCGTACTGGTTCACCGTGTACTCCAGTTATATTTAAATAAAAGTAAGTGTGAAAGTCATAATTTTCTACTACTTTTTTTTTTCGTTTTATAACCTTTTTTGGCCTTAAAGATGTTTACGCGTGCATCATTATGCGCCACGATATTAGTAACCAAGGATCCTTGAAAATTTTTTAAAGTTGTTTACGCGTTCACTAATATTCGCTACGATATTGGTAACCAAGGATCCTTGAAAATCATTTAAAGTTGTTTACGTGTGCACTTATATTCACCACAATATTGGTAACCAAGGATCCTTGAAAATTATTTAAAGTTGCTCACGCACGCGCCAATATCTTCCATGGTATTGGTACCCGTGGACCCTTGAAAATTGATAAGTTATTTTTCGTGCACGCCACTATCCACCACGGTAGTGGTACTATCGGGGCAAGAACTAACAAAATTATAGCGAAAGTCGGTACTCGTAACGGTTTTAATACATCTGAGTCTGGTTGCGAGAAATAAAACCCTTTTCCCGTAACGGCGCTATCATCGTCTAGATTGCGGACGAGATACCCTTTAATACACCGCCCTGGATAAATCCGACTAACTTTAGGCGCACCGCGCGCAAGTTAAGTGCACCGGGATATTTCTTGCACACTGATCGCTTCAAGTTCTGTTAAAACAGTCGTAGCCTCTTTGCAAATATTGCGTCGCTAGGTAGAACTGTCCCTTTAGCTCCGTGTCCCATTAACGTGTCCAGCGTTTGTCCCAAGTTATTAAGCGAAAGCTTAAACTCAAATAGTACGTTGCGCCGACATAACACCGTATTATTTTCTCAACATTGAATTTACCTACTTATAGTTATTCCCAATTTCTTTCTGATTTTTGATTAAGAATTTTCTGCTGGTAAAATCACATGTAAAAATCAGTTTTGAGTCAAAAAACCAATTAAAAGATATTATCATTTCACCTGGTTTCACTCTTATTAGTCTAGAAGTAGTTAGTTTATTTGGTAATACTTCTCAAGCCGTAATCATAAATGCAATAAAATATTTTTGGAAATTGTTAAATGGTAAAATCAATGTTTCTCTTATAGTACAGTCAATGAACCGGGATTTAGTGTCAATAGTAGAAAAGTTGCGGAACAGCACCGATTTTGTTATAACTTTTTGTAATTTGTTCGTAGGACCCTAAGGAACATTCAGCCAACTCAACCTCGTCATGAGGGGGCAAAGGGACCCAGCGGGGGGCATATGTACCCCAAAAAACTGCCCCAACCGCGGAGGTGACTAAACAATTATTTAAAAACGCTTATTTTGGCCCAAATTCCTCATCTTATAGGTATTATCGAACGCTGTTTACGAATCTGATGTCAGATTACACGAATTATGCTACCTACCCCCCAAATCGGACCATTTTGGGCCGAAATTTCAATTTTTTTAACACAAAAATGTCCAACGGAGTATTTATCACCGAAACGGTGCTCTAGGAGGTATTTTTGATCGCCGATAACGAATCTTATGACGGATTACACCCATTATGCTACTTACGCCCCAAATCGGGCCATTTTTGGCCGAAATTTCAATTTTTTCTACACAACAATGGCAGAGGGAGTATTGGCAAAGGGATTATTAAATTTTCTGCGTAAATTTGTAATATTTTCGGGAATATAAATAGTGGTTATTTAAAATTCGTGCTTTGTAATAAAAATTAATTTATTTAAAACAAAAATCAGTGTGTTTCGACAAAAATTGGTATATTTACATATTTTTATTAATAATCCGAATCATTCTCGAGAATTGAAGATCCAGGATTCATCTGCTCTTCGTTATTACTATCTTGTCGGTTTGCAGTTGATTGTTCTGCTTCGTCGTCTTTAGTTACAGTAAAAATTCGCTCTACGTTTTCAACAGAAATGCTGGGTCAAGTTCAGTAGCTGACGGTAAGGTAGGGCAAGCCGTCATGGCGGTAATTTTTAAATTAGCAAGGAAATAATCAATGCATGTTTATTGAAATTTCGGTCGAAAATGGCACGACTTACTGCATACGTACCATAATTTGTGTAATCTGACATTAGATTCGTAATCAGCAATAAAAAATACCCCCTAGAGCACAGTTTGGATGATAAATACTCCGTTTGCCATTTTCGTGTAAAAACAATTGAAATTTCGGCCCAAAATGGTCCGATTTGGGGGGTAGGTAGCATAATTCGTGTAATCTGACATCAGATTCGTAATCAGCGTTCGAAAATACCCACTAGATGAGAATTTTGGGCCAAAATAAGCGTTTTCAAAAAATTGTTTAGTCACCTCTGCAGTTGGGGCTGTTTTTTGGGGTACATATGCCCCCCGCTGGGTCCCTTTGCCCCCCCCCCATGACGAGGTTGAGTTGGCTGAATGTTCCTTAGGGTCCTACGAACACATTACAAACAGTTTTATCAAAATCGGTGCTGTTCCGCAACTTTTCCACGTATTCCGGCTTATTGACTGTACTATTAATGAATTTTGTACACGTGTATGTTTTGTTTTGAATTCGACTTTTTTCCATTTCAATATTGAATTTTACAAAAAAGTTTTTGGCTCTTCAATGGACAGTCCCTGTAGTTCAGTGCTGTGTGATCTTGTAATGCGCTTGCTTAAAATTTTATGCTTAGAGAAGTTATATTGTGATGTTTTACTGGATGCACGGTATGCGGATGACATCTTGATATGTGTGCCTACATAATATATCAAGCATACTAAAAACATTTTTAATAGCTACTGTCAGAAATAACAATTTACTGTTGAGACATGTAATAATAACAGCATTAGATTGTTACATTTAGAAATTATCATTCAACAAAATAACATAGTACTAACTAATTGGTACCAAAAATCCACCCACTCAAGCAGATACTTGAATTTTTTTTTTCACCATTGAATACAACATGAAATAGGTATCATTTACACATAGAAGACTTTTCCCTTCATTTAGCAGACATTCAACTTCATAACGATAATTTAAAATTAATCCATAAATTTTTACTAGCTAACAGCTATCCTCAAAAATTTATGGATGAATTTTTAAACAAAAGAATAAAGACTTTAAAAAACATGAATATGATTAAAAATCGCAATAGAAATAATAATAACTATAAACTTATCTTATTATTACCGTATATTACTCACTTGCACGGTCCTATTAAATATTATTGTAAGAAGTTTTACATGAGTCTTGTATACAATTTAAACAATAAATTGAACTCGATTTTTTCATTTGGAAAACATGTACCCAAGCCACTCTATAAAAATAACGTCGTTTACCACATACTATGTGCGAATTGCAACTGCTATTATATCGCTCAAACATCAAGAGCTGTAAAATTAAGAATGGCAGAACGCAAAAGTGACATAGAAAACAAAAAAGGATACATCTGCACCATCACAACATAGCATTGAATTTACACAGAACTATAATTTTGATATAATAAAAATTTTAGTCATAGAACAAAATCACAAGAAGTGCTTTTTTTGAAATGTTAAATAAACATTACTCTAAAAAAAATATTTATAGACAAGAAGGTACAGAGAAATTAAAAAATTGTTATAAGTGTCTCGTTAAGTCAATTAAAAACGGAGACTAACTTGATGTACATGATTTGAGAGCCCCCTCTATTTATAGCATTAGAAAAATATGAACTGATTATATGCGTCTCCCAAGAAACTGCTTGCGATTCTTATTTGATTGTATTACGTGTGTATACTATGTCATTTGTGTATGTGCAAAGTATAAAAGCAAATAAATTTGAAACTCTGACTACATTACGATTTTAAATTCTTTTCGTAAGAGTCAGGGGTATGTTATACACTTCTTTAAATTTGCGTTTATTGTATTTACTAAATTTTGTATTAGAAATAATTTTTTATTGCTCATAGATTTTTGTACCTAATGAGGCCCAAGACATTGTCCAAACGGCTAAAACGTAGTTTTATTTTTTAATAAATATAANAAAAAAAAAAAAAAAAAAAAAAAAAAAAAAAAAAAAAAAAAAAAAAAAAAAAAGTAAGCTATTTAATACTTGCAATTTAAAAGCATGCAAGTTTGTACTGGGTCTATGACAACTGATGACAGTTTGTTTTCAAAATAGTTATTGAAACTATGAATGAACTAAGCTTTATTACTGTTGAATATAAGTAATGAAAATAAGTTTCTACTGACATCATTGATTCTGTGCCAAATAGAATATAGTATGGTCTGGGATAGGAATATAGGAATACAGTCTGTAACGATCGTCTTAACGATATAGACTGAGCTTTATGAGGTTGGCGTTAAGACCAACGAAACGTTGCTCAAACTAACACCTGACTTTGAAGTTTTTATTCTCACTCCTAAATTAGCTCTTACTGATCGTGTGCTTATGCACTAAGCCTCAAGAAATCATGGAAACAATTAGGAGCAGAACGGCACGTTCAACAAAAACCGTAACAAAAAGATATGAAATATACAAAGGAAAATTAAATTTTGTTTTATTTCTGATTTTAGAGAAAATAATATTTAAGTGTTTCATGTTTTGCGATTTAAGTTAAAATGCTGGAGTTTATACGATATTATTTATAATTCATTTGAAACATTTTTATCAACATAATTGAATTTTTTTAAACATTTGTACCATATTCTTAAATTTTTTAAATCCGGAATTGCTCAACATTTGCTTAAGGAACTGTTTATTTTTTTCTATTTTTCAAACAGAAAGTCCTTTAGTAGAAAAAGGAATGATCTTTGTTCTTATGATCATTTTAAAATTATTGATGGCACACCATTCATAATTTTTATCATGCTGGATTGTTGTAACACGTTTTTAGGATACCTTAATTTGTTACCAGTAGTTCAGGATTGGGTGTATTATAAATTTTATTGAAACTATAACTGTTCAGACTAAATTTCTTTTTTAATCAAACCAAAATGTGTTGACACCTTCTCTTTCCTAATAGCTAATAAATTCACATCATCTAAAAATCTCATTTACTTGTATTGTGATAAATAATGATAATCGTTATATATGCAGAGTAAAGATTGATAGTTTAGTATAACGGCATTTCCAAAAAACTTTATAGGTTTATAGCAAAAACGTTGATTTACTGGTTTCTATAATAAATTTAAAAATTTTTTATTTATGTGACCTAAAATCAAAATTTTCTAATTTACTTTTTAAATCTTTCGTTTTATCAATTTTTAAATTCTTTACCATGATTTGTAAAACAAGGTATTTTTCAGATTGGTAAAATATCTGTACTATTTCGGTACACGTCCTATGTTTCTTATACTTTTAATCATCAGAAGTCGTTGATAGCTTTGAAAACCACACATACGTATTTTCAGTGTTGGTTCCTTACCAGCAGTACCCCCTCACTCTAAGTATCAGAAATCATATTAAGATGTATTATTTTTGAAATTATATCATGAACAATAGCTTTTTAAAACTGGAAAACAATTTTTGTCATCAAAAATGTTTTATCCTCTAGGTTTCTTTGTTGTAAAAAAAAATCGTATCAAAAAATCACAAAAGTAAACCATATGCTTTTGTAAAGTTTTTGTATAGTAGACGTTATACTTTAGTTCCTTTTTAATAAGTTTTTCTCTCATGAATCACACTGTAATTTCTTAAAATCTGTGTAGTTTCCTTTTATATTTTTTAGTGGCACAGCTGTTTGATTTCATTTTTCAACCTAAAAAGTTATTTGATCCCATAAGTTTGTGATAATTATTACTTTTAGCGATATGTTTTTGTCTCAAAAACTCACGTAGTTTTTAAAAACTTCATGGTTTAAAAATCACGTAGTAAATTAAAATCAATAATTACATAAAAAAAAGTAAATTCACACCATGAACCATATAAAAATCACATTAGCTTATTTTATTTTTTCTTATGGTTTTTTGATGCCGTTTTTCCAAAGAGTGCTTATCAAACGCAGCCAGTATTTGTCATTGTAAATTTTAGTTTCTTCTCGTTATGACTCTTAACTTGTATTGAACAAAAATATCCTGGACTAAAATTATTTGGTACTGATTGAGGATATGATACATTCAAGTCTGTAGTTCTTAGAATGAGGGGCAATAATATATTTTGAGTTTTAAGTGTAACCTTAACACACATTTTATTATATTTAATGAGCCTGTAACAGATTCATAATAATAAACCGTTACCTTTTATGAATACTAAGTTCATGGCAATCTTTTGTACTCCGTTGACTTTTTTTCTCAGTCACCTTTCCATTCCTGTTTTCAGCTTCAAAATTAACTGCTTGTTAGTCTATTTTCAGTCTATTACTAGAGTTATCGATTGTGGTTTAATAAGAATTTTAAAAAATGGAATACAGTATAAAAAATATCAAAAAGCTCACAACACTTAAATTGATTAATTATTCAACAAGATACTGGTATTTTTTCTTATAAGTAGGTTATATTTACATGTGTTATGTACTTTATAAATAAGTTCGTAGCACGATAGTAAAAAAATATTTTTTAATTATGTTGTATAGTCTGTAATATTTTTTTAAACTCTTTATCCATCTCTTAGTTCTATTGACTCAAATGCTCTCAGCTCTCACGAGCACCGCCACACGATCCAGAATATCCCTTGTTGTCCACTCACAATCCCGCAGGGGTCACTAAGATCTACTTTGGAAAAGCACCACCTAACAACAGATCAAAACAGTAATTGGACTGGCTCTAATGCACAGAAATCTATGGAATCCTTGAACAAATAATTACTTAGTAAAGTTTACTGACTATGCAAGTGAGTTAGGCTTATTAGCTAATAGTACAGTTTTTATCGTTAGAAAATCATTTCCATCTTGTCCAATATTTTTTATATTTTCTTCAAAAAATGATTTTTGATCATATAACTTTAATTGTTCTCAACATAAACACTATTTGAATATAAGCCTTATAAAAACTAAAAAAATTAGGAAAAAAGATAAAAACTACTTTTAATACTTAGCTGCGTCTCAGTACAAATTCTTTGTAGGTGTCCATATATACATATGTTTTTGTTGACTAACGGTGACTTATGCAGACAATCATATAAATGAAGTGGTAATTATGAGGACAAAAAATGAGTTATGTGAATGGCAGCATAATTTCACCATGTTCCTTACATATTTAAAAAGTATCAGAAATACGTAATGTCTGCATAAGTCATTTTTACCTAACATAACTATACACATGTATATACAAATGTATGTATTTATTCATGTATTTATATGTAATGTTACTTTTGTCATACTAGTAAGTCTTATGTCGAAGGTAAGAAACAATAAAATACCATACTTATTCACTTGCAGTGCTAAATAACGATAGCATTTTAAGCATGCGTGAGCTTTACTGCATTTGAACTATTACATTAGAATGCTCCTAAAAAAATTTTACTTGGCACTCATTTTAATTTGAGATACACCTGTATTCATTAAAATATTTATCAATGCGTTCAAAAAATCTGTTATGAAATCTAACATAAACTTCCATAATATCTGATACAAGTTTTCATGTAAGTTGGTTGATAATCAAATATAAGTCCATTGTAAAATTCTTGCATCAGTTCTATTGTAAAAACATGTACACAAAAAGTTTCGTATTAAATCTAAATTAGAACTTATATAAGAATTGATCTCAGAACTTGTAGAAATTTTCACCCAAGGAGCACATCTCTCTGGAAAGTTTCAGGGACGTGACATGTGCAACTTAGACACGTTGATCTGTAAGTTGCAGTGCCGTTTAAAAAAAGTTGCTATCTCGTCAAAAAATCTGCTTTTTGTGGTAAATTCAACATTGTATTAACGTTTCAACAACGTAATAAAGCAATTTTAAGTATGTGTGGTTGATTTTCCAGGATGCAGAAACGTCTCAGTAATATACAAAAGAAACACAATTATCTGAAGATTTGTTTTAACGACTCATCAATGTTCCAGAAACGACAGAAAAATATTTTTAAATATTATTGACTGCTTTTCTATCGTAAAAAAACATTTTAGAAGCGTATAAAAGTGGTGCCTTACCTTACTGGTTGCTTTTGAACGACTTGGTAGTGTTTTAGAAACGAACAAAAGAAACTTGTAACATAGTTAGTTGCTCTTTCACGATGAAAAAATGTTGTAGAAGCGTATAAAAGTAACTCTTAGTTTTTTTGATTACTTTTCAACGATTTCTTAGAAATAAACATAAGAATCTCAAAAACTGTAGGTTATTGTTTCACGATGCAGTGACGTAGCGAAAGCGTATAAAAGTAGCCCTAAGTTTTGTGGTTACTTTTCAATGACTCAGCAACTTTTCAGAAACGAACAGCAAGAATAATCATTAGTATTGGTCGATACTTGATGAAGATTCATGTTCATAACAATTAAAACACTCTGTTTATAATCTTCACTATTTATTAAAACTTAAATGTTGCCATAAAAGCTGTTTCGGTACACAGTACCTTCTTATATACCAGATAACTGTCAAATTTTAACTAAACGAAATTACGTTGCGTTACTGTATAATATACATACTGAATGTAAAGTCAGCACATAATAATGCAATGTCAGTGTACGTCATATATTTACATAGTGGGAACATTAAAATTTTACATGAAGTAAAGGTGAACTATTGAGATCTAACTGTCCGTTTCATAGTCTACCAGAATTTTTTAATTTATTGATTCCCATTGCTTCTAAAAAATCAAGTTTCTTACTTTTATTGCAAATATGTAAGGTATCATAGTAATCGTTAAAAACATGGTTATATTCTATTATATGACTAGAATACGTTAATTTGTCAGTCTTATTGCTCAATGCATATTTATATTGTATTATTATTTATTGACTCTACATTTGGTATGTGTATTGTACAGTAACGCGACGTTATTTAGTTAAGTTGGAATTTGATAGCCATCTGAAGAAGGTTCTGTGTACTAAAACAGATGTTATAACTATATTTAAGTTTCAATAAAAAGTAAAGATTATAAACAGAGTGCTTTAATTGTTATGAACAGCAGGAACTTGAAATATTTTAGGTTGCTGATCCACGATGCCGGAACATTGTGATAGTGTATAAAAATAGCTCTCAGTTTTTGTGATTTTTTTTCAATGACTCAGCAACATTTCAAAAATAAACAGAAGAAACTTTAAAAATTTTAGGCTTCTAATTCATGATTCCGAAACCTTACAAAATTTTATAAAAGTGGCTTTTAGTTTTTGTAGTTGTGTTATAACTAGACTTATTTAAAGAGTTTTGAGTATTTTATGAAAATGTCATTCGTAGCTCTACTAATATTCAGTTCGTAAGCTTTATTTATCATTTTATGATTTGGATGCGGAGCTTAATTTAAATGATGTGGATAAATTTAATAATAATAATGCTCTTTTATTTGAATAAATTGTAATTTATTTATTCTTGTTAACACAATTTTTTTGGATCACTCTGACAAGGTTTAGTATTAATTATATTACTGACAACTAACTTACATCTATATGTAATGGTTGATACTGCTGCTTCTGAGTTCCCTTGTGTTTCGTGCAGTATTTGTTAACGGTTTCTTGAACTACACTAATAAGTTTGTGGCTGAAAAAGAAAACGCTGTGGTGTCTGCTTTCTCTGCTATTTATCCTGGCGCTAGGAGAGGTTGAGCATACAATTTTAGGTCCCCTCAAGTACCTTACGTATTTATATGTTTTCGGGGTCGCTGATTCTGAATTTCGAGGGTACCAGGCCCAATTCTGGTCCCATTTCGAGCTAGGGCCCATTTTTGGCCCAAAATCGCTGTTTTTCGACTATTCACAGCAAAATTTGTAATTTTTGCCTTTCAAATATTACGTTTACATTAATAAAATGTTTTTTGAAATAGTTTTGATATGTATAAATTATTTGTTGAATTAATATTTAGGCTGCAAAGCAAAAACATCAATGTAAGTGTTGCTATGTAGTAGTTATGTTACTCAGATAACGACCCAGGCGAAGAAAAGCTTAACTCATATTTTTTAATNTAAAAAAAAACTTTATTTATTGTTGAAAAAGTAAATAAAAAACGCGAACAATTTTTTCACCCAATTAAAATATAAAATTTGATATACTCAGACAACAATTTGTTTCGAAATAAAAGTCTTTCAATGATCCAACAAAATAAAATGGCTCAGAAAATAACAGAGTTAGCAAAAGAGCGAAATTTTAGTTTACGTCGATTATTTACGTTCGAGTTAATACCAAATAATTATTTGTTTACTGAAAGTGTTAGTATAAAAAAAGAAAAAAACAAAGGCGATCTTACAAAGGCATTAGAGGCAAAGGCAGAAATTGAATTTATTGCGAATATCCATGACCTTACAAGTTTTCCCGTATTTGTAGATGTTATGCTTGTATGTCGAACATTACAATGAAAAAATATGAAAGCCTTAAAGGTTTTTCATTTGCTTTTTGCAATTCTATCTCTTTACAATCAAAAAAAGGAGTCCATCGAATTGACTTTATTTTTGACTCGTATTTTGAAAGTTCTGTAAAATTTGGAGAGAGATTACAAAGATATAAAAATGACACGATAGACGTGCATAGTATTAATGAAAATGTACCTATGCCAAAACAAGAAAATTTATTTTGGGGATCTAACAAAAACTAAAAATTATTACAAGACTTTCTCCGGAAATACGTATTAGAAAACAGTACGGAATGTTGGCCAGGAATAGAAATAATATGTAGTGCAACAGATGAGAAACCTTGTGAAATCAATATTCCGTACGACTCTAATAAATTACAATCATTACAAAGATATGATGTCGAAGAAGCTGATTTTGAAATTATTTTTCATGTATACCAAACATGCACAAATGGAAATCGCAAAATATTAGTTTTATCATCAGATACAGATGTGGTTGTTCTATTGTTATACTATTGGACAAAATTCGAAGAAAAAGGTTTGCAGGTAAAAATATTTTTATTTTCAAAATTTTTCATTTTTTGTTATACTTACACTCTACACGTATAAATACATGTTTATGTTAAGAACTTTGGATTCGTGTGAGTGCCGCTGCGAAAAAAAGATTTTTACCCCTTCATACTTTGGCTAAAAAAGTCGGATATGAATTGTGCTCGGTACTTCCAGTTTGCATCATCTCACTGGTGCAGATTATACCAGCAAAGTTGGCACCAAATATGTTGCTTCACAAGTTCACCCTGAAATATTTCTCACTACTTTTGCTCAAGGTTTTTTATCATTTACGTATTTAAATACGGCATTTAAATTTAAGAACTATATTGTATTTTAAAATGATTTTCACATTTTTTTTGTAGGTGTATCTGATTTGGAAATAAATTTATCCGTCTATAAAGCTGAACAATATCTTTTACAAGTTATTAAAAAGAATAATGTACGTACAACGTTTGACGATTTTAGATATTGGATGTATCACTTTACTAATATAGTTTCTATTCATGAACTCCCACCAACAAGTCAATCGATAAGACTGCATATTTGGAGAGCTCTGTATGTAACATACTCTCAAATTAATTTGTTGCAATCTGATGTCAGGAAATTAGATCCTTCTAACTTTGGTTATCTTAATGAAAAAAATAATTTAGTACCAGAAAAAATAAATATATTATACCCATCCGTTGAAGACTTACCAACGAAATGTAATTGTAAAAAATTCTCTACAAAACAATGCCCTTGTAGATCAGCTGGAATTTCTTGTATTTCATTTTGTGTATGTAAATTAACAAATACTTGTAAAAATATATTTGAGATAGTTTAACTATTTACATTTTCTTAAATTAATAAATATGTTAGAAGCTTTAAATTTTTAATATAATTCGACGGCCTAGACTAAGAAAAGCTTAATTTAAAAGGTCCTGTTTAAAATAAGACTGAAAAATATGAGTTAAGCTTTTCTTCACCTGGGTCGTTATCTGAGTAACATAACTACTATATACCAACACTTATATTGATTTTTTTGCTTTGTAGCCTAAATATTAATTCGACAAATAATTTATACGTACCAAAACTATTTCAAAAAACATTTTATTAATGTAAACATAATATTTAAAAGGCAAAAATTACAAATTTTGCTATGAATAGTCAAAAAACAGCGATTTTGGGCCAAAAATGGGCCCTAGCTTGAAATGGGACCAGAATTGGGCCTGGTACCCTCAAAATTCAGAATCAGCGACCCCGAAAATATATAAACACGTTAGGTACTTGAGGGGATCCAAAATCGCATGCTCAACCCCTCCTAGCGCCAGGACTATATCGCCAGAACTGCTTTCGGTGGGCCTCTTTTGCTGTACTTCGACCCTTAGCAAAGTTCGAGACTATTGATGTCTTTAACATACATCCAAATCACCTTATCTAACGCGTTACGTCTTACGTGTATAATGTACTCTCAGGACGCAGGAGTCAAGAGTTGCCTAAAAGCATAGAGGACAGGTGAAGGATGTAAAAAAAAAAAAGATTTCTCCTCTTAATTGACCGTTTTTAAAGCGTCAAAGCGAGTAAAAGGGGCCTGTGGTTCACTTAGCGTAATCGTTAACGTTAACATTAAAACAGTAGTCTTTCACGATGATGGTTCATAAAATGACTTCGTGTATTAGGAAATCACGATACAACAAGGCTGATCGAATTTTTCTGGCAGTGCGATTGAAATTGTGAATCAGTGATAGTGCAAGCTTGCATCAGCAATAAAAAACAACAAATACAAGTTTAGATCTGATTGATAAGTATACAAATTTTGCAACAAATTCCGTAAAAAAATTCTACGATTCATTTTTGAAGTAATAAAATAACTTGTTAATTACAGTTTTAAAAGATTCTTACATTTTTAGAAATTGACAACCAATGCACAAATAATCTATTCATTCATGTATACAACAAAATTTATGCATACATACATACGTACATACATATAACGTGCAATTTTAATATATACACGCATTCTAACAAAAAGGCTGGCTACATTATGTCAGCATATTACAAGAATATGCACCTCAGATCTACCATATGTACCTTGCTATACATGTCTTCCTATATTATGTAGTGATTTTGAAGAGTCATTTTACACTAACCCCCTTTATCACAGACCCTCTCTACTGCCCTTAACACCCCTTTCAATAAGATAAGATTCTATCCGCTTTTACATTATTTTTATTGGAATACATTTCTTTATAGCCTCCCTCAATCCCCGCAGCCACCCACTCGATTTTGAAGAGCCCCTCTCAGCCCTTTACCACCCCTCCACAGCCACCCTTTTATAAGGCAAAATTCTATCGGCTTATACCTAATTTTTATTGGGTTGAAAATTTTTGTAGCACCTCATCTCTGCTTAAAATTAAAAAATACCCTTTAGCTGTATCTCTAAGTCGGGTAAAATTAATTCGGTTATTATGTTATACCCAGTTAAATAACATTTTGTACTTCCCCTCTCAGCTCTTAACACTTTTTTTAAGAAACCTCTCTTAGCCCCTTCACAATTTCCAAAGACATTGTTCTAGCAACACTCCAATATTTATTTCAGCCCTCTTTAGCCACTATCCATCACCTCCTTCAGGAGGCTGATTATTTTGTTTTTAATGGGGCCATGGTATTTAAACTAAAATCCATGGTATAGTATCGCTCAAAAAATATACAGTTTCAATTTTAAGGCATTTTGTTGACAAAAATCGAAAAATAATTCATTCAAAATTTAAAATTTTTTCATTGCTCTTATGAGGCTGCTACCCAATGTTGCCAGATGTAATAGTCTAATCTCACACGAACAGATAGTACTTAGATGAGAAGCAACCTTAATAATTTTTTTTTAATTTAATTTTTTAGCACATTTTCAAACCACCATTGAGGTAGTGCTATAGCACGCTTGTTTTTTATTTCTATAAACTCTCAATACCTTTGATTATTGTATTAGTGAATATAAATAAGAATATTACACGATATACGATTCATACTTTATCAAAAAAAAACCAATAATCTTATCGACTATTTAAATCATGAACCTTGATCGTAGCCCTGTTTACCATGAATATATGGAAGTTATCTTTCTTTGTTAATTGAAATCTGTCAAATACTTTAATAAAGTTTATCGTTTTGCTTTTAGCCTAGATTATATAAGATGTACAATAAAAAAACAATTTATTCTTGATTAAAACTTGATATCATTATAAAACTAAGTATAGAAATTATTTCAATACGTGAATATTGATATGTTTCAATTTAATGCCTTAATATTAAAAAAGTAAATGTTTCAAAGAAATCTGCATTAAAAAAAATTTTCTCTTTAAATTAAAGATATTTAATAAAACTAAAAAGTTATTGAAAAAATAATACTTACATATAACAATACAATATGATTTCATTTTTTTATCTGCTTTATACTAGTTTACGTCAAAGATTTCTTTTCAAACAATGTTTTCTATTTTTCAAATTCTTATCAAGTTCTGTTTGAATATAACTTTTATTTTCATTTTTACATCATGATAACTCGACATACAATCAACCTTGCGAAAACAGTGGTTTTTTTAAATACTATCCAATATTATCACAACTTTGACCTCAAAATGTATTAATAATCATGTAAAATGCTAAAACTAAAGGAAATTGTTGCTGAAAAAGAAATAACAAGAACAAGGAGCAGTGGATTTCGTGAAATCGGAAAAAAAAAAAAAAAAACGGACAAAGAAAAGTGTAAAAAGTCAAAGTAAAAGTGATTTTAGTTCATTCCATACATAAAAAAGGGCTGTGTTAAGAATATAAAAATTTTGGACGTATGGCAATAAAATGTAATAAAGGCCAATCTAACCATCAACAAGGTGTCTAAGCTAGAAACACGCAGCAAAGAAGAGGAAGATATAGAGGCAACAGTAGAGGCAGAGGTACATACAGAGAAAATAGCAAAGGTAAAGGCTACAGCAACATAACGAGCGAAAAATGTTAACAACAACAGCAAAACTCGTTACGAGCGTAGGACATGCAAATCAATTATCAAAAGAAAAAAAATAATAACTGTTCAGTAGGTAACGAAATAAATTAGTTTTTAAATAGGAGTTTTTTAAATAATGCATATTATGGGCCAAGAATTAGGAAAAATATTTGAAGTATGTGAAAGATCGCAAAAGTTAGCAAAATTGTAGTGACGAATAATACAGCAAGTATATATATGTATAAAATCAAGTAATAAATTTACATTGATTGCATAACTTGACAGTGGCTTATACTACATAAGAGTCATTTAAATTATTTTAATAAGAAATACATCAAGTTTACTCATAAAAATTACGATACTAAATGAAACGATGATAAATTAACTAATAAAGAAAAGTGGCACTGGGCATTAGGCCACACAAATTTTTATTACTTAAACAAATTAATTACAAATAAATAATTGATGGTGTGCCAGACAAGTTAGAGAATATTGAAATGCAATGCGCGAATCGAATAAAAAGTAAAATGACAAACCATTTAAGAACTGTAAGAAATAGGCAACAAAAATTTTAGAAGTTATTCATACTGATTAAATTGGGCCCCACAATATCATTGGTAAGAGTGATGAAAAGTGTTTTTTTCCATTTATAAATCAATACAGCAAATGCGTAAAAATCTGTTGTATAATAAATAAGTCAGAAATGGTGGGATGCTTTGTTAATTATGTAAATTTAGTATAAAATAAATTTAACAAAAGAGTTAAAAGAGTAAATTGCAACTATGGAAAAGAGTACTTTAACAAAGAATTTTTCAACTATATTAAATTGAAAGGTATCGAATTATTTCCACACCAACCTTATATAGGTGAACTCAATGGTATCGTAAAAAGATATAACAGATCAGCAATAAATGTGAGTAGGTGTTTGATGAAAGAAGCAAATATAATTTTGAAATTTTGCCATAAAGTTATAAAAACGGTAGCTCATTTAAAAAATTGAACAATAGCAAACACAATTGAAAACAAAACACGGCATCAATTTTTTTTTTCGTATTAAGCCTAGCGTAAAATATTAAAAAATTTATCGAAGTAGAATCTTTGTTTGTAAACCAGAGATTAAGAGAACAAATAAATGGGACGATAAAGCTAAGTAAGGGATGTTAGTTCAATATGCTGATTATTTATTTATTGTTATAGAGTACTAGTAAGCAATAAAGGTATAGTAGCTAGTTACCTCAAAGTTATCGAAGACGAAATTAAAGGAATATGCTTGAGGGATAAATCAGAAACAGAGTCTGATCAGTCAAGCGGAATTGAATTAGATTATGAAGGAAACGGAAATATTAAAAATAAAAATTTTGATACTATTTATAAAAATTATGAGATGATTAATAAAAATAAAAAAAATAATTGAAAATGAATTGTAAAAATTATATTCTATGAAGTCAGAAAGAACAATTAACCACCTTAAAAAATATAGCAATCCAATTACACACGTGATATTCGTTATTTACATTACTGTAAATGTATCAAATATTCCATTAGATGAAGCGCTAAGTTCAAAAGGAAGCGAAAAATGGCAAAAAGCCATGAATGTTAGAATAGAAAATTTTACCAAAAATAAAACGTGGAATATAATTGAAAAGCTAAAAAATAAAGCAATTTTTGATGTTGAATTGATATTCAGGAGGAAAGATGGAAACATATTTAAAGAGGCTCAACACATCATATATAGTCAACAACATGCACAGGTGTAGCTATGACCATAGCCATATGTATGATAGGTGTAGTAAGCCTCTTTAAAGCGAAACTAGTGATGAGAGGTTTTTATCTAACTAAGTACAAAGAAAATGTATACTCGCCTGTTAGTAAAATGCAAGCATTAAATACACTTTTATCTTATTTTTGTCAAGATACTTAATATATTGAACAAAGAGATGTAGAAACAGCGTTTTTATATAGCCAAGTAGAATTAGGAATACACATTAATCACCTAAGGGGCTATGAAATTGGTAAAAATAAAGTTTGTCAACTGTAAAGAGCACTATATGGGTTAAAAGAAAGTCTAAGAATTTAGTATAATACATTTAATGAATTTTTAAGCGATCAAAATTTTGTTAAAAGCAATTACAATTATTGTTTATATATATTAAATAATAAATCAAGCTCAATATATAATTTAATTTTTGTTGATGGTTTATAGAGTCACTAGCGATAAAATATATTGTAGAAAGTGTAAGGTTACATGATATTCCTATAGAAACGAATTTAAAAATTGAAAAATCTGATGGCTTGAGGAACAAATAGAGTATAGAGGTTTAATTAGAAAACTGTCTTATGTTAGCGCAGGCACGAGACTGGATATAACATGCATTGTAAATTATTTATCTTAGTAGATTTCAGAAGTGTTGTTATGCAACTCACTGTAAATAAGCTAGAGTGTTAAAATATTAAGTAAAGACGAAAGATATAAATTTAAGTTAGAATTATGATTAAAAGAATGAAGTATTAAACTGTATGGTAGATTTGGACTGATAATATTGACAGAAAATCATCAACAGGATATGTAATAAAAATGTTTAATAATGTAATTTTTTGAATAATTCATAAACAATAGAATGCAAACATTTCAACATTTGCGGCGTATACAGCATTGTCGGAAGCTGTTACTGAAATACTGCTTATAAGGAATTTGTTGGATAAAATTTTGAAAGGGACAACTGAAATTTCAATCGATTTCTATAAAATAAATTCAGAGGAAGTTGAAATTGCTAATTAAGAAAATTTAACTGTAATAAATTAAGAAAAATTCGAAGTGCACAAAAGTACTTTATTACCATGTAAGTGAAAGTTATAAAAATGGAAATATAGATATAGTAGAAATTAATTTAAAAACTAACATGGCTAATATGCTGACTAAGAGTTTGAATAAAGAAAAATCAAATATAAATCAAGGAATGTTGAAATTGGAAGAATATCAATGAAAGTAAATAGTTAAAATCCTGTGAAATAACAAAAGAATAACACTGTAAATTTAAGGAGGCAGGATGTAATGTAAGTCAATTGGTACAGTCTACGTCTAGTCCGAGCACACGTACACATGTTAATGACAATTACAAATTGTACATGCAGCACCAAGCGATACAGTCAGTCAAGCCCTAACTATTGTCGTAAGTGGTTTCTCTCTAGTTGTCAAGGTGATTATGTATATCTCACTAATATATAAAGCAAAGTCGCTAAAACCGTTGTAATCGCTAAGCGCAAGAACTACTGAACCAATTTTGCTGAAATTTTGCATAGTCATTCTTGATAATTCTAAGATGGTTTTTGCATAGTTTTTTTCTTAAATGAGTTCGTAACAATAGTGATTAATAAGCTAAAATTTTTTCTAAAATAAGGTAGATGTAAGCTTTAGTTCAGGAGGATCGGCTTAAAGGCGTCGAGATAAAATTGAAGCTACCCGCAATCAGAGATAGTGAAGAGTGGTTTTCAGATGCTCCATCGAGTTGTAGATTATCGTAGTCGTTCATCGGCAACACAACTAGAACAGAGTCGTTAGTCGTGCAGCTGGGTATACTACCGATGACATTCTTCTTTCATGGGCAAGCGAAATAAATCGGATGTACCACGGATCGCCAAGAAAACCGAGTAACACGAGAAAATATAAGTTTTCTGAACGTCAACGTCTCCTGGAAAATACTGAAAGACGTGTCTAGCCAGAGCAGAATACAACCTGCTGCAATACGTCAAAGTTTTCTGGCCGTTCAACCATCCGACCTGGTGTCGTCAGAGAAATTTTTACTTCAAATGCAAGACAGGGAAGATAGCCCCGAAGAGTATGGGCAGCCCCAACGGCCTCATTCTTTGTGGTCGTCCCAACGGTAAACTTACAGAGTCGGTATTCTCCAAGCCCACTTTCTCGACTGACAATGAGCGATTGATTATCCGGGCAAGGACCTGAAGACAAGGTATTCTTGAGTTAGCGGCGTACCTCCCTCCAGTACGGTCTCCGTATGCAGAGATTCCATGGGTAAGAGTCAAGCTACCTGCAGCCAGCTCTCTATCATCAAAAATAATAATAAGGAATAGCTAGAAGTATCACCACTGGCCCTTTTCAGGGTCATTAAAAGTATTTACGTTCCCTACTTAACCATAAATCTCATCGGTTCTTTTAAGAGCCACCTTAGTTTCAACTACCTCGCCAACAAATACATGTTTACTACCATTTCTGGAAACGATTTGTTGACTAAAAGAATATGTAAAGCCGGTCACTATTAAACTAAGTCAGTCATTTACTTTCAGATGTCGTGAGCTAAGTTGTTCATATCAAGGCTGAGAACTCCGATAACCGACAACCCTATATTACCCTCTGGACTCTAAGTATTTAACAAGGAAGTACCGATCTTCTCCAAGATCTGCGCTAAGAGAACCTAACAGCTATGAAGAAAAATAATAAATGTGAGCCAACGGAACAGTCTCCAACGGGCAAGCATGACAAACTAATGTCTCCCCCTTAGATCACCAAAATAACTAAGTCTGCAAAAAAAAGGGTGCTTTAGACACCAACGTCTTTGACGGTATACCAGGAGACGTTGGGAAAGAGCTCTACAACTAGCTCCAAAACTTCAAAAGTTCTAGTTTTCTTCCTGGTTAGTATGGTGCTGCAATAACAGGACAGATAAAATCACCCTGATGTATAGAGGCAATCACGTTTGCAGGAAACTTTAGTCAAGAAAAAGTTTACTTCAGAAGCTCACTGGTCCTTTTTAGGGTCATTAGACGTCGAACTACCTTGCCAAAAAACATATAAAAACCTAACGAAGTTAAAATTTTCAAGAAGTTGGATTGGAAGGAAAACTTTATATGCATCTAACGAATACAGTTTAAGGGGTCAAGACAATGACTCTGAATATTTATCAAGATTAAAGCAGCATCAAAATCGATAAATAAAAAATTTATTTGGTAAGGGATAAGCTTTTCACTATAACCTTCAGTAATCTTTTAAATCTTTCAGATATTAAAATAGGTAGAATATGTATTTGTTTTTTTGTGGCGATAAATAATGTAAAAATTAAGCTTCAGGACATTGCTGCTGTGGTAATAAAATTGTAAGATAAGTGAAAAAACGATTTTTTTATTACATATTTTTTGTGAGTTTTAAATCTTTACAGATTTAAAAAATAGCCCTGTTCATAAATTATACGGGAGAAACTGCAAATCAACGGCCTTTTAGAGCTCACGATTATTTCATGTAATAAGAAACGCACAATTCTTTTCTGTATGAGTATAATATTTTTACTTTTCACAGCTTTTTACTTGACTAAATAAACTGTATGAATTTCGAACAAGAATGTTTTGAAAAAGAACATTTTTGTTCTGAGAAGTGTCTAAAATAGATGTAAAATTTTTAACTGAAAACGTTTCACATTACATGTCAACACAATACGGTGTTCAATTTAATGAGTCTCAGGCAAAGCCAAGATCGGAGGGCTGCTAGTTAGATAGTGAATTTATTTATTAAAATGTATTATTATACTTTAACAACTATTTTTTATTGTGCTCAAAATTATTATGTCTTCAATTTACACGATTTAGAGTTTTATTATTAATCCAGTGAGCTTATTTGTCGTAAGAAGTAAGTACTTTGTTATTTATTAAAAAGTTTGTGTCTATTCCAAAAATTATGGAGTATGCATCATTTACTTTCTATTTATTTGATAGTTGTAAAAATTCTTTTTTTCCTTTTTCAATATCGAGTAATAATTTTCGAAATGTTTGAAAAATTAAGCGAACATTGATACTAAGTTTAAGAATACAAAATAATGACCAAAGATATAGTGATTAAATACTCTCTTGTATAATCATGCTTTCATTGGTATTCATAAAAACTGGAAAACAATTTTTTTCTTGAACAATTAGTTTTGAAAAGTGGGTGTTTAAGCCACAAAAATCATGTAATATTGTTTTAACTTATTCTATGATTCGTTTAGAATCATAGACGTCTCGTTCTATGTTATCGAAATTGTTTCATTAAATGTTTATTTTAGATTCAAATTTTATGAATAAACTTTTTAGATTTTTTAACATTCATTGTGATCAAAATTTTTTATAACTGGTCATTTTTTTCAGAAGTAATATTCATACTATACCAGTCTATACCACTAATATAATTTTTATCTACAAAAAAATTAACCACCAAACAAACTACTTTATTTAATTAATCATACATTGAATCATACATTTACGTACGAAAAAAAATTTCTTTTAAGGTCTGTTTTCTTTTATATTTATATAATTTTTATTGATATACGTGAATTAAAATATCTACGTGGTTTGTCTTCTAATTATAAAATTTTACTTATTTTTAGAAGTGTTTTACGATTTTGTTTAGTGTCAATAAAGTCTTTCATCAAATTTTTTTTGTATGTTTTCCAAATTGTATTTTCTTAAATGACTTCTGAAATTAGAAACCAAGCAAAAAAATTGTTGTTACTGATATAGTAAGCAAATACATTTAGATTTTGTCCGTCAGGAACCATCCGTTGGCCCGAAAGCCTTATTTGCTCTTACTTACAGTATACTATTTCTTTCAATTTTTGACTTAGCGTTGTGGTGTTAGGTTTCACCGAGCGATATATTTGGAGTGGTGTACGTCCAGCATGCATTGATCGACTGTTTAAGTTTATGTCTTATGTTATACAGTAGTAGCGTATCTTATTCATTTTTTTTTTATCTCACATCGTTATAAAAGTCTTTGTCATAAATTGTATATTTAAATTTTTTCGTCAAAGTGAGAGTTATGTTTTAAGAATTATGAACCTTGGAATATTTCATATAACTTAATAATTGAAATACATTAATTAAGAAAATAAATTTTCATCAACAATCAAGTTATGCTTTATCTGATGATTTTATAAATTAAGGAAAGCCGGAAATAGTTGATTTTACAAATAATGAAAATTATTCATTTCAGATTCGCATTTACAATACTTATACAATTTATTGTTTGTCTTAACTTAACTTACTTCTATGATCGTTCGTTAGCCGCTGCTTGCGCGCACGCAGTCGCAAGATCTTGTAAGATTGACCGCAATGATGATCCTATCCCGACACGAGAGTACTCGTGGCGATGACAGTAATCAGGCTGTTGCTTTTAACGTCAGAACCCATATTGACGGTCTTTCTTTTCTTGCTCCTCCGTAATTCACTTTTTAGATGAGTTGACAGTGGCCTGGTTTGCTTGAGCTTTTCTCACACAGCTTGGTCACCAACCTAAGTCATACATTTTCTTGAAATACACGCTTCCAACACGTAGCTTAATCACCGAAGTAAGTCTTACATCTGCTTAAAAAATGCAACAGAACTTACTCTCCAACCCTTATAGTTACTTTAGAGCACTTTATGAAAAAGAAAAGGCGAATACTGTTATGTGCAAGGAGTTTTTATACTCTTGCACTTAAGGAGGACACGTCAGGTTGGGGATCTGAACGACCAATTAGAGCCTAACCTAATTACTTTTGATTGATTGATAGCAGCACAGTTGTGGTGCGATGATTACACAATAACTGATGGTTAAAACTGCTGATCTTGCGGATCTTACATTAGGTATGAGTTGCTGTTGAAATTGTGTATGATATTTCTTGTTGACATACGCAGTAAAAAATGTTGAAATTCTTGATTATTTACAATGTTGGATGTACCACTGCGAATTGATGTTGTAAGGTAAACGATTCATAAGATTATTGGAGGTTGCACGTGTAGTTCGAGTTTTGCGATAGTAGCTTGTTTAAAAAGAAATAAGTTATATGTCACGCGATTGCGGAAGCAGGTGTACCACTCTATTCTTGGAAATCAATGAGCTTTTGATTTCATAATAAAAAAACTACATTCTGCTCTTCATTTCATAAATTATAAGGATATGACATGGGATGTTACACGCTCCTACTTATCTGATGCCGCCCTCGGTGGAACTCATGTTAAGTATATATAGTACAAAAATGTTTAAAATGTATATATGTAATGTCTCAGTAATGTAGTGTATTAAATTAGAAGCATAGAACGTAAAAATTATGTTTACATATGTATTAATACAATTTATATTTTGAATTGTTGTTTCTTAAGGTTTTGCTATTTTAAATCTTATGTGTTTAATTCATTGAAGGTGGTGTTTTGCTACAGTAATAATTGTAGAATGGCTTGCAATTAGGAAGGGGCACCTTTATGGTCATGATTTTTACTGAGTTTGATAGGAATAATATTCGCACTTTGTTGCATCGTAATTTACAAGTAAGGTGGTTGGAAGTTGTTGGTCAGCTCTTTTTTTTCTTCTCTTTGCTTAAAGCATTACATGGTATGACGGTGCATCTATTCTGTAACTGGAGTATATGATACGGTTGATATATGAAGATATCCATTTTTTATTTGGATTTGCACGTTCTAAAAAAAAAAGAATTTTTTTTCGAAGCACGCACTTGAACCAATTTTTTCTTATTCTATATACCCTTACAAAGAAAAAAAAAAATGTGCAAGCATTAAAGGGCTTGTAATTCTGTTTTCCACCACACTAAAGATTTTGAATACTGATTTTCCATCGTAAGAGAGCCAAAATAAACTTCAAAATATCAGAAAATGGTTGAATAGTATCGGGTTTTTACAAAATTTGATTTTTTCACATTCTGTAGACGTTTGAAAACATTAATTCTTCTTTACCTACGCATAACCTCGAAACATGCATTATTTAAGGTAAATTTACCATCTAAAGCCTTCTCATGAATCGCAGTACCAAAAGTTGATGTAAAAATGTACTAATTGACCTCAAAAATCCTTTCTCGGAGGTTTTTTAGGTCTCTTCTTACGAATTAGAGGTCTATTTGCAAGCATTGGTAGTTATATTTCTTGGCAATCAACCTCATTTGCAGCAAATCATTCAAAAAATCCATGATTTAGCTCCAAAATCGTCCCACAGGGGTTTTTGAGGTCGCTAATCACGATTTTTAGATTCATTTATGCGCAGGCGTAGTTTCAACCCTTAAAATCATCCCCACTTTCAGTAAAATTTAGAAATTCTACTATTTCATCTTGGAAATCCTCTCTTGGAAAATCATAAGAAACTTATTCGAATATCCTCCTCTGATATCCTATTAACCACCCCTGCAAACAAATGGACCTTGAATTCGTGATTAGCGACCTTGAAAACTCCTGGGTAATGACTTGTACGGCAAAAGTATTAATTTTTTAGTGACCTCCTGAAAGGGAGGGGGTAATTTTAGGGGCTTAAAGTACTCCTGCATACGAATAAACATAGGATTTGTGATCAGTGACCTTGAAAACTCCTGTAAAACTAATTTGGAGGTGAGTTATGAACTTTTTATTGATTTTCTGCAAATGGGGGGGATTTCAAGGAATTGAAACTCCCCCTATTTGCGTGTAGACCTCTAATTTGTGATTAGTGACCTGAAAAATTTCCGAGAGAGGATTTCTGAGGTAAAATACCACATTTCCATGCCAATTTTAGGTACTGCAATTCATGGGGCTGCTTTAGGCGGATAAATTTTTTCATATTTCTAGGTAATGCAAAAGTTAAGGGTGATTAATGTTTCCAAGTGCTTACATAATGCGAAAAAATAAGTTTTTTTTTAACCTGGTGCGATTGAACCAGTTCCTGACATTTTACAGTTCATTCCGACTTTTCTACTTTAGGAAATCAGTATTCAAAATCTTTAGTGGGTAAAAGATAGTGTCACAAGCCCATAAATTCATGCATATAATTTTTTTCTCATTTCTGAGGATGTATAGAATGAGAAAAAAATTGGTTTAAGTGTGTGCCTCGAAAACAAATTCTTTTTTTTTGGAACTTGTAAATGCAAACTAAAAATAGAATCTCCTCGTATATCTGTTATCTAGACCGAATTATCACGAATTGGTCGCAGGGCGTGTTGATTGAAGTCATTAGATAGTTGTCGGTTACTTGCAGTTTCAATTGGTAGTGTTATGCAATAGGTGTAAATGGTTTGCATTTCACAAAGTATCCTAATGGTGTTGATGTTTTATGTGACATTCCTACGGGATCCATAATGCCTTATTGAAATGAAGTATAAGGCTGTACTGCAGTGTTACTATCATGATTTTTTATACCGTTGTTAATCTTGCGTAAAATTGTGTTACATTACTATGAGGTATATTGTCATTGATATTTTACATGTTTGAACATTTTTTTTGGAATAGTTAGACATTATGTCTAATATTTCACTGTAGGTTTTCATCACAACTTTACACTGCACTAGTGTTGAACTATACGTTGTTGCAAGTCATTGGTTGAAGATACATCTTAAGAACTTGAAATCTTCTGTTGATGGTTTCGCACGTACGTATAATTTATTTTGTGTTTACAAAAGTTGTATGTAATATAATAAAAGAGTACAATTTTAATGAGTAGTATACGAGAACTTGTCAATTTACTTTGTTTTTTTTTTTAATAGAAATCAAAAATTTGGATGTCATTGGTAAGAAATCTTTGGCATTTCTAACATTTAACTGTTGTGAAAAGAATTTCAGTTTTAGGAACCAATTAATTAAAATGTGTTTATTTATATATTCACCAACATAAGCTCTTCCCTTACAAAATCATCACAAAGGTTGGTATGGTTTGATCTAATTATTTATTTAATTTTTAATGAGCCATAAACTATGAACTTATTAAAAAACATGAATTTTCTACGGGGATCACAATGTTGTAAGAAATATCAATTAATTGTATTGGTGAAACTTGGCTGTCGATTAAAAAAAATTGTATAAAAACAGCTCTTTTGTAGTGAGTTGCAAGTATAAAAGGAAAAAAGTTTCATTCCACTTACACATATTTTGTGACCAATGAGATTAAATTGTTGCTGATGTGAAGTTTTGTAAGGTGAATATAACTAAAAAGTTCTTTTTAGTTCTGTTTGTGTTGTCAACTACGAAAATCTTTTATAAAATATATAGACAAAGTACAGCTGTTCTAGTTATCAAAAAGAATTGTAATACAAGTTATTATTAGTGAGTTACAAATGTTATATATATATAAAAATTTTGTTATTGTTTTTAGTGCAGGTTGTTGGAGTACACCCGAGACAAAAAGTTTTCCAATTAAATAAAGAATAAGTTGTTTCATGAGGTGGGTACTGATATAAAAATAGAATTGAAGCCAGTATATTGAGGGCGGAATGGCTTCATCTGCTTAGGGGTAAGTAGTTAAAGATAAGGTGATTCCTGATCAAGAAGAAATTAATGGTAATAAAAAAACCTTTCCCCACCTTTTTTTTTTTTTTAAGGTTCAAAGGACTGGGTGGCTGCAAAAAGAGAGCTAAAGTGTATGTTTGCGTCGTCTTTTATTAGAGTTGGCAAAGGTTAAGAAAGGTTCTGGGGAGGATACATTTTGTTTAAAGTCTTTGTTTACTGTTGTTGAAGCGGGAAGTAATTAACACCTTCCCAGAGGTGGAAATTTCCGCAAATTATTTAACTTTTTAATTTTATATTGAAAATATTTGGTTTAGAAATGTAACCTAACACAGAAACTAAAGTCGATGAAAAAAAAAATTACATGAAGTGATGTAAAATGGGAAAATTTTTATTTACATAAAAAAAAATTAATGAAATTGACAACGAGTATTTTGTTAACTCAGTTATTCTTTACTCCATTTTATTTTACTCCTTCTTGCCATTTTTACCAATTACCATTAAAAAAATATATATATATTCCTATATTATACAGTTTTATTGAAGAAAGTGAGTCTCAGCCCCCCCGCCCCCGCTTCCTCTCAGCTCCCTATTAGCTCCCCATCTATTTACGTAGTTATTTGCTTGTTTTAACGTCATTTTTTATTAAATTATATTTGAGTGAGCTCCCCCGTAGCCTCCCCTCGCTCCCCCTCCCCCTCCGACTCCCCTCATAAAGTACTTATTTCTTAAATGTTTTCCTATCATTAATGTTAAAAAATATACGCAATTTAGTACCCCAGTCATACCTCGTTTTTAGGGTTTTTTAAGTCACTGATCATAGGTCTTCCTCTGTCTATTCACTGCCCCTTACTCACTATATGTCTCTGAAGTACCACTATTTGTTTAACTTGATTGAACTTTTACATTTCAAATCTCTTTCTGGTCCATGTCTACTTTAACAAAAAGACAGAATTCAGGAGGATGTATACTTAAATAGACAAACACAATAAAGCTTTTGAAACAATAATTTATTCTGTTAGCTTAATGTTGTGGCATTTCATGTCTCGTTTTAACCCATCTGTTCTTGGAAAACCCTTTCCAAATTTTTCACATATTTGTTTTTCATGGTTCTTATGAATTAACATACGTCTGTTTAAATGTGACAATCTTCAAAGTTACATATTTTTGAATTACTCTTTGAATATTTTTGAATACGCATGGAGCGTGCGCCCACCCCCCACTAACAGATTGAGTAGACAAAATAACAACATTACTCGTGTATTTATCAATGCAGGCTCAAAATTAGTTCACAACAGCAGAATACGTGACTCACAAAGAAGTTGATAAAACATTTGATTAACTTAACATAATTAAATTAACACACATATTAATTTTCCAGTAAAATTTTTAAATAATATCAGAGAAGGTCTTCTACCACACGAATTAAAATTCAAAATAAATGCTATAGTGTTAATAAGAACTTTAAGTATATCAAACGAACAAAATTATTTAGGTATAACATAAAAGCAGAAATAATTATGGGAGAAACAGAGCAAAGCTTATATTCCTAGAATAACACTGAATACTGGCACCTCATTATCATTACCTTTTGTCTTCTATAGAAAACAGTTTCCCCTCGTATTAGCAAGTTCTATATTTATTAACAAATCAGAAAAACAGAGTTTTGATTCTTTAGGATTGTATATTAAAAAACCTTTATTTTCTTACGGATCATTATACGTTGCTTTATTAAGATGTAAGAATCCAAAAATAATTTTTATTTTAATTGCATCCGAGAATAAATCAGGAAATTAAAAAAATTTTGTTTAGCTAGAAATTCTTCAGTAATTCAAAAATATGTAACTTTGAAGATCGTCACATTTAAACAGACGTATGTTAATTCATAAAAACCATGAAAAACAAATATGTGAAAAATGTGAATTGTCTTCCTCTCAACCATCGATATATGTACGTAGGTCTACCACATTCATTGTGTTGTTGATTTTTTTATGGCTGTTCGTTGATGATGTTTCGCCATTTGATATATGAGCGTTGACTATCACTGTTTAATGGGGAAGGTGCATTCTTTGTGTATGTATAGGTTGCATTGATGGTCTTGTTGAGATTACAAAAATCTTTGGCTCTTTAACTAGTTGTCTTATATTAAGAAATATTGGACAATCCATAGCATGTGTCCTTTGGTTTCTGATTTTATTGTAACCAATTTAAACACATTTTATTAATTAGAAGTATGATGATTATTATTATCAAATTTTCTCCAAATTCAGTAGCAAGATATATTTTTTCTAAGGATTTTTCTTTTGTATAGGTTGCAATTTCTCTTAAATTTTCTTCGATGTCTTATTATGACAGTGTGTCATTCTATTCAGCTAAATTTGTAATCATTGTTAGATCTTTGACCTCTAAATCAGGTGTGTTGTTCGTAATACGAGACAGTAAATATTGAAATTAAAGTATTGAGAAATTTAGGATTAACTCAGGGTTATAAATAGGAGTGATTCAGTTTTATCAAATTTATGCCATATAGGGCGAAATCACGGGAATGCGCTGTGCACTGCTTGCTTACATTCTGGTGCTCTTGAGTGTCAATTCTTGGCGATGATCATGATCAAAAATTAGTGTAAGTGTGAGACGATCTCTAGTAGAATATAGCCATTCCTGAGAATATTTTTATTTGGTCCAACAGGATTTTTCAAATTATAAAACCTAATTTCACATGTTCTTAGGGCTTCTTCTGTAGATTCTGTCAAAAAGAGAAATTCACATGTAGCATCGTCAATTTCTTCCATTATTGCATAGGTAGGTTCACATAATATTAATCGAATACAGTGTATACATTCATTTATGTCATCTTCATCAGATGGAAAATAGTTTTTTAGGTAGTGGCGTGTATTTAAAGTCTGTTTTGGGCTTGACACTGACGTAACCTTGAAAGTTTTCATGTATATTTTTTGGCATAGGGAGTAGATGCATTTTGTGAGTCCTATATTTATCGTTCCCAATAAAAGGAAATGTTATTGTAACTGCTAACTGATTCGCGCTTTATCTATTTGTGGAGAATGTTTGTTACTGAATGAGTAAATTTCTTTTACTATTTGACCCAATTGTTCTGATGATAGTAGAAGGAGGTCAAGATTACTTATGGCAGTAGTTTCCGTTGCGTTTAATAATGTTTTGTAAGATTGTAGTATGGAACAAAAGAATTCTTGAACATGTACTATTCAACCGCAAACTAGTTGTAAGATTGTATCAATTATTTGATGTTCTAATAAATACCTAGTATTTTTCATCATTCCCCGTATCTATTGGGTAAGTTTTAAATTACTGATTTTTGTTTCATCCATTTTCTTGTGATGCGTTTTTAAGTTTGATTGTGCAATGTGGAATTGGTTTGCAATAAAAACAAAAATGTTTTACGTTTTTAAATGGATATTGTTTAATTGATTATATTATATTGTGAACTTTCATTTCACAATATAATATAATCAATTAAACAATATACGATATTGTTTAATTGATTATTGATTATTGTTTAAAAAGTGGGACAAAGGTATCAATTTTTCACATTGGCTTAAATGTAATTGTTTGCAGCAGTTAATAATTATTATAATTAATTTATTTACAAAGGGTTAAACATCCCACTCTCAAACTTTTTAGACGACTGCAGAGGAGTATAACTTGTAATTCCAAAAATAAATGGATCCAATTTAGCGAAATTAATAAAAATATGACTTTTAGGAGAAATATGACTTTTCACCAAAAATGAGATTTCTTGTACCACCGAACAAATAGCAATATTTTTTACGAACATTTTCTGAACCGCAAAAACATGGCATCAAATAATGGGGAAAACTAGCGGTGTTAAAACAAAAAAAATAACTGAGCGTTATCTTCTTTTCTAATAGGGTTAAAGAAACCGTCCAAGAATTAATTAAAGAAACTCTCTGGGACGGTTGTATTCATCAGAAATTTTATACACAACTAGAACAAGACAAAAATAAATACTTCATAAGAGGGCTACACTGGGTAATAAAATCATGTATAGGCCACGCGAACAAGCTTGTAGCTGCCATAACTCAAGCTATAGAAATGGAAAGAGAGTTTACGTGTTATGAGCCCGAACATCTATAAGAAACAGTAAAAATCATAACTAATAGATAAAATCAAGATGCACGAATTAACTTAATCCAAACTCCAGAAAAATGCCAAATTTGTGATACACAAGGGTATACAGCAGGCAATTGCTGGTATCGATATAATACAAGCAAAGCTGAAGCACACCAATCCACTCTTATATACAATGCTACACCATCCACCACTGAACGCCGTCCTAGCCACTCCCCTATACTGTTAGGCACTCAGTCCCCAAAAAGGGCATGTCATAATGTCGATCACCCCATAATAATCTTGCACCTACATAACAATCTAATAATTATGTACCAAACTAATACACCCAGCAACAAACTGCAAATTTAAATACTGATGATCGAAATAATCAAAAAAACGTGCAACTGTTGCACAAAATTGGGTTACTGGATGAGCAAATATAAAAAAAGGCCTATAACGATAAAATTAAGCAAGAGGCATCAGAAAATGACTCAGGTTTCTTCCAGAGAGGAAGCTTGGGAGAAACTAGCAACATAACACTAACATCTTCCCAATACAGAGAATAGTTAAGAAAACTATTCTACTAAATATCAAAACTCAAAAACTTTCTGTGACAATCAAATTCAGTGAAACCAATCGACCCTTGTCGTTTATTTTCGACACCAGTACAGAGGCATCACTTATTAAAGGATCTGTCATTCCACTTAACATCGTAATTTTTCAAGATACCATTCTACACCTAGAAGGCATAACAAACGGAGAAATTAATATCCATGGGTACATCATTGTAAGCTTTTATAAATGCTTCTTTGAATTTCATATCATAATGGATGATTTCCCCATATGAACGTACGGCCTCATAGGAAATAAGATATTTTATACTTATCAAGTACAAATTAGATACTATAAAAACTCGTTTAAACTATGAAATTACGTATTACCTATTGAAACCAGAATAAATAACACACAGCATTTTCCAAGACAGCGTGAAAATATGCACAAGCATTCCATACAATTTCTTACGCATTAAAGAAACAGATCACTCTTACTCAGAACCTCCGAAAACTGCACAAGCTAAACCCACTAGTAACCAAGAAATGAGACATCCCGAATTATCAAGAATCTCCGAGATCCAAAATCATAAAATAAAAAACGATTCTCCAAAAACCAAAATCCGAAATTATAGAATAAAAAATAACATTACAAATAATGGGAGCCAAAATCCAGAAATAAAAAATTACTCTACAAACGCCGAAATCCAAAATCAAGATACAAAAACTTTTGTAATAAACTCTGAAATCCGAAATCCGAAAAATCAAAAAACAAACAATCATGACACAAAAATTCAAAACTTTGAACTCAACAATAATCAGACATTCATACTCAAAAATCAAAAAATTTAAACACTGTAAGAAAATATTGCGAAACTGACGATAAGTGCAAATGTACCGAAGTTGAAAATCATAACAACAATCCATATGCACAGCATCATGATACGAATGAAAGTAACATGGAAAACGAACTTCTTAAAAGGCTAGAAGTTTAGAAAAATTACTTATATACAAACGTAAAGACCACGATTTCATAATATATTTAAACTAATCTCAAAAATATTTTAACACTAAAAAATGCTGCAAATATTGCGAAAACGGATAGAAACATATTTAAAAGAACGAAATCTTAAAAAAATAATACAAGTAAAAGAACATGCTAACAATTGCTTCAAAAACCTTAAATTACAATTTAAAAAATAATATAGTCTGAACATCAAAAATAAAAAAATCTGAAACACATTAGTAGACGGGAGCAAAAGATTCTAAATTTATTACGTCTCGAGCCCATCAAGCATAACAAGCTAACAACCATAAAAAAGGTAATAGACTATGCTGATAGATTTTACCTCGAAGGTGAAAGTTTACCTGCTACGGACCTCATGGAGCTAAACATCCCAACAATAACTAGTACCCCTATTAAAATTAAGCCTTTCCAGCAACCTCCTGTCCTACGGGAAGAAATAAACAGACAATTCAAGAAAATGCTTGAGAACACAGTTATTAAGTCTTTTATGATCGCTTACGTGGCACCTATAATAGACTTTAGAAAACTCAATGACGTATCACCCGATTACAATCATCTCGTACTCAACATAGCAGATATTCTAGACAAAATTGGTACATCTAAATATCTGACAGTCTTTGATTTAAAAGCTGGTTATCACAAAATAAAAATAAGAAAGGAAGACAGGCATAAAACTGCCTTTATGTGCCATCTAGGAATTTTTTACTTTTAAAGGTGCCCTTTCGGCTTAAAATCAACTGCACCAATATTTTTAGCACTCATAGCTGCCCTAATTTAATACATGAAAAAAACTGTTTCTTTATTTGACGATGTATGCATTCACTCCCAAGAATTCGATGAACACTGTAAAATTATTATTCATTTCTTAGAGAAACTAAGTGAAGCAAATTCAGTTTCGCAGCCAGAAAAATGCGAATTTTTAAAATAGAAATAAATTATCCTGGTCTCATAGTTAGTAGAGAACCCAACCCAAAGAAGATACTGGCAGTTAAAGAATTTCCTCGATCAAAATAAAACCAAAAACACGTTCAAAAGTTTTTGGGATTAGTAGGTAACTACCCCAGATTTATTAAAAACTTTGCCCAAATAGAAAAACCCTTAAATATGCTAGTAAGAAAGGATCAGAATTTTTCGTGGAATGAAGAAACTCAAATATCACTGGAAATTCTGAAAGATAAAGAATGCTCTCCTCTAATTTTAATCAACCCTGACCTAGAAAAAAAGTTTATAATTACAACAAAGGCTTCAGGCTACGCTATAGGAGAAATGTTCTCACAAGGAGAAATTGAAAAAGGTAAGCCCATCACTTTCATATCCCGCACCTTGTCCAAAAGTAAAAGCAACTACTGTACGCTCTCCAAAGAAGTTCTAGCTTTAATATATTGTATAGAGCAATTTAGAGTATATCAGTATGAAAGAAAATTCATATAAGGGAATATGGCTGCAGCCAATCTTTCACTAATTTTACTACTTTCTCTGTTGTCAATGTAGGAGTATGCGACATTCCTGAATCGGTCATAAATTTAACTAGAGTACACGTGTTGCTCATTCAATTAAATGACTACGCTTTCACACGTGTTACTTATCGTAAGCTCAAGCTTAAGAGAAAAATACAACGTTGCAGCATAAAGGTGTCGCATAATTCAGCAATAAAAAACGATGAAATGAAATACCTTAGAGAAGAAACACGAGATGAATGCAATAGAATGCATTTACACAGAAGTATAAGTCTGTACGACAACATAGTACAAAACATTTCCATCAACAAAACGAAGATCTTTTTCGTAAAATAAGCCAGCTCCGTAGGCTCTAACGACGCCTGTAAAAACGCAGAATCATAATATATACAGACGCATACGGTAAGTACAAAAAAGTATTTGCACAGGGTTAGGCTACTATCACTGTAGAAGAGCGTTACAATGCCATAGATTTAAGCAATAATAAAATAAGACTTATATCTAGAACATCATGTACCTTTGCGGATGATTACTGCATTGACAGCGTTTATGGATACACATTTTAGAACGTCATCCCAATTGACTTATGCGACCGAAATCGCTACAGAAATATTCTTACAGGATATGTAAACAGGTTACTCAAAAGAAAAAATGAGTTTGAATCATTGTATGTATTGGAATCAGACCATGTGTCTTTCGCATTCAAACACATGGGCACTGCAAATACATGCTTTTTCTCGTTTATTAAAACAGGGTACACAAAAATATTTTTACTGACCGACAACGACAAGTAGAATTTCCGAGCAGAAAAAAGCGTCGATATTAACAAAAAAGATGTGTTTACATGCGTTAATTATATATTTATAATTATAGAAAAACACTGCAGAAATCAAATGAAAGAACTTTACCGAGACGTACTGTTGAAACAATGCGAATTAGAGAGAAAACTAATAGGAAATACACTTAATATTGCCACCATTTCACCAGATAATTTCGCTTATCAACTTATGTCTGGCCCAGGTTACATCAGCTTTTTGGCCAGGGAGGTAGCGCATATTACAAAGTGTGTACAAGTAGAAGTACGCGTAAGAGAAATCTACGCATGCTATCGAGAACTACCAGTTTTCTAGGGGAAAAACCGTATTTTTTGGCGCCACGCACTCACGTACTTAAAGAATACGGTATAAAAACAGGATGCGATACAGTATTCCCCATAATGTTTAATTTTGAATCACGATGGTACAAATCGTTACCACAAGTTACAACCTAAAATGATCCACATTTTCTAAAGCTAGACACCAAACAAATTTGGAATTTTCCAGTATCCTCAACTTAGCAAATAGTCGTTTCTATTCTAATAACGACACAGAAAAATTAAAAACCTACATCGAGTTTCCTTCCAAACGCTTAGTGGTACTAAATCAAGTAGCAGCAAGTATAACAGAAAAAACAAGACTCGCACAGAAATTTTCACTCTTACACATCTTTGACGGAAACACTTCTCATAAATACTCGTGGAAAATACTTGGAACAAAATGTGGCAAAAATTCGTTTTTTTCGGCTCAGCAAGTGCCGCTTTTATCACTATAATAATAAGTTTTGGAACCATTAAATTTATTCGAGATACAATTATTGATGGTTACTCTCTACACAGAATTTGGAAATAGTCAATTTATATTCTAGGAGCAATCCAAAATTAACTTACGAACTTGCTACTGCATCTGCCCAAATCGCCGCCCAATAGCAAAAACTCAGGCAACGGATGGAAGGCCGCTGTACCAAATGCACCAAGTTATCAGCAAATATCAGTAAGGCAACTCACTAAAACAATATTTATAGACTCTATTACAGTCACTGCACCTCAAAAAACCGACACACACTTATACCCTATAATACGTGAACCCCGATTTTCATCTGTAGCCATCCATACTAAAAAAGCAGAAACACAAGTTTAAAATCTTTTTAACATGGAACTAGAAATGAATAAATCTCTAAACTCAGTTTAAAAAGGAAATTGTCTCAACCATTGAATCCACATCAATGACGTTATAATTTGGACAAAACAATGTAGAAATGAATCAACGATTAATTACTCTCACAGAAATTATCGTGTCTTACAGTTATATATCAGAGCTGGTACAATAGCGCAACAGAAGTATCCAGAAATAACACAAACACCCCAGGAGCGTTAAAAACTAGCAATAGCCTAGCACGAACCTGGAAAAATTTTAAACTATACTTTTACATATTTGCTACAACAACAAATGTGTTTTACAGCTAATTCAGAAACTCAGACGAATATCATCACAGCCACGATAATACTCCTGATAAGCATAATGCTAGCCCTATTAAATCTCATATGTTACGTAGTATTTACTAAAAGAGCTTTCAAAAATTAAATAAAAAAGATAGACCAAACCAGCATCAGCTGTACACCCATCAGTAGCATCGACCCCAACTTTTATTGCTGCTTCAAAGGTCTGGCATGCACTCCAGAAAATAATGCGAACCCAGCAGCCAAAGAGACGGAGAAAATTTACGACGTATCGAACTTTCCTCCTATAAGAGTGTCTCACAATATAGGATCCATATATAGTGATGAGAAACGAATCACAGTCATAGAAGCAGACACAAGAAAGACTTTACACTGTTCAAACGTTTGCAAGGATAATTTAAGACCTTACAATGATAACATCAACTTATCCCGTTATGATGCCCATCTGAACAGCTGAAATAACTCAAAATATCTTGGGAAAATGAGAGCAGTAAGAAGCATACACCTTCTAACTTTTTCACAGCGATCTAGCGATTAATTCTGAACTTTTCAATCTCAAGACTGTTTTCCTTTTCTCAGCTCCAATCGAAGTAAAGAATGCACAGATAGTCACACCCAGTTCCACTTGTATCTCACTTAAAGAAGGGCTTTAGAGACAGTATATAAGCTCAAGCACAGTGCACTTTTTTTTAAGTTTATTCTTGAGCCACTCGCACTAATATTTTTATCCTTACTACCTTCGAGACAAGTAAGCTATAAAAAGGCACCAACCGAAAACAGAGAATTCACCGCAATTCCAGGAGTCATGCTTTTTATAGGCCTGGGGCTGCTGGCCTATTGGATAGTCGCTCGCATGACGGAAACAAGAGCCAAGATCATAAATCCCAACCAGCGTGAGAAAGTTCGCGCAACAAAAACAAGGCACACCAACTCAAGAAAACCAAGGAAGGAAAAATATTAGGGTGAAGAGCTCTCGTGCGCACTTAATCATGGTTTGGCCTGCTTTCATCTCGATTAACAGAAACTGCCGCAGGTAAGCTTCAAGTTCAAAATTCATTTTATAGTAAATATAATCCTGTGGGAGAAAGAGTTCTTCCACGACATCATCAAAAAAACTAGCCAGGACCTAGCATTAGCCAAGGCAATATGGCAGGGACTAAGCTTCAGGTTCACGCATAACGAGGTATCACCGGTATCTGGACACCGAATGAATAATGCTTACGAGCTTCTTTGCTGGGAGCAAGTGGCTGATGACGATCACGGAATAACTTACGCTGGTTTCCTGGAAGCACCGAATCGAGGAGAAGGGACTAGCCTTGCCAAATCATCTAATTTTACCAATTGCCAAGATTGCGGAACTGGATTACCAATCTGGTGATCATGCAAGCTTTGTTATCATCACCACATTAATTGTCGATTCCAGGACATTCAAACAAGCTCCATCTTTGAATGTACCAAAAAAACCATGTAAGAAAACTCGCAAACCAACAATACTGTTAGAGCTGTTCAGGATCCCAGAGCTCAGTACAACTATCATCGATCCACCCAAATTAGACGATCTAGAAGAATAATATGTATGTCTTTTTTTCTCTTTTACAGAAAACGAAATAAAATGTAGTTATACATATGTATACGTATAAAAAAAAGGAATGAATAAATTAATAAATATAAAAAAAGAAATGAAACAACAACACAAATAATAAAAACGCAAAAAAAAAAACAAACAAAAAACAAAACAGAAATCATCACACAAAAAAGCACAAAAAAACAAACAAACAAAAAATACACAAACACGAAAAAAACACAACCATCAAAATACACAAATCGTAAGACGCTAACACAAAAAGCAAAGAAAAAACAAACAAACAAGCAAACAAGCATAAACAAAAAGAAGACAAAAAATTCAACGTCAAAAAACCCGAAAACAACAAAAATCCAAAGCAACACACACAAAATAAGAGATACGCAGATCACTACAAACACAAAAGAAAAAAGAAACCCGCACAAATGTATGATAGAGCACTATTGTAACTACCAGACAATATATACGAACACGTGTATTACACGTGAAGCTCACTAACATAACAATGTATATACAATAATGTATGTAACCCATTGGCTCATCACTAAAGCCCTTCATCTTTCATGAAAACTCGTACAACACTTTTAAATCCCACTATTCGGACACCAACTCCGAACTTAATATTTTTTTTGATTCACCTAGCGTTACATCAACCGACCCATGGACCAAAATACTAATCCTGAGAGCTAGATATTTGTTGGAAAGATACGCGAAAACCATCGCTACAAAGATACAAAAAGTCAGGATGATTTTTTCAACTAGAGGTTGTGACTCATTGTCACTTGTCGCATACCAACCCATACGCAACCAGCCTCGTACACATGAAAGTAGGAAACCAAACATTGCACAAAAGGTGGAAGCGGGAAAAACCTCATTTAAAGCAGCTCTCTATATTTATGGTGTGAGGCAAATACGTGTATTGGACAGCACTTGCAGACGATACTCGGATAGCTTCATTGAGGATGTGGTAACAGATGTATTATTAGACAATCCCGAATTCATTTCCGAAATCACCATTAAGCACCAAGCAACATGAGCATCCAAGATAATCCTTAGAAATTGAAACAACAGCTTTCAGCATCGTAAAGTAAGAAAGTTCATAGAAAACCTGGAATAAGATCGAGCCCAAACCCGTAAACGAGAGCAAGCTGCGATCAGCACAGTGGATTAATGTACGCCGATCTTTTAGAGCGATTTCCATGGGGAGGAAAGGGTTACGAGCGGCATGTCACTCCTCAGCAATGAAAAACTTGTCTCCTAGACATTAAACCCTGGAAAGACTGCTTTACATGTATCATGCATCATTTCCAAGGCAATGGAGACGACACCTTTGTCAGATGCCAGTTCAAGTACCCCAACCCAGTGCACGACCGGAGCACATTTAGTGATGTTTGCCGTTACTGTGAGATCACTTTGAACAAATTTGACTTCCACATCATGGTCCAGCGATAACCATCTTTCTTTTCTCCTGCCATTTCATCTGAATGTCATTATCACTACCTCTTTACTCCATTAAACTAATACTATCGTAATCTACTGTAAAAATATTTTTAAGAAATTGTACCGACAATAAAAATTAAGTCTATTTCTGATAGCTAACCAAATCTATTACTTTAAGGTTAATTTTAAGTACAGTTGTAGCCTGTAGGTCCAAAAAAGTAATAAAGTAATAATAATGATAATAATAATAATAATAATAACAGTCATAATAAATAAACAAATATTCATCACAATACATCAAATGATAATATCC
>NW_019379453.1:605559-616209 GCF_000648655.2 Copidosoma floridanum | reverse complement strand
GAGAAATTTGTTCTAGTCTCTTGAGTACGTATGACAGAAATTTAAAAAGACATTTGTATAATAAAAATTTCTAAATTCTTATCGGATATCACAATAATCATTTTAGTTTTGCATTTTTTATACATAACGAGTAAGAACAAAAAGAAGAGTCTATTTGCAATACAAAAATTCAAGGCCAAATTTTTCTAATGACCTCTCAGAAACTAACACTCTTTTACCCTCCTACGTAAAACTAATAACAGTATTTAAACGTTAAATGTTTTAAAATTTTTATTTTAAGGCATCTTTTTATAGAAGTATAAATAATTAATTAGCCCTTAAACTTACGAAGAAACAGAACTCCCCTGAACCCAGTTTTAAAAATTAAAATATTTATTCTTGGAAAATTAGCACGCGTAGCACGCAGAAAGTAAAGCCTCACTTACATGTAACTATGCACACATGTAGTTAAAGTGACTTAAGAAGACTTTACGTGCTTTTAAAATATATATTAAAAGCATGGTAAAATCATGCGGATGTCTACATGAATTCTAATTTGTTCTTCTAATTAACCTCCGATTCATATGATTGTCCACATAAGTCACCTTTTGTCAACATACATTCATATGTATATATGTGTGTGTATATATGTATATGTATATATTTACACATAGTGTAATTTGCATATCTATACATACGTACATACAGTAACTATAACTATATTTTCGTGTATATATAGCCTTTTTGTGAAAAGTAATAACCGTATGTATAGCAATATAGAAGTGTACATGCATATGCTTAACTAACATGTATAACATACGAGTGTATTTGCCGTCACGCTGGAATTGTCTTCCTCTCAACCATCGATATATATATACTAGTGGGGCTAACACCCCCCTGCGCGCTCCACGCGCCAACCCCCCACTAACAGATTGAGTAGACGAAATAACGACATTACTCGTGTATTTATCAATGCAGGCTCAAAATTAGTTCACAACAGCAAAATACGTGACTTACAATGGAGTTGATAAAACATATGATTAACTTAACATAAGTAAATTAACATAAATATTAATTTTCCAATAATATTTTAGAATAATATTAGAGGTTCTGCCATTATGCAAATTAAAATTAAAAATAAATGCTATAGTAGTGTTAATAAGAATTTCAAGTATATTAGACAGGCTCTGTAGAGGCACAAGATTAAAAGTAACAAAATTATTTAAGTATAATATAGAAGCAGAAATAATTATGGGAGGAAAAAGAGCAAAGTTTATATTCCTAAAATAACGTTAAATACTGGCACCTCATTATTATTCCCTTTTGTCTGCTATAAAAAACAGTTTCCCTTTGTATTAAAATGTTCTATATTTATTTAGAAGTCATAAAAACAGAGTTCTTATTTTTTAGGATTGTATATTAAAAAGCCCTTATCCTCTTACGGACAATTATACGTTGCTTTATTAAAATGTAAGAATCCAAAAAATTGCATCCAAGAATGAATCAAAAATTAAAAATATTGGTTAGTTATAATTTTTTCAGAATTCAAAAATATGTATTTTTGAAGATTGTCACATTAAAACAGACGTATGTTAATTCATAAAAACCATGATAAACAAATATGTAAAAAATGTGAAAAGGGTTTTTAAAGAACAGATGGGTCAAAATGACACATAAAATGTCACAACATTAAGTTAACAGAATGAATTATTGTTTTAAAAGCTTTATTGTGTTTGTCTATTAAATTATACCCCCTACTAAATTCTGTCTTTTACTTAATAAAGTCCTCAGGTAATCAAGAATTTCATGTTTGGGTAAAGTAGACATGGACCAGAAAGAGATTTCAAATAAAATTTCAATCAAGTTAAACAAATAATGGTACTTCAGAGACATGTAGTGAGTAAGAAGAAGCGACTAGACAGAGGGAGACCTATGATCAGTGACTTAAAAAATCCTAAAAACGAGGTATGACTTAGATACTAAATTGCGTATATTTTTTAACATTTATGATGGTAAAACATTAGATAAATAAGTATTTTATAGGGCGGGAGGGTGAAGGGGGAGCCAAGGGGGAGCTGAAGGGGAGTGGGGGGGAGCTCTCTCAAAAATAATTTGATTAAAATGACGTTAAAACAAGCAAATAACTACGTAAATCGAGGGGGAGCTGTGGGGGATCGGGGAGGGCTGAGACTTACTTTCGTCAATACAACTATATAATAAAGGGAAATATTTTTATACATAGACGGCACGAGGGAGACTGCGGGTTCGTCTCCCAGCCAGTGCGACTCTTCCGAGAAAGTACCTCTGTGATTTTTTACATGTGCTTTTTTACAACGCAATACTACTCGTGAAGGGATGGGTGACCTTCTCGCAGCAAAAATTGCCTCCTACATAGATCTTTCGCTTTCGAAATGGTCTATGTGATACTATCAACGTGCCAATGAAGTACAACTGTATCAATGCCTACCACATACATTATTCGCTCTCGAGGCGGTCTATATGACATCATCACCGCACCAACAAACTACAAAAGGTAATTCAATAACGTATAATTAATAATGTAATATGTTACCATTACTTGTAATATGTAACAAATATAATGTAAAATGTGCTTTATGGTACCAAGGCTATGTATACTTGTTTACAATAAAGCCTAAAAATAAATACACTACGTAAGTAGGTATTTATTTATAAAAAAAAANTATATATATTTTGTGTGCTTCTAGAAAATTATGAATTCATAGAACAATTAATATTATTCTTTTATCATTGGAAAAAATTTCTTCTTTGTAAACAGGATTATTTTAATATTTAACATTTGACCATGCTGTAAAGTTTTTCCAGGGTCTTCCAATTGTGTTTTCTCAAACATTATTTTAACTCATATTTAGTAAAAAAGTAAACGAAATTCGCGTCTGTGCTTAACTATGCGCAGGTATCCGAAAAGAGATAAATAAATAGATATTCGTTTCTATCACACCTAAAACCAGAGTCCATATGGCAATTTTTAATTTGTACATTTTTAATATTACGATGATATAAAAATAAATGAGATTAATAAGTCACAAAGATTTACCGCTGACAGTTTTTGGAATATTTTAAACGCTCAATACTTAGTGCTTAGTGCTCGTTCGTCGTATACTCAACTAAAATAAGTTAACAATAATAATATGATAACAGTAGAATGGTACACACAAAAATTTACAATGCTGCAAAAATACAAACATTAAAGTAATACTAATGTACCACATTTAAATAAGTATTTAATCACGCGAAAAAAAATAGGTGTGGGTCTCGGGATCCCCGACAGATATCAAAAAATATCTTATTAAACTTGGTGGTATTTAATTGTCTATGATAGAAATAGTTGTTTTCGTAGGATGCATGCCATTGTCTCTGGGGCTGTTTTACGGCCCAAGGAACCTGCGAAGACTTTACGAATGGACAAATATGTATTTTTATCAGTGAACACTACAGATTAGAAAAAAGCAAATATTTAGCAATGTTTACATTTTTTTTGTTCATTAAGAAATAAATAACGAGAACAAGAAAGAACAGTAATACGCGGTGAAAAATATCTACACTACCTACTTACAGGTAGGTTTTACATGTTTAACAATTCCTAAGTGTATATGACTATCTGTGTCTCTCAATCTCTTTCCGAATACGTAGTCACGCACAATTGGAAGACCCCGGGAAAACTTTGCATGATGGTCAAATATTAACATTTAAAAATAATCTTGTCAACAAAGAACAAATTTGTTAAAAATGACAAATAAATAATACTAGTTCTAATACTAATTCATCATTTTTTACAAGCACGAAATATTAAGAAAATTAATGAAAAAGGCTTACCTGTATAAGTACAATAAAAAGAAAGCGAGCGCGACAGCAAAGCTGACGATCAATGGCTCTCTCTGCTTTACTAACCCTCTTTTACAGGTACTGACAAAATGCTTTTTTCATTTTGGAAGTTATTTTTCTTAACATTTTGTGCTTGTCGGAAGAAAACTCAAATTATTTATTGATATAAAATTTTTCACCCTACACGTTGGTATTTTTATTTTTTCTTTTCATCAAACTGGCACAAGATATAAGAAAACAAACTTTAAAACACGATTTTCACGTTATCAAACCACTTAAAACGAATTATAAACATTTCATTTAATATTAGTGGGCTAAATTACGTATAATATAAAAAACACCAAATTATCGTTCAATTTTTTAATTCAGAAGTTTCTCAGTTAGTATACTTAAGTACTAAGAATAGAGAACAGATTGGCATGCTGCGTAGCACAATCGATGAGGTCCCAGACTACCAATCCGAAAAATGTGGGTTAAATTCTCGGAGTCAGGAAAATTTGGAAATTTTATTTACACGTAATTATGTATAATATATGTACATAATTGCGGGGGTTTTTCTTTATGTGGGATAAGGTATACGGTAAAACCAGGAGCACAATGTGCATAAAAAAATAAATACAGAACAATTATAATTCAATTTCAAAGTATATTCAAATATTTTGTCTCATAAAATAGTTACAAGATTTGTTTTGAGGCAATGACTAATTTATCGATATAATGGAAAAAGAAGATAAGAAAACATAACGTAGTCGTTAAACACTACTCAACCTCACTTGATCGTGGATTTAAAATAAACTAAATAATATGCTTTTTCCGTTCGCACAACTCACTCTTTCCAATCTTAAAATTATACAACTTTTTAAATAAACTTGCTTCGTAGAGCATTAGCGCTAATTCTCCTGTAACGATGATATGATATTTAAATTACGAAAAAACGCCTTTTCTCATACGAGTCCTACACGATATTTACGATTGACGTGGCTCTAGTATATAAATAAATCATAATTTTAATTAGTTTAACAACATACTTAAAACTCTCGATTTTATTTTGATTTAATCACCATTGAACGCAAAATAATAATTGTAAATAACAAATTTTTGATTCGCCTATACGATCACTGTCATGAGCGAGTTTTATGTACTGATAGACAGTAATTAAATATTGAACTGAAGTCCCTTACACTCTATACTCTATTGGACTCAATAATCTCTTGGATATAATATTTAAAAAAAACATAGAGTACAATCGTGGGCTTATCGCAGAATCAACGGGATGTATCGGCTAGACAACACGGTAGTACGATATATAAAAACAACCAAAGAGATGAACCTTAAAAAAAAAGAAATACGCTAGTCAGTCAGCAAAGAAATGTGAGTACGCCTACGAAGCCACCGCAAGGGATTTATTGCTTCTGTGACGAGAAATTATCGCAATGATAATTCACGAACTCTTTTCAATTGCCTATTAGATAGCCCCCTTTTACTCACGCAGACCGGTAAGAGAAAACGAGCAGAGGCGAGAGTCTTGGGACGACCGTGTCCCGGAGAGGATCCAGAGAAGAGAGCCCGCGGTTGCTGAGCACCCCTCAGCCGTCCAACTTGATTAGGTGCGGTTTATGAGGAACTCTTCCTCTGAATGCCACTCAAGTCTTTTCTCTCTAGCCTCTCTCTGCTCTTCCCTTTCCCTGTGGCGAGCCGCCGAAACCGATGCCTGTATTCGGGCATTTTCGCGTCTCCTCGCCCCAGGTCGTGGCCCTACGTGTTTAGTCCCTGCAATATTATGTATAATATAGACATATATTATGTATAATATACACATACATTATGTAACGTTGCATTTTCTCGCCCTGCGACAAGTAGAGTGTCCCGGCCAGGGCGGTTCCGAAGCAACGCTTAAAGACACTTAAATTCTCACTAATGGCTGCACTGGAAACGTGGAAACGACATAAATAGCACTGTACCTGAAACGCGGAAACACCCCCGCTTAACGACGCTCGTGGCTTGGCCAAACCCAGCTGTGCTCCTGGAGACTCTCACACAGAGGAAGTCCCGCCGGGGATAGCCCGTCGGGAAGCAAGCTACTCTACTAGGGAGAAACGAGTCTCACGACCTGAGAGAAAACGCTATTTGGCAATGGCCTGAAAACAACGACACGAAAGGCAAATTTCTTGGATTTTTAAGTTCACTTTATTCGTTACTACAATTACGTGGGCGTGTGATCCGGAAAATCTCGTCACGATCTGGCACTACACCGTGGCACGAATTCCGATAATCACGCTTCTGTCTCACCCGCTCTTGTTCTAACCATCTCTTCGATGCACGATCCCAGGGGTCAGCTCCCGCGGCTCGCCCTGGCTACACACGGCCAATACACACACACATGCTTCAACGCACTACTTCTCCGACAACACTACACGCTACTTTACCTTGGGGTTTATCATCTCACTCTTTTCTTCAGTGACTAAATTTGCTGGTAACCTTGACCTCACAGTTGACAACTGATGGCGGCGGTGATGGTCACTCGGTCGTCAGGTGCAAAGTCAGGTATGGCGGGCTGATCGTGATCACTGGCTCTCTTTGTCCTTTTCTCTTTCTCTCTCGATTCTCTCTCTCTCTTAACTACCAAAGTTGCGAAAAACTCAAGAGCTCTAGCTCGCGCTTATGCTACTACAGAAGTGATGCACTAGGCCCACCAATTAGTGCATCATCGTACTATATATCTGTACATAGATATATCGACAGTCATACTGGCTATTCCTGCTCCTATACATATACTCCTGCTCATACGTGTACACTCGGGCGTGGCGCTGTTCATAACAATAGACGACGATAATTTTGGTACATCTCCGTGGCGTGGCGATTACAAGCATATGTGGCGAGGTACTACAAATCCTTATTTACTAATTACATGTGTGTGTATCTTCATACACCGTAACTCTCGATACATGTGCTCTCGCAACTCTCTTGTCTTCTTTTCTCTCCTTGATGCGACTGTTTGTATCCGATTACTCTCACGTAGAACATGAAACACACAGACCCAGGCCTGTCTTAGCTTCTTGTAAATAAAAATAGATTACACCTTGATGACGCGTTTCGGCACTTATTGCTGTAGGGTCAGAAAAAAATGACTTCGTCATAAAGTGTGCAANAAAAGGTAGCGAGTCAACGCGCTATATATATATATATATGTGTGTGTAAAATGCATGTGTACATGTGTAATGTATATGCTACATATACAGTACATGGGTAATGTTTACTTATGTATGTACACGTACACTACTACATAGCAGTGTGACGGATAATACACCAGAACACGTACTTTACAACAAAAACCTATATTCGTTTTGTTAGGTGGACCCAGCGACCCATAGTGCCCAAGTATAGTATTAAGATAACTAGGTAATTAAATAAAATCATCATAACAAATTACTTTAAAATAACAAAGACAAAATGAAAAGCTTGATGGGAGAGAAAAGAGTATTTTTAATTGCTTGAGCTTACATTAACAATGTAGGGTTAGTTTTTTAAGTTGTCTCATGATTGCATTAGGAGAAAACAACGAATAAACCTGCACTCGTTAGATTATATTTTCGTAAATAGTGGCGTCAGAATTATTACTGACAGACCGTCTTGAAGATCTGCAGCTCCGAATATTTACGAAAGTGTAACCCAACGATAGCAGGTTTATTCGTTGTTTTCTTTTAATATAATCATGGGACAACCAAAAAAAGGAGCTTTCCACTGTTATTGCAAAACTCAAGCGCTAAAAAACAACTTTTTCTCTCCTATCAAAGCCTTTTATTTTGTCTTTTTGTTATTTTCAAGTGGTTTGCAATGATGATTTCATTAAAATCACCTGGTTATCTCTGTACCATACTTGGCTTCTATGTGTCGCTAGGCACACCTAACAAGGCAAATATACACGACAATATACCGGTGGTACAGTACTACATGCACGTATGTGTGTATATATATATATATATATATATATTCCGGCCCCAAAGGAGCGCTCCTTTTCCTTCCCTTCCAAAGAGGTGCATATTATACACACGGATGATTTCACCGCAACAGCTCCTCTGTTTTGCCCATATTGTCGCAGTGCCTCTGTACAATATACGTTGATGAAACGGACGCGNCCACTCCCCCAGCTCCCCTTACCACTCCCCCAGCTTCCCCATTCACAATGTAAATATTTTCGTAAAGCCTTATATATTAATTGTTACAAGTAATCTAAATTTTACGTATAATTTCATTTGATCATAACAAAAGATTTTGTAACAATTATTTTACTTACGATGTTTATTTTGATTACATACTCTTAAATGTCTTTTAAGGTGCTCTGCTTTTACATAATCCTTAACACAATTTTGACAAAAATTTTTTTGAACGTTTTTTTCATGATTTTTCAAATGTCTCTGTAAGTGATAACTTCTTTTAAAACATGATTCACGTTTAAGACACTTAAAATTTCTTTCAATGTTTTGGCATTCCTTTGTGTGACACAAATAAATTTTCTTGTCTAATATTATAATGCTACACAGATCACTTACGAAAAATTTTTTTTGTGAATTTTTTCGTGCAATAATAGACACTCTTGATTTAAAAATTTTTAGCTACATTTGTCACACTGATAAAATTTTGCATCCATGATGGTGTATCTGAAAACTTGTTACAAAAAATGGATTGTTTACGATTACATAAATTTGCGTACTAGACGGTACTGAAATTTGCCTTTTTTAATGAAAGAGAAAATTTGCAAGAAAGTATAAAAATATTAATGAACCATAGAATAGTTTTTTTGCTACTCCAAAATTTCATTCCAAATAATATTGTTAATTTCAAATTTGTTTTCTAATTTAATTTGGATAAAAATTTTTTTTAGGTTTCTACATCTACACAATGCTTTTCAATAACTTTAATTATTTAACAATATTTTTCTTACACAGATCTATCTCCAACTTTAAATTTGGACTCCAATATCTCTGTAGATGTAAGAGGAAGAATTTTTTTTTTCGTTGCAATTTTAGAGTCTAATTCGCTGTCCAATTTTCGTTCAGACATTTTGTATTTTTTTAAACTAATTTACGAAGTGAAAGTGAACGTAGAAAAAAAGTACCAATGGGCCAAAATTTAGGTTCTAAAAATTTACTAATGGGCCAAAATTTTGGTTATAAAAAATTTAAAGAAAAAAAACAATGAACTAACGATACTGCTAAAACAAAATTAATTTGTGATTCTAACAATATCGTAATTTTGTAATTTTAGAAGATATTTGGAATCTTCCAATACATTGTCGTTTTAAATATATAAAAATTAAGCATTAGTCAGGAAAAATAAAAAGTGATTGTTGAAAGTTCATGTAATCAGTTATGATTAATATAAATTTATAACATATATAAATTTGAAGTAACAGTTAATATAATTAGGGTTTTTTTCCATACTTTGTAAATCTAATGTGCAATTACGGGGGTTCGTGTGCAGAGCGCACAGGGGGCATATATAGTTATAAGAGCTTAGAAATATCTAGTGACACATACAGAATAGACAGCTCATTTAAAAAAGGGAGCCACTAGAAAAAATAATAAAGCTCACCAACAAAAAGTCGAAGGCACATCTCTCTGTCTGTATAAGCTTTACCACTTTCATTTAAAATTAGCAGCTTGTTCTTCATATTTTTTTAAAAGCAGACCAATAATTATTCCCCAGCGTAGAAAATTCATCCCCGAGTATTTTAAAAAAATGCCAGTGTTTCGAATTCTGTAAAATATACTTTTGCATATTCATTTCATACAAACAATTAGTTTTATTATTTTTTAAGGCTTTAAGAAATATGAATACAAACCTTACTTTAAAAAAAATTACACTTATAACAAAATAAAAGAGGGGGCATGGCGCATGGAGCAACCAGGGGCGCAATAGCCCCACTTGTATATATATGTGTATATTATACAGTCGTAAGAGTTAGAGCAAAGTTTCGCTCCCCCCGCTCCCCCCCACTCCCCCTAGCTCGCCCTTTGCTTCCCCCAACTAAGGTAGTTATTCTTTCATTTTCTTGCATTTTTCGAGTAATCCTACTTTTTTGCTAGCTCCCTTCCACTCCACCCGGCTCGCTCTTAGCTCCCCTCCCAACTCCTTTCCAGCTCCCCCCCAGCTTTCTCATATATCATGTAAATATATTCGTAAGGCCTTATATATTAACTGTTACAAGTGGTCTTATTTTCACATATAACTTTATTTGACCATAACAAATAATTTTGTTACAATTATCGTCCTTACGATGTTTATTTTGATTACATACTCTAAACTATCTTTTTTGGTGCTCTACTCTTACATAACCTTTTCTCCAATTTTGACAAATATTTTTTTAAACGTTTTTTTCATGACTTTTCAAATGTCTCTGTAAGTGATAATTTCTTTTTCAACTTTTTTTGCAATGAATACACTTAAAATTTTTTTCAATGTCTTGGAATTTCTTTGTGTGACGCGAATAGTTTTTCGTGTCTAATATTATAATGCTACACAGATCACATACAACAAGTTTTTTTTTGTGAATTTTTTCGTGCGATGATAGACACTCATGATTTGAAAATTTTGAGTTACTTTTGTCACACTGATAAAATTTTGCATCCATAATGGTGTATCTAAAAACATATTACAAAAAACAGATTGTTTATAATTACATAAGTCTGAGTACTAGACGGTACTGAAATTTGCCTTTATTGATGAAAGATAAAATTTTCAAGAAAATATAAAAATAGTAATGAACTTTAGAATAGTTTTTTTGTTACTCTTAAATTTCATTCCAAA
>NW_019379453.1:569265-588062 GCF_000648655.2 Copidosoma floridanum | reverse complement strand
AACGAAATGCCATTGTTCAAAATTTACTTCCCATAAAATCGAGAGCATTATATGAATATGCATACGCTCGATTCTTACAATGGAAGCATAAAAACAAGGACCTAATTATTTAACTCTTTTAATGAATGTGTTTCGAAATGTAATAATTTCAATAGTTTATTATACAAGATTGATAAAAATGAAGAACTGTAAAAATGCAGTTATTATTTAAAAATGTGTGAACAAAGAAAATTGTATAACAATTTTAATTATTTCCATTTGTTCAGAATCTCATGTTTTTTTTTGTATAAAATACACCAGCAAACAGTACATTGGCTTCTTTTATCTTGTTGATGTTTCCCAAATTTGTTTGTTTACTGCAGTGTGGCGCCCTCGCTATGTTCGAGCACTGAACTACTTTAGGCACTTATTGGCTTATGTATATAGTAATATACAGTAAAATATAGATACGCATGCGTACACGCACTTATTACACAGTTTCTGTCCCTGTATACAGGGAGAACAGTACGAACTTTACGCTTAGTGTGATATAAAAATAGATTATATACGTGTACATGAACATGTTACAGTATTGTATACATAAATCATGTCAATGTGTCGTATGTTAAGACAAATATTAAACAAACAGATTGAATCAATTTTTTCAAATCTTAATAATGTGATATGTAACAAAAGTATAACCATGTACTAAATCATGAAGCTGAAGCCAGCTGACAGACTTAGCCAACGAATTCCGTGCTACAGTCAAAAAAAAAATTTTTTTCTACAAGAATTTTAAGAAAAAATGACACAAATAATTATTGTCATAACGCAAGCATATAGGTAAAATCTTTTTTTAAGCATTAAAGTCTTTATTCGTACATTAATACAAACAAATAAATTTATAAAAAATTTTCGATGAGCTACAAATTTTCAAATTCATTTCACTAAAATTTTTATGGAGCTGGAACTAGCCTCATGTAAAAGTAGCTTCACCTAGGACGAATCAGGTCTAAAAGGTCCTGGAGCTTAAAATTTTCTTATAGCCTTATTCCAGCTTAAAAACAATGTTGAAAATTTATAACTTTTTTAAAACACCTCGTGCCACACAGAAACCAAATCAAATAAGTTTTTATCACTCCCACATACCACTTCTATGGGATTTTCAAGTCGAGAAAGGCCGCCAGGCTTGGAAAAAACTGAGTTTTTCATAAATACGTATAGACGAAAGAAATAGAAAAAAATTTATAGCTTTTTAAAACCTCTAGTGTTACGTAGAATCGACACAAATACGTTTTTATTACTGTCACTTACGTCCTATGTATGTTTTTTAAGTAGAGAAAGTCCACCAGGCTTGGAAAATACAGAGTTTTCCGAAGATACATTTGTACGCACATACGAATAAAATGAGGAACAATTTAGAACTTTTTTAAAAACTCTTGAGTCACTTTAAAACCGAATCAAATAGGTTTATATCACTTTTGTAAGCAACCTCTATGGGTTTTCTAAGCATAGAAAGACCGCTAGGCAAAAATTAAAGAACAGTAAACTATATCACATGATAAACTGACACAAGCCGATTAAAACGAGCTAAACAAATATACATTCTGCTTTTTTTGTTTATGCGTACATCGAAAAAAAAAAAAAAAAATTTTATTTTTTAATTTCACAAGCTTACTCTGTTTAACTTTATAGTTCAAGAAAATCAAGATAAATAAAACAATACAACAAGGTTGCAAAAAGGTGCTAAACAAAGTTAAATATACTTTTATACAATATTACGCATAATGCGTATTTCGTTTTATATTTCCGAAGTTTAACGTGTCCCAATGCAACTAAATATGACGCTACAGTATAGCAGAATATTTAAAAAAAATTACACTTACATTCTAGGTGGCACTAAGCTTTTATAAAGAGCTGTGGAAATTTTTCATCGATTATTCTATTAACGCGTATCTGCGTATAATCGGAAAACTTAATATTTTTCAAGGCTTGGCAGGTCTATAATTAAATGTCTAACTAGGCTTATAATGTCACCACTTATTTCATAGGCGTTGCTCTTTGGTGAGTAGTTGGCTCAGCTTGTACAATCGTTGGAGACAAAACAAAAACAGGGCCGATAGCCTTAGGATAAGAAAGTCATTACAGAGTCGATATGATGACGATACGATGACGATGATAGAGAACCATGCCAAAAATCTACTTTATCAATATTGAGGTTATGCCATGCAGCTATCACTAATTGGTTAATCAATCGTCAGAAACTGCAAATCTGTCAAGGATAATAGCTCGACAAGGAGTTGCAGTAAAGGAGCGTGCAACAGACCTGGAACAAATATGCTTGCAGGCAGACAACGGCAAAATTTTGGTGCAAAGCAAGAGACGATAAGACAACACAACACGCCACAGAGAGACAGAGAAATTTATACACATGAACGTATTATTAAACATATGTATGTACCTATGTGTAGGTAGGTAGTATATATGGGTACTCTTTGCCATGCATTGCTGTTTTTCCTCGTTCTCGTTGCTTGTATGTTAGTAAATGAAAAAAAAATTTCTTTTTAGTACGAAAATATAAAATGAAGATTAGGAGTAACCGTAGGTATTCTAGCGGTTGCTCCAGTTTTCGCTGTACTCTCGTATAATGCGTATATTTTAATTTAATTGATAAGTTATAGTGAGTAAAAACTTAAAATCATGTAACGAAGTTGTAGAGTATTGAATTCATCGAACTTCAGTTCCTAAATATCGTTAAAAATTTTACATTTGCATAACAGAGTGTCACGTCCGCAGTAACTGGTACATACACAACCTATGACACTATGATGATATTATTGTGGATATCCCGTTGATGCAACATTGAAACTGATCACAATAATACGTGCACAATAATTCATACGGGCCCGCAATAAGACTTACATTGGCAAATGAGATTTTAAACCTTTTTTAAATCAATAATCATGAGCTTATACATTTATAAAAGCGAGATTCAGTAGTTTTTTAGTCTAACATTGATAAACGAAATAAAAATTATAACGATTTGACAAATTGAATTTCTTAGACAAACGTTTTAAGCTAACCACTACAAAAACTGCAAATACACCCTCGTTTACCCCTATTTACTGTAAAAAAAATTAATACTTTTTCATCATAGACGATCAAATACCACCAAGTTTAATAATATATTCTTTAATTTTTTACATCTGTAGTGGGTCCCCAGACCCACACCTGGTTTTTTTTATCGTTGCACTATCATTTTCATTTATTTCTTCATCCTTAAGATGTGAAATTAAAAAAGTATCATCGTAGAAATCTTAACTATGTCAACATTGACTTCTACGAATTTAAGAATAATTTTTTCTTAGTTATCTATGAAAAAAATAAAAAATTATAGTTCATAAAGATCGTACCTTTAAAATAACTTTAAATTCAGGCGATGAGATCTGATTTGGGCTTACACATAGAAATTTAAATAAAACATCTTTGGTTAAACTTGTGTTGCGTACATCCATTGTAGCAAGATCTTCTTCACTTACGATAAGTATATTCTCTAACTCTATTACATCATTCTCAGGAGTGTTTATCTAACTTTAATTTTTTTAAATTATTTGTGAACAATCGGTTTTAACTACAGGACAAGGCATCGACAAAATTCTAAACTTTGATTTAAAACAATAGTATGAAGTTAAGTTAACGAAGAGAAAAAAATAATAAATGCTAAAAGAAATAAGAATAATAATTATTATAATAATAAGTAAAATAATAATTACCTTTCAACCGTATTTCAGCCGGATTTTGGACTGTTTATCATTGAATTCTAAAACATCACTGCTCCATTGTGGATCACATTAACAACGTATAAAAATATTAAGAATTATTATTTTAGCTATAAATGTAAAACTAGTTGCTTTTAGAAATTTAATACTCAGAGTCCTTAAATCCTTGAAAACTTAGAATAGCCCCTCATTTTTGTCTAATCTAGATACATCATTATCTGCTAAAGCACAATTGAATTCAAGAAGTCCATCAGTCAAGACGCTTTTCTATAAATAATAAGCTTCTCTAAGCTTTCAATCTTTGATAGTGGTCAGGTTATTATCTTTTACTTGATTAAATCTTCATTCCATCTTATCAAGGATCTTGAGATTCACTGTATCAGCTAAGAACAGCTCCAGGCCGCAGTTTCTAAAACCGTTTTTCCTTATATGGTTTAAAAGAATTTTAGAATCTAATCTAATTTTATCAGTGGGTTAGTATTAATGCGAGTAATTAAATTTATCGACATTTCCTATCCAGTTCAGGATTGCCAAGGCAAATCGATATTTTCAGTTAAAACTACAGATTTGTAGAAAAGTTTCCATACGTAGTAATTAAAAAAAAGTGCCACCTTGACCAAAATTTAAACCTGGAACTCTTTTCTTGTCGGGAAAGCGTGTTACCAATTTCGCCATTGAGGTCTCGGTAACTCCTCTGCTCAATTGCTACATTTGATAGTTTTTTGGCGATTTTTCTGTCAACGCCTGCTCATATGGTAAATCATAGTATAAGAAATTAATCTAATTTTATCGATGGGTAAGTATAAATGCGTTTTTCTGGCAAGAAAAGAGTTCCAGGTGCAAATCCTGGTCAAGATGGCACCTTTTTTCAATTGCTACGTATGAAAATTTTTCTAAAAATTTGTAGTTTTAACTGAAAAAATTGAGTTGCTTTAGGAATCTTAAACTGGATGGGAAATGTCAATAAATTCAATTACTCGCGTTTTTTCTTATGCTTAGAAGATTTGACATGTTATCAATGGCTTGTTTCAATAAAGGAGAAAAATCAGTTTTTGTCATCTTCTTGAAATTATTTTCGAATCTTCAATTATCAACAGTTTTCGTTCAAGATTTTTTTAGTTGATAAAATATGACTACATATGTAGGGATTGAAAAACGTGGGTGGCTTTAAGGTACAATGAAAGCGAGTAGATTTTATTCCCCTTACAAAAAATTCAAAGTTCCTAAGTCATATGAGAAACATGACTGTCTTGAAAAACAATAATTGGTCGTTCAATCTAATTTTTCAAAATCAAGGGTAGAAATTCAGTTTTCGTATATTGAAAAAATGCTCCTCTTGTCATTCATTAAGATTTGGTTTTGGTAGCTCACCAATCGAAAGGCAAACTTCTTGTTATGTTAGCTGGCATTTTTGTACCAGGATACTAAGAGAGGAGAAATCATTATTTTATTTGCACTAACATCAAAAATACAGTGATACTTTCCCTCTTGTGTCTGTTGACTACCTTATAAACTGTTTCTGTTTTGGATTCGTTCCGAGATAATACCTTGTCTCTTTGAAAGACCATAAAGAAAGCACTCTCATCGAGATTGAACGCCTGAGAACCGTTAATATCTTTCAAGCCGTGATCTTGTAAATTTTTATAATTTCTTTTTAACTATTTTTTCAAAACATCTTTATTTACTGCCACTAAACTCATGGTGAGATTTCGACTAACACGCTTTGATTTTTCTAGGTGTTTTTTCGACAAACTCTTGAACCATTATCTTCCTGATTTTTTTAATCATTGAACGGTGTCTCTCTTCCATCTGTAGAAATTAAAATCTAAATAGTTTGTTCTAAGACTGTTTCAGCTATGGAAACTTTACTCGCACCACATTGAAGAATCTACGTGACAGTTTGACTTTCTTTATTACGTGTTAAAAAAGTAGATAAACTTTGAACAGTTTTTACGAGAAACGTAAAAGTACTTTAAATGTGCAGTAAAATTTTGGGGAACGTTACAAAATATTGAAGCTGATCTTAACGATATTACCACTGTTAAATACTATCAAGTGACTTGTACACACAGCATCTTGAGTGTATTTACTGACCTTACTCTTTTTCTTATTACATGTAGCCTTGTTACTCTTTTGCGGATTTATTATGAGGGAGTGTAACAACTAAATTATATACACAAATTGAAAAGATGTCAATATAAAATCAAGAATAAACTTAATCTGATATGGAAAGATTGTTCTGATCTAGCTGTAAATAGAATAGAAACTTTGGCCAGAAAAAAATCAATTTAATTAGTTATACTTCTTTTTACTTCGATCGGTACAAAATATCTAGATCCAAAGCTAAATATTTACGTCTGACTGAGTTTTAAGAGTATAATTACTGAGTTATTTTATAAACTTAAAATTAGACTTATTGGTCTTCAGCGCCAGAATCAAACTTTTTAAATGATGATTACAAAAGAATGGGAAGTCACTTTCTTTGTTTTATATAATATTTTAAAAAGCATAGGTCTTTTATTTTTTCTTTCTATTAAGCTTAATAAAAAAAGTTAGACTTATTCTTAGAATACCTTACTTTTGGTGGTTTCAGAGGCTGAAAATTTTTTTTTCATAAACACTGCCCCTACAGTTTATCTAAGATTTTAATAAAAAAATTAATCTGTAAAGTTTGCTCAGATGCAGCTGAACTTACTTATGTATGAATAAAAATTTTGGTCCTCAAGAACCGCCTTGAAATAAATTATAGCACCCACTTTAGCTATTTAGATCTTGAACCACAGGTTTTCAAATTTATAGTTTCTACTGTCAAAAAATTAAATGACAAGCTTTTTAATACTCAAACAATAAAACATATTATATAATTTTATAAAGTTCTTAGGATCTAATACCTTTACTCCATGCACGTAGTTTTAACTTTGCAAGCGTATATTTTCTTACTTTAAGTTTAGATCGTGAGTTTTGTAGATAATATAAAAATGAATACATAAAGTGAGGTGCTTGAAACTGCATACACGCATGTTTTAATAACTGAACAAACATAAATGTCAATGCTAACTAATACGAATATTCATTATCAATACTTACTAAGCTAATTGACAAAAAGTAAACAAAAAAGTTTCTTTCTATTTTTTTACCGTATAAGAGTAAGTACGATCAGTAACTCGTACACAACTGAAGCATAGGGAAGAAAAGTTAAAGAAGTAATTTCATGGGTGCCCTGAAACACGTACACAGCACCCTTTGTTGTACTAGTAAGTAGAAATTTAAATTTTTAATGAAAAAAAAATGGTAAAATAATATAATTTATCATTTTTACTTATTTTTTACCTGCAGACTATATTGTTTACAATTCAGTTTGAGTATCTAATTATAGTTGCATCGACTTATTTCCTTTAAAAAGTTCAGTTAAAGCCTAAGATATTTGTTTAGAACTACATAGTTATCCCGAGCTTCCCCCGAAGCTCACTAGTACAGCAGTGTCGATCTTCTGCTACCGTCTGTCATTTACGACCATGAAACTTATTTTCACGTCTTTCTTGGCAAATATCTTTTAAAAATGATCGATTATTAACATTTTCCCAGGCTTAAGTAAAAAGAACGCAATTTTCTACATGTAAATCATTAAATATCTGCTCAGATTTTTTATTTTGACTCGGAAAATGCATGTACAGCTGATTTTTTAATACCCTTGCAAATGAGCTGGCGTTAAGTGGTTCAACTTTGAGCTAGAATTTTTTGAGATTTTATGTGATTCGGAGTATATAGAGCGCGATCGAGTGACCATTGGATTTAACAGATTGTAATCTACCAAATTAAACATATTTTGTTTCTCAGATTTTCACGAGGGAGCTACCTCCATTTGAGAACTTTTGAAGTTTCATGGTACGGATTTTTATTTTAGGATATGGCGAAGAGATTTAATAGGCTTTTAAGACTAAAAAATAAAATTTGATAAACAGCGAACACACTGATATGAATACCTATACTTAAAAAACACTAAATAATTTCACGTTTTGGTCAAAGAAAGCACTGTTTTTCACTTACCATCAAGAAAGTGCTAATCTGTCCAGAGGACAGTGGTATCTGGGAAATTCTAATCTTCTACAATTTCTTAGTTATAGTAGTTTATCTCATTTTGTGAAGAAAAAATAATAACTAGGCATAGTATTTTAATCATAACATAACTTGCAAGACCAAACAAAGGACTTACTAATCTAAACGTTAAGTTATTTGCATCATCAAATAAAAATTTTTTAACTCATCTTTATACAATACGAGAATGACGGCTTGTTCGGATACCCCAGTCTTACGTTTATTCCATCGATTAATGTAATAATTCAAATTATGTATGTTTTTTCAAATCCTTTTGTATCGCTAATATAATAAGAATTAACAGAATTGCCACTACAAAATTAGAAAAAGAAAATTTTCCGTACCTTCTAAATTTTAATTTTTAGTGAGAATTTTAGCATTTACGGAAGTGAATGAGATCTTAACTTTTAAAATAGTGAATATAAGCTAATTTTTAGGTAAAAAATATTTTCACTATCTCAAAAAGTGAAAGATCATAGAAATTCACTATTTATAAAGTAAAAATCGTTGGATTCACTATTGTTCGAGTCAAAATTGCTCAGTCGTGTGTGTGTCATCAAACGAGCAATCACAGAGAGAAAAATCATGGAGCAAACTCATAGTGAAGATGGAAATGTCTTCCTTTTTTGATCCTTTGCGATTGGCTCATGACGTCTATGCTTTCAATGCATGTGAGTCTATAGCCGTTAAGCATAAGCGTAAGCATACTACATACCATAACTGACTACAGGATGGTATCCTCTCTCTTCCAAGAACGTATAGGCACGATGGAAAAAAGCCAGTGCCTTCGTACGTTTGCTCCATGGCTGGCGTTTATGCTTGTGAGCTATAGACTTACATGTGTTGAAAGCATAGACGTCATGAGACGATCGCATAGGATCAAAAAAGAGGGGACATTTCTAGCGTCGCTATGCGTTTACTCCATGATTTTTCCCTTCGTGAGGTTAAATCTATTCGTGAGTGTTTTCTAAGGATTTTTTCGATGTTATGATAAAAAATACGATGTTATATTTAGATATAGAGACGTATATACTGTGATACAAGAAATTTGTGTTACAGTTAAGGACAAAATCGAGGATTCAAGAGAGTTACTGATGTGTGTTGTGTGTGAAAAAATGTCATCTTGAGTAAAGCTTCGGACAAGCATGTTTAATTGATAACAATTGGGTTCTGTAAGGATGAGGTGTGTGTTATTCTGCAATGCAGTGGTGGATCAGTGTATTTATATGTAAGTAGCTTTGAGAGCTGGTGCTGGCAGTGTATAATCAACCCTCGACGCAGATGAAACAAAGTGTCATTCTTTAACGTGTGGACTCGACTAATCACTATTTTCTATTAATAGTTAGAGCTAGAGAAAAAGAAAAATTATTTTCATCTGCTTATAGATGCTCTTGTCTTTTTATCATTTTTATTTTAATTTTCTTCATAGTTTCAGGATATTATTCATTTTACTATTTAAAATAGTGAATCTATTCACTAGTTTGAAAGGAAATCAATTCACTTTCGAATAAGTGAATATTAACTATATCATCCAGTTTATATTCACTGGTTGAAATAGTAAATATGGTTTCAATATTTGACCTAGTGAATGCTCACTATTTCAAAGTTATATACTTATAAAATACTTATAAGTTATATACTTATAAATCCATTAAAACTATTTTCTTACCAATGAATTATATTAATTCTCAGTTTGTTCGATGCCTTGATACACATAGTAACATGTTTTTGTTTTGATTAAGTTTCATTTACTATGCTGCAGTAACCTGTTGATACTTCCATATCGTAAACAGTCAAGTTCCACATGGACAATTTCAGCATGTAGTGCACACTCAATAGTTGTGTCAGGGATGCAGTTAATACTGTTTGAAAATGAAAATTTGCTTAGCAGATTTGGGGATCATCGATAGTCTTCTGTTTATCTATTTTCAGGAGCTTCCTTGACTCTGATTTCATTTCAAGATAGATTTGACAGTGTTGTTTGTTCCTTAGTTTATCCTCTCATGACATATTTGTAAGACTTTTTTATGTTTTACATCTAAAAAGTATTTGTTGTCCATTTTTTTTATTCACACATATTTTATTAATTAGATAAAATACGGAGATCCTTTATCTCGTTGACTGATTATTCAAACATATAGCATTAAATTTAGCAATTAATCCTGTTTGAAAACATAAATTATTATGAGTATTTTGAAAAAAATTTCAATGCCAAGTATCTTCATAACACTTATCTTAAAAGCAAATTACGAAAGCAAGAACAAATGTATGACTTACAATTTTATTGCAAGTATACAATAATACAGTTAATTAACTTATTAAGGAGATGATACGTTTTTCACTGTTATAAATAATAGAATACATCTTAATATCGTAACAAAATACGACTCTCTCCATTTAAGAAGACTATTTTTTAAATAGCAACTGTAATCAATACATCCATGTTTCAGTCAGAGAATGCGCCCACTAGAAATTGCCTTAAAGAGAGTGCTAACTTAAAATTGGCTTTAAGAAGGCGCTAATTCAAATTCAAGCTAAAGAAAGTGCTAACTTTGAAGAAATTTTTTCTCTTTATATTTCTTAGGGGCAGTACTATCCATTTTAATATATGAGGACATACAAATTGAATAGGCATAGCAGTTATTTGTGGCTAAAAATGATGAAAATGTATGCTGAAATCAAATTTATCATATAACGATACGTAAATTACTGCTTATTTTAATGATCAAATCCTTCGTTGAACCTAGCAATAAGTGTAATAATTAAAATTAAAATATTAAAAAAGACAGTGCTAACACTACAAAATGCAACAAAAAAAATTCCTTTGAGTAAGGGCTATCTTAAAGCTGAATTCAAGTTATTGCTTTCTTGTCGAAACTCTAATCTACTATACTCGAGATTTTTTATCATATTCATTAGAATAAAGTCTTTTAATGTTGTCTATCTTTTTTAGCTTAAAAAATCCTATGTTGTATTTTGAGTTAAATATTTTTTCATACATTTGTTTGATGACTAGATTCGATTTTTCGGATGCAGCATCTGCAAAAAACATCCTATACATCTTAGGTACAAATGATTTTTCCTTTAGATACTTTTTTAAACAATTTCTACAGCAGTAGTGTGAGTTCACTGTAGAAAAGCTTTCAATGTATATCCTTGCCTCATTAAATGAAGTCATAGAGTATTTCAAAGATCGATTATTATGATCGCCATTCACATGAACAGAAAAAACATCTGTAGTGTTCGTACTAATTTTTTTTGTTTTACTGTGTGAATCCATTGTTTTAAAATATATAAAAGCAGGATTATTGCATTTATAATCGAAAAGGTGTTGTACCAACTAATTTGTTAATCATATGTTATTGGATGAACATTAAATTGGCTAGGTACTATCATCAAATACTATATTTTATATTGTATTGAATGGCAGTTTTTGTCACATGAGATCCATATCTATCAGGGATATGTCTGGGCCCGAGTGACTACAGGGTAGCGCTTATAGTTATGGTACGTATGATTTTTTTTACTAAGGGAAAAAACCTGTTATTGTACCAATGAGTCTTCAGTAGAACTATATGTTACGAGCTAATGGAGCGGGCAATATGAACAAATTCATAAATTTACGAAACTAAATTTGACAATAGAAGGCAACAAAAATTAAAACAGAAAAAATATTGTATAAGATTGAGAATCCCAAGACCTTTCTGAAGTGTATAGAGCAAAAAAAAACTCAACAAAAAGATGTATTTGCAAGTGAATAAAAGCACATGGTATTCACTTTGTACAGTGCTAACATAGTTTTCCAATTGATTAAGAAAAGATTTTTCGTGTGTTTCGTTGATCGCAAATAAGCGTAAGCGATAAGTAGCCCAATAGTTTTCAACTTTTGTGTAAGATTAAACTCATTCTTGGACCAGTAAGTGCTGGTAAGGTAAAGTACCCTGTATTCGGACAAAAGTGTTGTTCGGACCTATATCCGGACAGCAGCGATAATTACATAATTTTTTTACAATTTCTGAATGAAAAAATTTATTTGTAATCTACAGTATCGAATTGATTTAGGATAGTTACAACATACGTCGAATTAATTTGATAATTCATTAAAAAAAATGTTTTTTTCTTGCAAATCGAGGTTTTTTTGTGTTTGGCTGCTGTCCGGAAATTAGATACTACGGTTCAAACTGTACCCCATATTCGGACACACATAATCCAGCAATTTACTTGCTTACAAGTACAAAGAAATGGTTATACTTTGTAGTAAAATACAATAATAATTTGTTTTTTGCATTTGTTTAACAAATTAAAGCCATTAAAGTAAAATACAACTGTATATAAAGATCTGCCATAACCTCATTTTCTCAATGTTCACGACTGTCCGGATTATGGTCCCTACGTCGTAACGGGACCTATATTCGGACTATTTAGAAATGCATTGTCCGAATATAGGGGTTTTGAGACTGAATCTTTATAATTATTTTAAACAATGATCACACGGTCACAAAGAACTTTTTTTTTTTTTAAGTGACAGAAAAATTACTTTATTATCTATATGTCAACCGTCTTTTTCACAAAAACAGCTAATTTCTTTGTGAATTTAGAAATAGTGGATTACCTAAAATTATGTGTCCGAATAGAGGGTACTTTACCTTAATGACCGTTGTTTAATTTGGATACTAATAAGATTCATTCTTTAACGAGAAAGTGCTAGCAATAAATAAACAAACAAGTTTTTTTTTATGTGATGAATGAATTATTTTACAGTTAAGTAAAAGACGGTAGTGATAAGCCCAACTGATTTCAAAATTTCAAGAATGATAATGTATACCCATAGATAAGTAAGCACTGGCGATGATTAATATTTTTTCATTCCTTACAGAATAACTAAACTTATTTCTAAAGCAATTAAGCCCTTGTTATAAGTAATTCAACTATTCATTACTTTTTATCATAATTAAAAGTTACATGACTAAGTGACAAAGGTGAATAGCCCTATGTTTTCGAAATTATTATAATTAAGTAGATTTCCAGGCAAATATGCAGCAAATTTTTTTTTACTTTTCTTAGATAATGGACTTAATTATTGTGTAAGCAAGCATCAGCAGTGAGTAGCCAACTCTTGTTAGTTTTATATAATATTTTGTATAATATAGTTTTGTATAATATTGAGATTTATTTATTGGCAAGTTAGCGCCAAAGATAAGTATCCCTACTGTTGTTAGCTTTTGCATGATAATTCAATGAATTCGAAAATAAAACACACGTATTCATGGCGTATTAACCTAAAAACTAATTTATTTATCATGCAAATGTAAAGAATAGTTAAATTACTCTTTGCCAGTGCTTACTCACCTAGAAATATATGTATATATGTAATTATTCATTTAATGCAAAAAATAGTTGGGCTGATAACGCTTAGCACTTATTACCTTGAGTTATTTTAATTATTGCACAAAACTTGAAAATCGTTGGAATAATTATTGCCACGTCCTTAACTTACAATTAATTTAATTATTGTACAAAATAAAAAACTAGTATAGTTATTTATTGCCGCACTTTCTGGTCTAAGAGTGATTTCAATAATAATACAAAAGTAAGAAACCGTTGGGCTACTTACGGCTTGGGCTTACCCACCTAAAAATTCATTCACTTATGATACGAAATGAAAAATAGTTAAATTACTTATCCTAACTGTCTACTGACCTATGAAATCATTCAGTTTTTATATAAAAGTAAAAAACAATTAGAACACTCACTGCCAGTGCTTACGCCCCTAAAAGTTTATTCTTGCTGTAGCTTATTTGCCTATGGATAATTTGATTGTTAATATAAAATTGAGAATTTGTTTATTCACTTATCACTAGCACTTGCTTGTTAAAAAATTAATTTAACGAATATTCGATATAAAAACCAGAAGGGTACTTATTGCTGACTCTTGCACTCTCAAACATTTATTTAGTTATCATGCATAAGTCAAAAACATTCAGTTGGACCAATTATTACTAGCACTTACTTATCTAAGAATCAGTTCATTTTCCATACACAAGAGAAAAAACAGTTTGGATACTTACTTTGGGCACTCATTTCCCTAAAAATTAATTCAAATAAGGTGCGAAACTAAAATATAGTTGGGATACTAACCGTCAACTTCTATTTACCCTAGAACGTATTCAATAATCAAAGTAAAAAAAGATAGTTCAGCTTTTCATCTTTGGCTCTTATTTCCCTATAAGTCAATAATAATCATACTAAATTAAAAAATTCATTTCTTATTGCTGACAATAATTAATCGTTATAAGTGATTTTGGCGATTAACTAAAATTTTAAAATACGTTAGGCTGCTTATATCCAACGTTTGCTTACCCAAAAATCCATGTTATTATTATACGAAAGCCAAAATGAGTTGGACTTGTCATTACTTGTACATACCAGTAAAAGAACTAGTTTAATTTTTATGAAAAAGTGAACAAAAACAGTTTAGCTAATTGTGTTTGACAATAACTTTATGAGAAATCAATTTAAATATTGTAAGGAACTTAAGAAATAGTTTTGATACTCATCTTTGCCAGTGACTCGCCTAAAGACAAATTTAATTACCAAACAACATACAAATTTTAGAAACAATTGGATTGCTTATCGCCAACGATTGCTCGCCTACTGATCAATTTAGGTATTATTATCAATACAATTAAGTTACCTATCACTAATGCTTGCATCCTACAGTTATAACAAACATTTTTTTGGTGGCAAAAAGCACCGTAGCTTACTGGTCTAAAAATTAGTTTTAAACGTTAGCTTACCAATGAAAATAGTTTTTTTGTAATTGTCTTTTAATTTGTTTATATTTTAAGGTTGTTTCCTATCTAATTGTTTTACTTCAAGATAGAATTAAATATTATTTAGATATGAGACGTTCCTCGATATTATATAGAGATAAGACATTCTTTGATATTTTTTCGAGATAGGTCGTTCTTTCATACTATTTTCAGATAATACATTTTTTCAAATGCATAAGTAAGATATTTAAAAGANCGCAGGCCTCTGCGCCGAAGAGCCAAAACCGGCGGAAGCAGCAGCTCGCCCCGCGCGAGATTTTTGCGGCAGCAAAATTAGGCGCTGCTGCCACCTCTGTTCCTTCACGGAATCTATCCTTCAAAGCAGCCACCTAATGTGGCACACAGCAGTTCGGCACATAATACATTTTTTCAAATGCATAAGTAAGATATTTAAAAGAGTTTTTTGAAATATGATTTTTTTTAAATTAATTTTAGAGATAGAACGTTCTTTTACTTGACTGGTGGTTTAAAAGATAATAAATTATACCGAACATTCAGAGTATTTAGGAACATTTTAACGCAAACGAAAATGTTTTTCTCTGCTTATGATTATAGATGGCTGCAGAACTGTTTACTTAAAGTGTTTATGATTTTCTTATATTCTGACTCAATTTTTTTTTATATGTCGTTGATAAATTACTCGTTGTTGCAATTCCAATATTTTTTTTTATCACTTAGCACCCAAAATGACTTAAACACCTTTTACCGGTCTCCCTCTGATATTTTTTTACTGTACTTGAATCGGCATTCCTCGATACAACATAGTTTCATGGACTTTGGGACAATGGGCAGCTTTTTATCTACACGCTTCTTTCCTTCAGAAGGTGCCTTTTTTGCCTGAGTTATAATCCATTCTGCTGAATTTTTTTGCCTTTTTTGTTGCCGTTTTATAATAACTTTTCTTCTTTTACATTTTCTTCTAATAAAAGTCAATGTGTCTACTTTAGACGCTTCTTTTATTTGCAAAGCTACGATGAGTTTAACTTGTTCTTCGTTTTGTGCGCTAAATTGTTTTTTTTTTTGTGCTTCATCTTGTCTTACTAGTCATATTTTGATTTGTATTTCATCACCTTGTTTGTGTTTAGTTTTATGTATGAATAACAAGGTACACATTGACTACGTTAGAAAAATGTACTAACTCTGCTTATCGCTATAAAACTTAACAATTTGATTTTTAGCTTTGATGCGATACTTGAATATGTATATCTAAATGTGAGAAATTGGTTCACAGTGGATGTTATAGATAACGTAAAAAATTGATTTCAAGTGAAAATTACCAAATTCAGCAAGCGAAATTGTTTTACGTGATTTAAAAAAAACAGGAGATTAATAAAAAACCTTTTTAATAACTAGTACAGAGTTTTCTTATTCATACATTATATTTTATAATTAATTCATGCGGCTTTCCACAATATATTTGAATTTGTAATAGACGAACCCACATGAAATATTTTAATCATAAAATATCGCTTCAATAAATAATATTACACAAATGACCTACACAAATGACCATTTATTTTAAAAACATATTTACTTGAAACAAATTAAATTAATTAATGTATAATTGTCTTAAATATTACATTAAAATTTACACAACAGATTGAATTTCATCTTTACTTTTTATTTTCAAAATTTGTTGCATTTTTGTCCTGCAAACCTTCACTTTTGAATTCTTCTTTTTCCTTCGTTACAGTTTTATTTTCTTTTTTGGATTAATTACTATGTAGTATTCCCATGAGTACTTTCTTAAATTACTCTTAACCAATATATATTTAAAAGTTTTTTTTTAGCAGCTCATACGTACCTGACCCATAGGTACGTCAAATTATTTTCATTTTTAAATTTCATTAGTTTACTGTTGATAATAAAAAAACACGTCTAATAAATACAACTTAGTAGCTCTTCGTTTTTTTTTTCTTTTACACTGAGAAAGTTGAGTCAAGATCGCGCTAAGTGACAATCAAGATTAGGTAATCGGTAGATTATTTTATTGAGATGTTTTATTCTGTGCGAAATGATATAACTTAAGTTACTTATAATGTCGTGTTTTATTGTTGGGTGCTCGACGAATTGTCAAAAAAGTGATAGCGGTTCTTGAGCTTTCTTTCAACCAACCTCCGTAATTTATCGCAGCAATTTAGGAAAATAAGTAAGTGTTTTTCTGTGATTCATCCACGTTATTGTTAAAGTTTTTTAAGGATGATGTTCTTAAAAAATGGAAAAAACTGGCAGTGGAAGGCAATAAAATAAAGAAGTTCGATTTTATATGTAAGCTGCACTTTAATCAAGTAGATTAAAAAAAAAGAATTTCTACATAATTTTTCCAATAGCAGTGTACATCGAATGCCAAAGCAAAGAGCGTCATTTAAAAAAATACTGTACCTTGCATAGTATCTACGGTTTCGAAAAATCACATAGCAAGTGAAGGTACATCTTTCCAAAATCCGTCAAGTACTTATCAATGTTTAAAATGAATTGCTAATTTTATCTGTATAATAGTTTTACGGAAAAAATATTTATTTAAATGCGGAACTTTCAGTGTAATTTAATTCTCATTTTGAGTGGCAACGAGTTATTCAAAGTTTTTTAGTTAATTTGACTTAAAAAACTACAAGATCTTTTTCAAATTATTTTTTTTATTCACCCTGTTAAAAAATTTTTTCATAAATACTGTATGTTTAAAAGTGTATATTTTTATCATAGAAAAATTCGTTGGCTACTCACAATCCATCAGCTTATCGAGAAATTTTAGATATGTATACGTTTATTTCAATTGTTTATTCGGTTAATTAAGCTTGAAACTTATTATCAATTTCTTTCTACCCATTACTGATGATTAATAGTTATGAAAAAAAAAAAAAAAAGAAAAAAGACATCTTTTTTAGATAAATGCGATAAAATTCTGATGAGCAGCACTGTTTCAGAATATAATACAGCAGGCTCCTAAGAATCGTTTAATCCCCACGTAGTTTGCTTTTAAGGACTATTTGCTCTCATCTAAAGTTGTCTCTCAAAAATCATTAGCGTCCATGTGTAGTTGGCTCCCAAGAATCATTCGATACTAAGTGTAGTTTAATATTAAGCTTTATTGTACTGCATGTGTAGTTTAATTCAAAGCATCATTGGCTTCTATGCGTAAATGGATCCTCAGAACAATTGAATCCCACTTGTAGTTGGATCCTAAGCATTACTGACTCACATATGTAGTTGGCTCCCAAAAATTATTAGTAACCAGATGTTGGCTACCAAGTATAATGTAGATATAAAAGATAAACAGTTTGTAAAAATATGTAAGAAAATGCACGAAAAAAACAAACTCTCACGTTTGTCTAAAAATGGGATCGCTCTTAAATATTTAAAAATGTATCATGAGGACATTGTGGAAAGACAAATACTCCGTGATGGAAAAAGAGTAGTTCTTTTTTCCGACATGACTCTCAGCGTAAGTTTCAAGTAGTAAATTCGATGGAATGCTATTATTACTTCTTACATTAATAATGTTGTAATGTTGTTATTGTAAAGAGTATAAAGTTAAATTTGCATACAATTTACGATGTGCTTGAATTTACACATATATGTAGCGTCGCAGGCCTCTGCGCCGAAGAGCCAAAACCGGCGGAAGCAGCAGCTCGCCCCGCGCGAGATTTTTGCGGCAGCAAAATTAGGCGCTGCTGCCACCTCTGTTCCTTCACGGAATCTCTCCTTCAAAGCAGCCACCTAATGTGGCACACGGCAGTTCGGCACTGGCCCTCACCTCGACAGCACGTGCTACGTCTTGTGAGCCACGCCTCGACACAACGATCCATCTTAATAATTCTACAGTTTGTTAATCGTTAAAGTCAATTATATTATATTCTGATTAAACCTTGGCCTTGTCATTGTGTTAACCCTGTCCCTTCCGCTCGGCCTCCTAGAGCTCGTCAAGCTCACCGTTGTGAACTCTAAAGTGGTGACCCCGAAAAGTTAAAATTCGCAATTTGCGACAACGGTGCCAGCGAGGGCAGTTAAGCAGGACATAAGTGCAGTGCTGTGCCAGTGCGTGGAATTAAGGAAAAAAACACCTTACCTTCCACACTCCACCTGTAAAGCATAAACATTAACGAAACGCACG
>NW_019379453.1:541887-569158 GCF_000648655.2 Copidosoma floridanum | reverse complement strand
TTCTAATCTCTCTAAATAAAGGCCAAAATAAATAATGATTTTTGATGATTCCGCGTTTAATTTAAACTTTTGTTTTTTTTGCATAATTTTACATCCATTTTTATTGTAATTGCGTATGTTTAGATCAACTGGTTGCATTGCGTGCGTATTGAAAAAACAAGAACGTATACCAGGCCCACAATCACAATGATGTCAAGCACGATCTGCTACAAAAATAAAAGACGGAAAAAATATTTACAAACAGCAAAAGCTCTCTATACTTCATAAAAAGTGTAAAAAGTACGTAGCTAGCAACCACAATGTATTTTGAAAAAACGTAAATTTGAAACTGAAGGTAAATAGAACTTTTTTACAATTATTAGTAATTTTTTTTTTTCCTTTTTACGCTTCATTATATATAGTGTAAATTAGAAGTTTGTACCGATCACTGTACTAAGAAGAAAAATTGTGCAAATAAAAAACGAATGTGCTAAAAGTTGTGAAGAAGTTCTGCAGAAAAGATGCGATAGTATTTCGGAAGCACAACGATTATTAGTCCAAGCATGCTTTTAGTCTGCAAAACTTAAAAATATACATGGAGTGAGATACACAAATCAGTGAACTTATGATTGCATACTTTCACAAATTAAAAGTAAAAAAACGTATAACCACTTGCGGCCTTACAAGATTCTTGCTTTACTAGCTGTAAGAAATTTAAGTAATTACTTGAAAGTAATTAAAGGTTCGTACGGATTTCAAAGCAGTACATTTGAGCTGATCAAAAATAAAACAAACACAAAGGATATGTCTGACATTAGAGGTATCAGCCATGTGTACGACAAGAATTACAATTATCGTAGGGTTAATTATTTTTTATATTTATAATTTTTTACGCTTTAGGTATTTTACTTCTTGACGAAATGAAGTTATCTACAATACCTACGAGTGGAGGGTTTTACTGATACAGGAAAATACACTCCAAAACATCTGAAGGAAAAAAAAGGGAGATCACGCAGCTGTATTAATGTTTCAACTGTTTAACGGGAAATAAATTCAAATGTTGTGCTGTTTTTTGAGAAAAGTAAGTGCATCTGGAATAGGACTGCATTAAATAGTTACAGAAGCAATTATTCTATACGAAAAAGCAAGCCTGACAGTTGAAGGGATTGCAAATAATAATGCTTCTTTGAATAGGAGGATGTGGGATTTGTTTGGCGTTAACGGAAAAAATATTAGCATAGAATATATTATGGACGAAAATTGGCGTTTGTGGTTCTTTTCTAATTTTCCTTACTCAATCGATCACACAAAACCAAAACTTTATCAAGAAATGAACGTAGTGATAGTTTTTCAGGTAATAACATATATTTCATGATTAAAATTATTAATGATGCTTAGTTTTATCTTTCAATTTATTTTAATAATTTATTTATTAGTTTGTTTATTTTATTCATTTTTTTTATTTATTACATTTATTATGTCAATCAACATTAAATTGACATTTATAAAAATTAAATAACGAATTTCTCGTTAAACTATGTGTAAAGTGTAATTGTGCTTAAGCCAATCACACGTAAAGTTAAATACTTTTATGACAAGAGCTTAATGTATCGAAAAGTCATGTTTGATATTCAGGTGTATTAAAAAGAATTTTTGACACGCTGGGTATAGGGACCTCGATTATGAGCTATCTGTTGTGGTTCTAAAGACCTCGATTAACCCACGTGACTGACAACTCGTACTGCGCACTCATGCAAGTGTGTGTGTACGTCGAGATCCTTAGAGCCACATTAGATGGCTCATAATCTCGTTCCCCGCGCACGATGTGTCGAAAAGTTGTATATACCACACGTACGAGAGGTTAGGTGATTGACACGCGTGTGTCAATCGCCTTCCTCGCGCACTAGTATCGTACTGTACTATTTCATACTTATTCGCTTTCAGCTCGCACATGAGAAAAATAATTTTAAAACAAATTTGTTTCAAAAAAACTATTTTTATTTTATAAAGTTTTTGAGAGTGTCTGACGCATTGGAACTATTAAGAGAGAAGCATACAAATCCAGAAGATTGTTTAGGGTCGATTAAATTTTATCGAAAAGTAAAGTCTCTTGGTAAAGCAATGAATAGCCGAACACCTGTTGACAACTTGAAGCCCAGTAATGATATGTGATAGGTATGAATACTTAATGCAAGCTCGTTTAACCAATCATTTATGATAGTACAATTTTTTTACAGGCAATAAAATCGTTTTTACAATATTTACGGTAATAGGAAGAGTCTGTTAAAAAACAAAGTCTGAATTTATTACTTATCAAACGTGTTACGGTTTGAAGGTATCACTCCAAGTTGCATTAGAGATTTGTCAGTTTTTAATTGACAAATGTCATTATCAATTTTTAATGATGGCAAGACTTAATCAAAGAAATTTGGAGGTATGAACTTTTTTAATAAAATTATATTGAATTAAAATTTATTATGCAACAAGCATCAATGACGGTGATTTTTGTACGGGTATAAGAGTCGGGTGCAAGAGCTGAAAAGCTTGAGCTGGCTCAAGCGTTGATTTTTAGTTTTTAGAGCTTGAGCTGATCTGAAGACTTAAGCTGGCTCTTGCACACACGTATATCACTTTCAGCATTTATTCGTACTCATATATCACTTTCAGCATTTATTCGGAATAATGAAAAATGCATGTGGGTCTAACGACCGTCCTAATTCTGCATTATTTGTACAAATGTATTAATTAATGTCCGCTCATTCGTGAGTGGGACCTTCAAAAGGTCCTAACGTATCGGGTAACGAAATAATGCTACTCCTACTGAATATCAAACATATACAGGATGGAGATAAATGAAAAGAGCAATGGAATTTACAATTAGACACTATACTTGACAAAAGCCGTCCAGTTGAAATTCTTCGCGAAGCTGAAAATATTTTTCGAAGAACATGACTATTTTTAGTTTACAACATCTGATTCCGTATTGACATACGTAGCTGGTTTTATTACTCGTAAAGGAAATAGATTTGCCAAACGCAAAGAAAAAAATTAAGATACGTTTTGTAATATTTGTAGTAAAAGCTTAACTTTAGGTAGTGACAAAAAAATTAAAGATAACTATTTATTAACTGAATTAAAGTCCAAAGGTTCTCTTTGCAAACCATCTAGTCATCTTTAACAATTAATAACCACGTTAGAATAAGCTACTTTAAGTTTTATCAGCCATACTAACATTAGTACAGATACTTTATTTAAAATCACGACAGCTGTAGACAATATTAGATGGTTTTCATTGACTAAAAAGAAAGCTAAGTAATTTAACATCTACGCCTATTCTTAAAAAAAAAAAAATAGTAAAAAAAAAAGCAATGAAGAAACTCGAAATTGGCGTCATGTACTTTTGATGATTAAATTATCAAAAATAATAAAAAAGTGAGAAAATTTAGAACAAACACAGCAAGTCCATAAATAAACGATGACAATGTTAAGAGAGGAAATAAAAATAAAAGGAAAAACTTTGACTCTGCCTAATGTAACGTGGAATAAAAAACAAAAGAAGACCTAAAATAATATTATTTTTTGCGATTAAATGAAAAATTATTCTATTTTTATGCATTTATACTTGCATAATATTTAAATTAAAATGTTACACGTAATGAATTTCACTTCTTTAATGACCATATAAGCCCTTATGTTAACATTTTTGCCTCGACTTATTACCATTAGATCTTACTATTTACCAAGTAAAATTAATATTTTTTATTTACGAACCATTTTTAATCAGAATATTTGAGGTGGGTTTGTCTACTACAAATTCATCATTAAAAAAAGGAAAAAAAAATTGACTTAGGAATCGATTAATTGACACTGCGTGATTTTAATTGCCTTAGATCACTTGGCTATCACGTCCATTATTATAAGTTGTAATGTAAAAATATATTTAATTTATATACAGAATGAATAAGCTTGATTTAAAGTAAGGATGGTACGATAGATTGGGTTGAAAGGTAAGGTAGTTTGCGGTTAACCGTGTAATGTTCGAGATTTTATTTATAACCTTAGATGGTTCTGATGCTAGTTGGGTGAGATCTCTCATGTATGTATATAAGGGTGACACGAAAAAACCGACTATTTATTTGTTGTAAATCACGAGTGAAAAAATGTTTTTGATGTGCTAAGAACTTCCTTCAAAGGACAGTTCAAACAAACATGTTGAAAAGGTCGCTCAAAAAAATTATGCACGAGCTCTTAAGATTCAAATTTGGAGCTGCAATTTTCAGGAATATATTATTTTTGATCTATAAAGTTATACCATAACAAGAAAAAAAATTTTACTAAAACAAAAGTTTGGTTTTTGGCCCTTTTTTCTATCTAAAAAAATTTGTAGCGACCTCTTAAAAATTTTGGTTTGAGCTGTTCTTTGAAGGGAGTTCTTGGCACATCAAAAACTAACATTTTTTCACTCAAGACTTAAAAAAAATAGTTAGTTTCTTGGCGCCACCCTAAAATGTATATATATATATATATATTTTTGGATTTATTAATTAAATTTCACAAATGTTAATGTACAATTTTTTCGTTTTTATAACGGGCGCAAAATTTAATAAAACTTCTGCGCCTTTCATAAAGAAAACGTTTTCAGAAACTTGTACAACCTTTGGGCACGTTAATCGTATTTTGCACCTATGTTACGAAAGCTATTGTCTTATTTCATGTGTGACACTTATAACATATTAGCTAAAGTCAGTAAAAATGTTTATTTGTTTTTTAAATGATATCAGAGTCGAATAAAAGCCAAAGAACGGTCATATAAAGATTTTTTGAAAAACTCGGGCAAAATATTTTACGCATGACTCTAAGGGTGTGGGCACACGAAACCGCGTAAAGCGTTAAGCGTATCACGTATCACGTATCGCGTAAAATCATAGGACCAGAGAAAGTTAGGTAAGATACGCTTTATGAAAAAAAATTTAACATCGTACACATGGGAGTGAAAAATACGCACGTAAGTGTTTTTAAGCCAATCATGTAAAAAATAGCAATTAAAGTGTCAATTGTACAACCCATCGGATTTCTAACATAGATGAAAAACAAATCGTGAGAACTTTGGAGAAATCGTGGAAAGTTTATATGACCTACTCAATGACCCAATAATGCAAAGAAAAAGTGAGGAATGTTATAATTAAGATGTATGAAATGTATTTACAGTTCTGAAATGAAAAAAAAAAAGAAAAAAAATAGAGGATGTGGGTGCACCCCATTTTCTCAGAGCAAGAAAGACAACATGAAGATGACAGCGAAAATCTGGTAAAAAATTAGAATCAAACTCCTTTATGTACTTCAATTACTTTAGAATGTCTCAGGACATTTTTTAAGAGTTGTTGGAAATAGAAGGCCTTATTCTAACCAAAGCTTCTGCTGTGAAAAGGCCCATTTCAGCTCAAACAAGACTACTAATTTGTCCAAGATATCTTATATCTGGAGATAGCATGAAATCCAAACGGTAAGTTTTTTGAGTTGCACCGAACACTGTATGTGTAATTGTTCAAGAAGCTTGCACCGTTGTGTGGCAGGAATTGTAAGGAGAATTTGCTGCAGTTTTAAGCTCAACTGGATAGAATTCAATCGCAGAAGAGTACGGAAACAAATGTAATTTTCCTACATGTATTGGTGCTATAGATGGGAGACACTTTACACTTTGTGTAAGTAAGCAATTATTTTTAAAACAACATACTTCATCACTCCACTGTAAGAAATAAAAAAATATATGATTTCAGGCTCCACCCAACAGTGGATCAACCTGTTACAACTATAAAGGATTCTTAAAGGTAAATTAGATATACTATTAGACTGAGAGCTGACCACAAATTTTCCAGAGGATAACCGTTTGGGTTGTGATTTTAAGGACAGATGTAAGAAATCATGAGGATTCTTAAACACTTATATGCCAATTTGTTTTTGCAATAAACATGTATTAATAACAATTTACCGACGTGAACCGCGAGACAGTAGAAAAAATGCACGAAACTCTTCATGTATACATAGTTGTAATAAAGACTATATAGATTCCTTGAACAGGTTAACGAGGCTTCTACGTTATCGATAAAGCTTTGTGCATTTTCTACTGCCTCGCGGTTCACGTCGGTAAATTGTTATTAATACGTGTTTATTACAAAAACGCCCCGGATTTGCATATAGGTGTTTCAACGTCTTATAATCCTCGTGATTTTTTACATCTTTCCTCAAAATCACAACCCAAACGGTTACCGTCCGAAAAAGTTGTGGTCAGCTCTCAGTCTGTATGAAGTAATCGCACATTTGTTTCTAGTAATATTTTTCATTTTTTCTGACTCTAACTTATTTGTTGTTTATTTACAATAACTTGTATGAATATTAGTATATCCACCTTACATCTAAAAGATTTTTGCATTTTTTTAAGCATTACGCAAACTTGAGGCCTGTCTTGATTCACGTATTTAATTGCTTTTCATCACGTATATCTTCATAATGACCCTGAAACTAGATTTTAAACTTTTCTTTAAGTTAAACCCTGTCTTTGAGTACTATTTTGATTAACCATTAAAAATTTCTCTGGATACTCAATTAATACAAATTGTCAATACTGCACCAGATCCAAATTTTTGAAATCTATAAGTGACGCTGCAAGACCTCTGGATGAAGCAGAGAGAACCTTCACTCAGTTAGGAGCAGTTCTACGAAAAATGCCGTGTGGGCACAGAGGAATGCTCAAATTGCAACTACTTTTTATGGCTTATAAAAAGAAAAAGGTATTGAGCTCCGTTTGTCTTCATAAGAAGCCTGTGAGTTCTGTTGGTTTCGGAAGAAGCCCATGAGTATTGTTTGTCTTTGTAAGACATCCGAGAGTTTCATTTGTCTTCATAAGAGTCTCACAAACGTTTGTGAAACTATATGCTCACTGCAACGACTTGTATTAACGTTACCTTACTTATGGCCAAAGTTGCCATCATTTTGTAGTATGCACATTAGGCCATATTCTGAGTTTATTACCACAAGCTAAAGGTGGTGAAAATATTTCTACAAATTTTATTTCATAACGTTAGTGAGATTTACTAAAAAAAATGCTCATAAAAAATGTTACTATCCATCTACTTCTGACAACAGTACGTACGTCACGGTTTGTTATGGGTCATTAATAGTCTCATTTTTTTACCTTCTGTGCAAATTTTTTTTGTTATGTTTTGAAACTTGTAGTCAGCGTATTTTAAAAATGTAGTATATGTTTTTCTGTGTACAAGTTAAAGCTAATCAAGTTGTAAGGTATGGTAAAAAATATGTTTACCAGGAGTAAGTTAATCTGGCGTATTCTAAACAAAATTATATGAATGAATTGAATGAAACGTTAAGAAAAAATTATAAAATCACTGGTCGAGCAGACAAAGATTTTTAAATACATCTTTCGTACAACGTATTCATATTTTACATCTTTGTCCCCCATAAGTTCTGTACATTCATTAAAATAATACATTATATCTTTAGTTTGAAAAAGTATCATAATAATAAGTAAGTGTTATAAACAATTTTCTTAGAAAAAATCATTTAACTATTTTCGCGAAGGCAGAAGAGGAGTTGTTTTCCCAATTCACATAAGTAAGTATACTTTTACGAGCATAAATTTTTGGTTTTAATATCAGTGTTGCATTTAATAACTTGTCATTTGCCTCAATGTTTGGAGCGTACAGTATTTAATAAAAAGTTTTTTTTGCAATTTAGTTTTATTCGTCTCAAATTAAAAATATTAAGCATCTCCAATTGCGGCTTAGCAACATGCGACCGTAGATACTTCATCTCACACTGAAGACTCCTCTTTCAGTTTTCTTACAGCATTACGTAAGGCACACCTTACTTATACAAGTAGTATATTATCTTTGTTTTGTCATCCAATAGATACATTTTCCTTTGTGCTAAAGCAATAGTAAGATTTTGGCTTGAAACTGTTTGATCCGTATTTTATAATTCTTTGTTACAGTAGGCTTTTTTACAGTTATTTACTCTTCAGAACAAAAAAATACTTATTTAAGTTTATTACAAGCAGCTATTTAAAGTTGACATGTATAAGTGCCAAAGTATGTCTTTTATATTTCTTTTTTTTTTTTTTTTTGGTAAACGATGTATGCAGCATAATACTTATAATAACATCAAGTCATTAAAATTTGAAAAGTTTAATTTATTTAACAAGTTTTTCGTGATAAAAACAGTATCTTACTAAATCTAAGGAATAACTTATAATTTTAAGAAAATTTTAAAATAGAAATACTTCTGTAGTTGTTAATTTAAATTTTTGTTAACTGCAACGGCATAATTTTTGATACACATATATATTTTCATTATTTTTTTTAAGAGTAGAAAATTAAGCATAAATTATAAACGAGTTGATTATTTCAACTTCTTAGATAGTCTTTATTAAACTTTTAGCAAGCTCTTGATTAAGTTTCACTTGTGCTTTGTTGCTCCAAGACGAAGAAGTGCAGACAAACTATGTTAACAGAGCAGACACCATTAGCCAGCCCTAATGCAAACTTTGGCTCAGCACATGCAATACCTTTCTATGTTCAGGATGGTCGAAGGTACTATTCCCGACGCAGAAGAGAACAGCAGCTCCGATGTATTATGTTTATTACTATCGTGTAAGTCTTGCTATTCTATCATCAATCTCTATTTCTTCCGGTAGAACATAACAATAAAAAAAAAGATTTTTAACATAAAGGTGTGTCCTTACAAAACAGTTAATTTTTCATGAATTACTTTCTTAACTGCTCTATTTTTAGAAAAGGGGTAGCAAAACATTCTTGTATTACAATAATTTCTTATTTTTAAACAACATATAAGAACGAAGATTGCTAACTAGTTGTAAAATTACCATGACTTTCTTGTTATTTATCAGGAAAAACAGAACAATCAAGATATGATATACATAGTATTTGTCAACATACTGACTTCACGAATGAGCATACAACGTAAAAAGTTGAAAATATTTACATCAGATAAAGCAACAGTGTCTTGTTGTAAAAATATGAGGAAGACTATCTGATACCAAATAATATATGTTTATGTAACACACAGTACATTATTATGCTTAAATAGTATATGATTATACTGCTAAGAACTTAGTAAAACTCTATTGCTAGCTCCATATAAAGTGTAATGATAACTTATGAGTCAATTAGACAGGTCTACAAAATACAAGTAAAAAATTTACTTAAATAGATAGTAGTATACTAATTTATTTACCGTACAAAATCCAAGTCTTATCTCAAATTTAAATAAGGTTCTTAAATAATTATAACTTTAAAAGGTAAAAAGGTTGTTCTTAATCCTTTTATGTATTAAGTAACTATAGACTATAGAGCAAAAGAGTGTTGAGATCCTACTTCGTCTTTTTTATTTATCAGCCTACTAAAAATCAATTTAGTAAAACCATATGTGAGATCAACAACAAATGATAATCCGTTATATTTTTACCTTTTTTTTTGTATTTGTTCATACAAAGTTTTTAGAATTTGGTCTTGTTCAAACGATACAAATTTTGGATTTCTATATTAACTCTCATTCTTCACGTGTAGCGTTCTTTGTATTTATGAGAACTTGACTACGCCCCCAGTGCACATTCAATCAGAGTAAATACTCGTCATTTTTTGGGACTGTTGATTACCTTAGTGACATGTACCAACAGAAAAATAACTAATGTTTGATTTACACTGTTTATAAGTATAAATAATTGAAAACATTTGCGGTTATTAGGAAAATGGAAGCTGCTGGTGCAGGATGTAAAAGATTTTAAATTCAAAAAAGTTCCTTTGACACGGGTGATACGTGTAATTTTAATGTAAAAATTTGACCTTTTCTCTTTTGCTAAATAATTAACCATAAATTTAAAAACGTTCAATATAATTTTCAACTAGTTAAACTCAAGTTTATCTGATCTGAGATTATTTGGAGGAGATTATTGTGGTAGAGTTAAGCCTTAAAACTAAGAAGAAAGTTTAAATACGTTTAATGCAAGTGATAATGTACAAAACCTATTGAGAAGTCATCAGTTATGATTCTCAAAAACAGTACAGTTAGGCTTACTGAATCATTATCAGACAGCTTCAAAAACTTTTACATGCTTAGTTTTCAAACAAATTGAAAAATATTTAAGAAATTACCTGAAATAAAAGTTAATTAAATATGCTATTGAAAATAATCTGCATGTAATAACACATCTATTACACAGAATATTTCTGGTTAAATGACTTAAAAATCATTTAGCTGGGACGTTTTTAAATTAATTTACAGTACAATTACTAATAAAATGAGAGTGATATGGTTTTTGAATAATAACCTGTTAACATCATCTTATTCTAATCTCTCTAAATAAAGGCCAAAATATGTTTTTTCAATTCTTTAAATAAGAATCCAATGATAACATAGCTTATTAAAAGTATCTACCTACTTTATTGAAATTTAGACCAACATTTGAAACAAATTACAGATTATAGAAAAAATCTGTAGAGATCTGTGGAATCAAACATTTATTAGAAAACACTTTTCAGATTTTTCTATAAATCAAAGTAGTTACTTACTAAATTTGGTCAACAGTGCATTTGTCAAAGCGTATTGTTATATGATCATGGAAGGAAAGATGTTTAGAAGCAAACATTATTCTATTTTAAGTTATTAATGTCAATATTGCTTCTATAGTAAGAATTCTAAGTACTACGTCTTTATATAATTAAAAAGCTGTTTATCTATATTTAGTAAGGATCCAAAATGAGGAATGTGATTAATATTTCAAACTTTGATATTTTCTTTCCAACAAAGTAATGAGTAAATAACAGTATTTAAATCAAAAGACTTCATAAGTAATTGTTGCCTAGAATCATCGAATCAACAATTATGACTACCTGAAAAACATAAAATCTAACGACAACTAGTGAATTAACTAATTTTTGATTAACTGACTGAGGCTTTTTAGTGGTTAAAATAAACCTCAGCTGCTTAACATTTAATAGTCATAGAAATAATGATAAATATTTTAATAAAAGTTTTAATTTTACTGTGCCAAAAACTTAGAACAAAAGAAAAATTCTATGGCCGTAATTTCAAAGGAAAATTTGATTTCTTTTAAGTTCTTAAATAATTCAATAGTCAATGATTAACAATCATGATATAACAGTATCAAAATATATTAACGTGTTTGTTATATTCTAATTTCCAAGATTAATGTGATAATAATAAAAAAAGCAAAAATTATTGAAGAGGCCAATAGTTATAATAGTTTCAATAACGCTGATGACAAGAACGATAAAAATAATGATACAGATGATAATGATTATTAAAATGATACGATAATGAACATATTTTTGTTGATAATGATCAGGATGATACAAATAATGACGACAATGACGAAAACGATAACGATTAATTCATTTTGACTACGTTACTTTGACTTAGCGCAAGTTTTGTCTCAAATCTTCACCACCTCTCAACAACCCCTCGCATATTATCACAGACAACTAGAAGCCCCATAGACCCTTCGCGCATTTTTTCTTGATCTCAGTATCAGCTGTAGATAATCTGTGACAAACAATAAAATGATGAACAAAGGTTGTTAAAAAATGTAATTTTAATATGACAATGAAAATAAAATCTTATTTACAGAAAATAATACAAAAAAATTTATAAACAATAGTTAAACACTACTTATAACTTAATTTGAAATAAATAAAATAAACGATTTTGCTATATTAATTAAGTACGTATGGATTTGGAATACTGAATTCTGAGTAGTAAATTTCACTTATGAAAAAAAAGGAGGAAAATAAATAAGTAATACTGCAATCCGCAGATTTATTATATTATTTCTAAAGGTTATAAACGTTTCTTTGGAAATCTTTTATTAAATAAAATATTTGGTGAAAAATTATTTATAAAAAGTAAAATCATGTACTAAAACAAAATATGAAACATTTGAGCACACTGTGATTGCACTAAGCCTAAACATGATTGTCAAACTAATAACATTTTTGAGGAAGAAATTACTGTCATGCATCCTTATCAACTTCGACAATTTTTTGCTTGGTTTTTAATTTCAGAAAACATCCAAGGTGGCAAAATATAAAATAAATAAAAAAATTTTTACATAATATTTTAAGACTGATAAAGATGATTTTTCTTGTTAAGAAATAAACAGAATTTGGAAGTTAAAAGATTTATTACGTAAATTTTCTAATTTACGTCCACCTCAAGAAAATGAAGAAAAAAAAAATGAAAAGGTACATAGTTACATGAAGTTACTAACAACAAAAATTGAACACCCGAAGAAGGTCATACACACTTGTTAAGGCCATTTATGTTTAAGACGTTCTGGTATAGTCCTTACCACCCGCCAAACACTGCATAGCACGTTTAATAATGAATTAGACCCTATGTGCCAGCTGAGCTTGAGCAAAATATGTTTAATTGAAAGACTTGGTTATTGAAGAACTTAATAACTTCGTGAATTACAATTTGCGAGATAAGTGCAATCGGCTGGCCTAGGCTATGTAATACAAAAGAAGTAGAAATTATCTTATTATACATTATACAAGAAACTAGAGATAAATGAGTGTTTATAATCACTAATCTTCTTTGGCTGCAATCCTGCCCACCATAGAAAGATAAACCTGCTTGTAGAGTTCATTAAATCTCTCGGAGACTGGTAGCATAACCAGCTTGGCAATAGGGCGCTTCAAACCGAAGCTAGCTATCTTGACTTGAGCTACTCTTGTAAATCTGTCACCACCAACATAAACCTTCACAATTCGGCCCATTACCCACTTGGAAAGGGGTATAGAGTTCGTTTTTAATGAGAACAATGTCATTAAGCTGTGGTTTGGGGTGCTCTTTGCACCACTTGTTCCTTTGTTGGAGCTGGGACAGGTACTCAGCGCTCCACTGAGCCAAGAAGGCATCTCGCAGTGCTTGTACGTGCTGCCACCTGACGTTGAGTCTTCGTGAGTTGACGTTCTGCTCCGTATTGGGGATTGAAATAAACGCCGCACCGATGAGAAAATGCCCTGGAGTTAGCCGGTACGAGGTCTTCCTCGTTGGAGCTGATCAGGCTAATCAGTCGTGAGTTAAGACAAGCTTCCACTTGCATCGTCAGAGTACTTAATTCTTCATACGTGAGCAGCTGCTCTCCTAAGACGCATTTTAGGTGGAACTTGCACGATTTGACGGCTGCCTTCCACAAGCCGCTAAAGTGGGGAGCGCTAGAGGGAATAAAATGCCAATCGACGCTCTCCTGAGCGATGTTGGCAGCGGCTTCTTGACACATGGCGGAGTTAGGGTGAAAGATGCGTTGGAGTTCAGAGTCAACTCCTTGGATATTAGTCCCATTGTCACTGTAAAGAACGCGGCACAGTCCTCGCCAAGCCGTGAATCGCCGAAAGACGGCAAGAAAAGTCAAAGCTGAATAGTCAGAGACTATCTCGATGTCGACGGCTTTTATAATAAGGCACACGAAAATATCTGGGTATTCCTTGAGAGTGATGCACTGTCGTACGCCGTGCCGCACAGTGTTGCGTCCACGCAGGAGCCAAAATTGCCTGTTAAGGGTGCTAAACGTGAGAAGAGGGCCTCCATGGAGTGAGGCTTAGTGTGTCTCACGAATCAAGAGCAGGGTAGCTTGATGTTTGGCAGGCAGGATGATCAGATGCCTTTCCGATTTGTCCAGTAGCGAGTTTTGAAGGCAGCCCGCTACTCGTAACATGCGGTTGGTGTCCATAAAGGGGTTCAGCCGAAGGGCATTTCTGCCAAAAGTTCGCATCCTTTATCGTAGTAAGGAAAACGCACCACTGTGTACCGTGTCGACAGTACTACCACGCGAGGCATAGTAGTCAAGGTTCTGAATGATCGGCACATGATGCCAGGTGGCCGTAGGCAAGAGGGTGTGGATCTCGCTAATGCGGTTGGCAGTGAACGTTTTCCATCGTATTGGGTGCCCTCAAATTCAGGCGAGCACGACCTGCGAGTCTTTCCAACAGTGGCATTCGGCAGCGTTAGGAACAACTTCGGTGGGCACAAAATGCAGCAGCTGAGCGTGCAACTGAGCTCCACAGAGTTCCAGGCGTGGAACATTCAAGATTTTGATCGCTAAGACTCTTGACTTAGCGACCAGGAGACGTGATTGGCTGCCTGCCTCGGTGTGTGTCACGAGATATACCAGAGCCGCATAAGCCTTCTCGGAAGCATCCGAGAAGCCGTGGAGTTCCCGCGTGGCTCCAGATGTAGTTCTAAGCCACCGGGGGATGTGTATACTCGTAATGGTAAGTAGGTTCGCTTTGAATTCCTTCCAGAGTCTGAAAAGATTTGAGTCGAGCGGTTGGTCTCATTTGAATTCCGTGAGCCAAAAACCTTGCAAGAGGATCTTGGTTCGTATAATGACGGGTGCAAGGAAGCCCAGAGGATCGTAGAGTCGAGCTATATCAGACAGGATTTGGCGTTTGGTGACGGTGCTGATGTATGTAAGACCCTGGTGTATCTTATAATGTAACAGGTCCTCCTGTGGGTTTCATAACAGGCCTAAAGTTGACACAATGATGTCAGCAGGCAACGAAAGTTCTATTGATTCCGGTCTAGTTGGAGTGATCAGGCTGCTGATTTGCTCAGAGTTCGAGGCCCACTTACCGATAGTCGTACCTGCTGACGCCGTAACGTCAATCAGCTCTCGAGCCTTACTGCAGAGGTTGAACTCGCCGTCATCACCTACAAACAAATCTATGAAGAAAAAAAATGTAAATAGATGGCATGGACAGCTCCTACTCGTAAGGGACTGGGATCATGTACTCCATGTTCTCGTACGGTTTCATAAACCTGCAATATGCCTGACGTAGTGCTTCGTTCTTGGCCAGATGCCTCTCGTGGCGAGGAGAGATTGGATGGTGATTTCTCTGGAACTCAGGACGCTGGGCGTCTTGACGAAGGGCAGCCTGACGATGAATCGTCCTGCCCTGTCACGTTTCACAGTGGTTTGGAAATATTCGTTACATTTGGCTTCATTTGGGGAGAGCTTATTGAGTGGAGGTGGCTCTTTTATTTTCCAGAACCGCTGAAGGGCTGTGGAGAGCTCTCGATCGACTGTAAGAGTGAAAGATTAAATAGCGGTTACCTCAGGTTGCAGTGTTTCGGTACCACCAATGAGCACCCAGCTGAATGCTGTGTTGAAGGCTGACGGTGAACCTGTCAGGCCGACTATATAGCCAGATCGCAGAGCAGCAGCAAGAACCTCACAGCTGAATATGCAGTTGATTTGTCTAGGAGAGCTACAGTAAGAATCGGCTAACTTTAAATTCTGGAGGTGAGGCCAAGAGTTGATCTTGACCCACGCTGATGGGAGTAATGACGTCAGTTTGTCCAAGATCAGAGCCTGGAATGGCATATCGAAGGATGGGTTGGCCTTGGACTCAACGTTGAGCACCATCAAACCCTTGGCGATTGATGCCACGTCACCAACGCCGCACAGTGGACCTTTTTCGAATTTTTTTTTTCAAAATCTAATATCTCATGAACGAAATAAGATATTGACACGATTTAAAATGAAAATTGAAGCTTTTGGGCATAGGAATAAAGGAAAATTATTAAGAAGTTATGAGAATTACATGTTACAGTGTACCGTCTATTTAAAGTTGGTGCTCTGATGGAAAAGTCCTAACATTATGATACTAATTAGCTTATAAGAATAGCAGACGATACATACAAATGTACAAAGCATATATTTTTCTGTATTTTTTGCTGCCCTATCTTAATTTCATCCTTACAGCATTAGATAAATCAAACATAACCTCAAAATTTTAATTTTACTTCAAAAATTCGATTTCTTAGTATTAAAACTTGTGTTTATTGTGTTCATACTAATAGTATAATAAAAAAAAGTACTGTTCCAGACTTTTAATATAGTAATCTAGTGCATACATTAGAAATGACTTCAAATTATGCTGTCTTGGAAAAATGAGACCTCGACATAACCTCCAAATTCTAATTTTACTTCGAAATATCGATTTTTTAGTATTAAAACTTGTGTTCATCATTAGTATCATAGAAAAAAGTACTGTTCAAGACTCTTACTGTAGTAATCTAGTGCATACATAAGAAATGACTTCAAATTACGCTGTCTTGAAAAAATGAGACATCGACATAACCTAAAAAAAAAAAAATAAAAAAAAGAGAAAATTGACTTTTAGTTTTGATTCTTACTTATAGATAGTGTCACTTCGATGTAAATCACTTGTACATTATGCATGTAGTAAAAATTTTCTCAACTGTCCGTTTCTTAGCAAGTGATTATCTTTCAGCACCATATGTGATGACACGAATAATATCAGCAATACGGATGAAAGTAATATAGATACAAGTGATGCAGAAGATTCAAGCGAGATGTCTGGTTGATTGTACTATTTTCTAAAAGTAGAGCATATCTTCTTCTCAATTTTTATTATTATTTAAAAAATTCTATTTCATTAATTTTCTACTCACTGATAGGTATACAAAATAAAAAAAAATTTTCAATTAAACTTATCTTTTCAAGATTACATTTGGGTATTACGTTTCTTGAACATCCTTATTTAAAGTTTGTAATAATCATTGTACAGTATTCTATGCATTGTATTTGTAAATAGCAATTTTGTTACATAGAAGTGACACTTTAGGTAAGAATCAAAACTAAAAGTCGATTTTCTCTTTTTAAAATTTTTTTTTTTAGGTTATGTTGATGTCTTATTTGTCTAAGACAGCGTAATTTGAAGTCACTTTCAATGTATGCACTAGTTTACTACAGTAAGAGTCTTGAACAGTACTTTTTTCTATGATACTAATGATGAACACAAGTTTTAATACTAAAAAATTGATATTTCGAAGTAAAATTAGAATTTTGAGGTTATGTCGAGGTCTCATTTTTCCAAGACAGCGTAATTTGAAGTCATTTCTAATGCATGCACTAGATTACTATGTTGAAAGTTTTGAACAGTACTTTTTTTTATTATACTATTAGTATGAACACAATAAACACAAGTTTTAATACTAAGAAATCAATTTTTTAAAGTAAAATTAAAATTTTGAGGTTATGTTTGATCTATATAACGCTGTAAGGGTGAAATTAGGATAGGGCAGCAAAAAATACAAAAAAATATATGCTTTGTACGTTTGTATGTATCGTCTGCTATTCTTACAAGCTAATTAGTATCATAATATTAGGACTTTTCCTTCAGAGCACCAACTTTAAATAAACGGTACACTGTAACATGTAATTCTCATAACTTATTAATATTTTTCCTTAATTTCTATGCCCAAAAGCTTCAATTTCCATTTTGAATCGTGTCAATATCTTATTTCGTTCATGAGATATTGGATTTTGAAAAAAAAAAATTCGAAAAAGGTCCACTGTGCGCCGTTGATGGACATGCGAGCCGGGTTAACTGCGGCGTTCTGGATATGAACGACGTGAGGGGCTACATAGGACTTGTCGGAGCAGGATTCGAGGAGGGCACGAGCCTGGCAGATGAGATCGCTGCTGGAGATCAGGGTAACGTTGGCGGTCGCTAGTAGCCTAGTGCTTCCAGAAACAGTAGCACACGTCGTAGTCTCTGACTCCATGTCATCGGTTGGGTTGGGCTCCTCTGATGTCGTGGCCAAGGTGCACTTCACCGAGCAGCTTGAATTTGGGGGGTACTGATTGTCCTGGTGTAGAATGGTGTGATGCTTGCCTTGACAGGCGCGGCAGCGCTGCTTGGACTGACAGTCTCCACTGCGATGAGCTGGGCTTAGGTAATTGAAGCACGATTGTGCGTAAGTGTGAACTTTCTCCTCTCTGGAATCGGTTCTTGCAAGAGCGCAGGATAGGTGCCTGTATAATGCTCGGCTAAACAGCAACTGCACTCTTGTTTGTTGACTCTGTCTTGTTTGGAGTTAGTGGCCACAAACACAATCCTGTCCATCTCACACGTCCTGGCCCAGTCTAGCTGCGTACTAAGTGGTAGCTTTTTTGTAACGCAGTAGACAAGAAAAGGATTGCACTGTGCAAGGGGCTCACTAATCGCTTTGAAGGCTACTAGACTCTCGCTGACCGTTGAAATTAGCTGCGTGAGATGAGCTATGATCTCTATTGACGCAGCTGGCAGCTTCAGTATGGCTTTGAGGTGAGTGTTGCAACGGAGCAGCTAGTCGTCGTAGTGCGACACGAGCATGTCCCATGAAGCACATAAATTGTCTGCTTCCACTTTAATGGTGCGTACCCAGTCAGTGGATTCACAAGAGAACGAATTGATTAAGTGGTGGAGTTTGATCACGGATATTATGGACTCGTCATTGATTATCAGAGCCTGGAATTTGTCACTAAATCTCTGCCACTCCTTGGGATTACCATCGAATATTGGAAGCTTTACCTTCTTGAGTTGCGAATAAGGTGAACGCTGATTTATGTTGCTAATTGGAGATATGTTTGGCCTGGGAGGCGTAACGTTATCCAGCAACTTTTGAAGTAGGCTCACGTTTATAGAGTAGACCGTGATCGTGCTCTCGTACATTTTATTTTTAAAATATGGCTAAGTCTTGAGTTCTTCTTCATATAGAAACAAGGCCATGTTATTATTCTCGTACTTCTGCCAGTAGCCACAAAGAATTTGCAGGTGATGCTGATAATCATGGACAGTAAATAACTCAGCTGTTTTTAACTTCTTTTTATTAGTAACGAAGTTCTGCATGCATGTGTCCAGCGTATTCTGTCTTGATAACAGAGGCTTTGTTGCTTCGTCTGTCATGATGAGTGGAGCAACGTACCCAATGAGCTTTACACGAGCTGCCTCGGCTGTTTGATCAAGTGTTGTGTGTACGTGTGCCTTCACAGGTGTTAAGGCGTCGATATGGATAAGGCAAACACCTTGGTCTGATTGGCTCTCTGTATCTCTTCACCAATACAGCAATAGAAGAACCCGTGTGTGTGTGCGTAGCGACGACCGCCATGTGCAACAGGTATTGTGGGCCATCTCCAATGTGTGAGAGTGAGTTAACCGCTTATTTTTAGTCGCGATTGCAATTGGAGAGAGAGAGAAGCGCCATGGTCTCGGAGCTGATGCCGGGCGTGCGGGCTTGCTCGTCATCTCTTGCTGCTTGATAGGGAGAGGGAAAGCCTGAAAACGTCGCAGTGCTCCTCACCGTTGCCTCTGATATCTAAGCCAACTGCTCGTTAATGTGAAAGAAAGAGAGACGAACAGAGTTGCTGCTACACGGCTGATACTGTGGTATTGATGAGCCCGCTCCTCTTCGTCTTTCGCTGTGTGTGATATAGAAAAAACGGGTGGGAGAGCACTAAAAACTTCCGTTATACCCGCCGCAGCCTACTTTTCTAATATGGTCGCCTGCCGAGGCCTTGCTACTCAGAGTTCGACAGGGACGAGCTGATGGCGAAATAGCATTGCGCTATCTCGCTCTTTCTATGTTTCAATGCCCGGTGTACACTGTCGTGCAAGAAGATGACGCAAGCAGAGTGCGGTCGGCCTTCGCTCGCAGCACTAACACTCACTGCACGCACCGGCTGGAAGCTGTCCACTCTGACACTGCACGCACTTGACGCTGGCTAGAAGCCGCCAGCCTTGATATTTTGATCGTCCACTAACGTTCTGTTAATTCCGACGTGCTTGGAATCCGGCTCGAAGGACCAAAATGTTTACGCCGTTAATAGTCGTGGCTTGTTATACCGTAATGTTCGCTCTCGTTGGGCCGAGCACCAGGCAGAGGACAAAAGTCAGCTAATAGGCAAATCACTGGCACACAAACGAGAATTATTTGGATAGGTTAACACTTTATTTTTGGTTTTATCCTAACTAGCTAAGCTTGGCAGATGCAGCGTTTCAACAGCTGGTGCGAGTAACACCACCGGCGCGGGTTGCCAAAATCACGGCAACGAGAACAATTCGCGCGTTTGTCAGAAGGCTCCTTTTGCACGTGTGTCTCGGGTGCCAGAAAATTAAGAACTGCCGCTCACAATGCCTGCGATTCACGAGTATAGCCATGATCAATCAACGGCAAAGCCAATAATCGATCCCGATAAAGCCTGGGACGTTTCAAACGTAAACGGCCTTAACAAGACTAGTAAAAAAATTTTAGTATTGTTTTATAAGACGTACCATGTATAAATAAAAATTAGCGAATTATAATCATGTACTTTCAAGTACATAATGAGTATATACAAAGTCAGTCTACTCATGTTCTGAGCATTGTTCAAACAAAGATGGAAGAGTTTTTAATTCTACGAAGAACTTTTTTTATCATGACAAAAATTTTTATTATTAATAGTAAAATTCTTTTAAAAAATAACAATTAAATGTTTCCTGTAGAAAAGAATAGGGCAAGGGGTCATAATATATAGTTAATTTTAAGAAACAAATCTACGCAGATAGCAAAAGTGCAGTAAAGGGCAAGAAAAATTATGTAGTATAGCAGTAAAGAAAGTAGTAGGTAAAAGAGGGCAAAGGGGGTATGACCATATATTTTATGGGTTGAAGTAACGGAGAAGTAAGACAAATTTTTCTTTAATTTGTGGAGGAACGTAAGCGGGTAGTGGGGGCTTGTGTAGAATGCCTCAAACATTTAACAATATAATGTAGGACGATACACATATTTGTGTAAGGTGACTTATTAGTCCTTTACTTGTTTTGAAAATATATACCAATAACATTGGAATGTTATGTAGACAGTCCTTACAAGTACGTTTTTTTTCTTGTAATGACCATTGAAGCTTTGTTTTTTTTCAATAAAATCTGCAACCATTTCACCATTAGTTAAAATAGTCTTGCTAATAAAAAGTTACTCATGCGAAAGATTATATGTATAAGAGAGCAATTATGAAGACAAATTTAGAGCTATGCAGACATCTGTATAATTATACTACGTTTTTAAAATCTATTTTAAAAGCATTTTATTTGTACTAGTGGGGCTCACCTTCCTACGGATAATAAATAATATGTTTCCATTAACCATTTGTGTTATATTAAAAAGTTCTGGTTTGAAAACCACGCAATAATAAGAAACTGTTTTAATTTATCTTTAGTTTGTATAACTATCAAAACCCTAGTACTTTTTGGTGTTAGTATGAGAGGCATTCTTCGATCCTACTTGCTTATTAACACTATAATATAGTAATTATGATCACATTTCCATTTGACATTCTTCCTTATTTTATGACATACCCCATGTTAACAGCTTTCTCCCCTTCTATATAATTTCTACCATATTAGAATAAGAGAACAGTAATCAAGTAAACTTACTTCATCAAGCTTTATGTACATGTTTTTAATTTTTTAACCTACAAAAGACAAGACTTTTTACTTTTTCAAATCTTATCATGCTCTGCTTGTAATGAAAATCAGTACAAAATTTTTTTATAAATTTGTAGATATCTAACAGAGCAATAAATATAAATCAAATCACTTAGCTAGCTCTGTAAGTTAACTAATCATAAGAAGTCACCTTAGCAGGGTGATACTTCCATGGTTCGTATTGTTGCAAATCAACCTTTTAAATAAAATTGTGAGAATGTTTAATAAAACATATATTTTCTTTACGCATGTATTTATTTAAATATGAATCATATGTTTCTTTAACTTATACGACGTCTACATACTTCCACGATACAAGCAAATAATGTCTATCAATATACATACCCAATGCCCCTCCCCCCGGATTTGTCTAAGACTAATTGAATAGAACACCGTATTGTGTTGATACGTAATGTAAAACACTTTTAGTTCAAAATTTGACATCTTTACTATTTCGTTCTTGTAATTCTCGGATCAAAGAACTTTTTACTAAAAACATTTTTGTTCAAAATCCATGCAGTATATTTAGTCAAATAACAAGCTGCAAAAATTAAAAAAATATAATGACGCTAAAAACTATCTGGGTTTCTTTACGACATGAAATAATTGTTGCCCCTAAAAGGCCGTTAATTTGCACTTTCTCACGTTACAATAAACAAAGGAGCTATAGATACAAACTGTAAGGATTTAAAATTGACAACGATAAAAAAACTTTTCTTTCAATCTTACAACCAGAGCAACTAAGTCCTGGAACTAAATCTCTCCATTTTTTATCGCCACAGTAAATACACATTTACATTATTCTACTTGTTTTAAAATCTGAAAAATTTAAGAGATGACTGTCTAAATTAAAATGGAAAACTCATCTCTCACTTAATGGATTGTGCATTAGTCGATTTTGACGCTTCTATTCCAATCGCAAAAAATGTTTTAACTCAGTTTTCTGACACTAAAAATTGTATAAATTGAAAGCATTTAAAGTTTCTCTTCCAGTTTGCCCTCTTGCTACTACAGGCATGGTTAACACTTTTGTGAGCGCTAGGGGTTGTTTTTTGTCAATTTTGTTAAATAATTATTTGTTTGTTGTTAGTTTGACGTTCAACATTTGATGGCACTAAAAAGGATCGGTGAGCTTAACTCTTTCTCGACAGAAGTTTCCAGTAGAGTAATTTTCTCTAACCTGTTTTTGTAGCCCTAGACTAATCAGGAGAAAAATCACAACGCTCTTAAGTATTGGAGCCAGTTGTAGTGCTCTTTCTTAACGTCTTTTGGAGTTACGCAGGAAAAGTTGGTCTTCAAATCACCTTCATTTTTCGTCAAACTCAGTCGTTTCGACGATCGAAGGTAGGGAGATTGGTTCGTGACACTTGCTTGTTGGAGACTATCCTGTTTTCTCAAGTTTACTTGTTTTTATAGTTTTTCTGTAAGATTCGCCACAGTATAGAACTCAGAGAGTACTGATAATTCCTGGTTAAATGCTTAGAGTCAAGAAGATAATGCAGGGTTGTCGGTAGTCAGGGTATCCAGCCTCACTGCGAAAAGCTCTGCTCGTAATGCCTGCCATAGTCCTTTAGTAGACGAATCGTTACCTGAAATAGTTGTAAAAATATATTTAATGGCAAAGTAATTTAACGTTAGGTGGCCCTAAAAAGAAGCGATAAGATTGATGGTTAAAAAGGAAACGTAAATACTTACGATGGCCCTGAAAAAAGCCAGTAGGCATTCTTCTAGTCATTCCTCATCATTATTTTTGATGACAGAGAGCTGACTGCGGATGGTTTGACTCTTATCATCGGAGTCTTTGCGTATGAAGATCGTGCTAAAAGAAGGTACACTGCTGGCCGAAGAATATCTCGTCTTCGGATCGTTCCCCGAATAACCAACAGCTTACTTTTGGTTAGGGAAGTCGGCACGGAGAATATACCTCTGTGGGCATGCTGTTCAGATGAATCACTGAGGATGAGGCTGATTTAATTTCCAGTTGATGTAGTAGCTCGAACTTTTTAGTTTTCCGTGGTTTGCTGTTGTAGCAAAGTTGGCTCCGGTAGTGCCAGTACGGTTGGAAGATTGGCCATGCAACCCCAAAATGCTAGAGCAGATTGTACTCTGACAAGACATGTTTCGTCGTATTTCGTTGGAGACGTAAACATTTAGAATACCTCTTTATTGATGGTACTTATAATCCTTGGTGGTTCAGAATGGAGTTCAACGTAAGTCTCTTGTCCAGTAGAGAATTTAGCAAAACCACGAGGAAGTGAGTTCTTTGTTGTAACTTTGGTAAGGACCTTACTAATGTCCAACGTAGTGCTGAATGGATAACGCTGCGAGTATTAACAGTGAAGACACTTGCAAAGCGGCCAGTACGGGAGTAACTTCTTCTTGATCAAAATGTTTTGCTAAGATTGATTGAAAGTGGAGTGAAGCGGCTACCCTCGAGCAAGTTGGCTTGGGAACAAGCGTCCTCGTATGGGATACCTCAGGAGGCTGTTACTGAATTAAGGGTTCGGGTTTGGCACACCTGAGTGACCTCTAACCAGGGGAGACGAGCGCCATATTCTCTGAATATGGGAATCAACTTTGATACTTCAACGATCCCCACTAGGGCGTTAGTGGAGGAATGTTACATGAAAGGGGACCTGAAACTTGGCTTAACCACCTGCTTGCGAGGTGAAGTGTCTTTAATCTTCCCAGAAATCTGTATGCGTTAAGATTGCTGTATTTGGGGGCAGCGAGGTGTCAATGGTCCAACACCTAAAACTTCGCGTGACTCTTGGTGTCATGTGCATAGATGAGTCAAAAACGCTGTTATGGTTAGTAATTGGAGCCCATAACTGAGAAAAGCGTTTTGAGCAAGTGTCTGAATCTCGCACGTTCCCCTATGAGAGTAGCATTGCTCTTTTAAGACACTGAGAGTGGATCGACCCTCTAATGACGAGAAAGGGCTATGGCCTTATTGCTATCAAAACCGAGCTTGACTCGGTTCAAAGACTTAACATGCAGAGAGCGCCAAAGGTATGTGTCACAAGAAGTACACTACAGCCAATCGAGTTGCTTCGTTAAGATCATGAGCTAAAAATCAGATTATCGGGAAGATCTCTCTTCACTGAGATGGGTTGACTTGGTTACAAGTTCAGAGTAAGGAATCAAACACGGAGTACAACATGTCTGGCAGGCCGAGGGTCAAATTTGAAAGCTGGCTGCAAAAATATTGCTGCCAATAAGAACGAGCGTTACGGTTTTTAGCACGGTGTCCAATATTCAAAAGCTATTAATTGCGCAGCATACGACTCTAGTGTCGTCTACCTATGCTTATAAAACCGTTTCAATAGACATGCTATGCGTACTTGCGGGCACACTCCCAGTTGATCTCCTTGTTGAAAGCAAAATTACCCTGTACAACTTGAGAGAAGGAATCATTCATAATCTTAAAGAAGTCAGGGACAAGTACGTGAGTAAAAAACACATAGAGGAGAAAACCTTGAATGCATGGCAGGATAGATGGGATAGCTTAATGAATGGACGAGTTACATACTTGTCAACAAAAAACGTCAAAGATAGACCTGACTCAAAAAATCTGCGTCGCTTCTCAGAGCTTTGCAGATCCATTGTGGAAAATGTAGGTCCCGAGTATGTAAGATGCAGGTAGTATAGCAAATACAAACCTCGAAAGCTGGGAAAGAGCGGTCTCGAAAGCTCGGCATCAAGGATTAGTGCCCCTGCCCGTATCGTAGCTATTACGCAGTTCCAGGTGGGAGTGGGTGGACACGCCGCCTTGAGATTCCCCGTGGATGCAGCCATCGCTAAGGCTGTCTTTGAACAGTTAGATCTGAAACGACTAATTGAAAGTCGGGGTAGCTGATGGTCGTTACGGAAGTGTCTGTCCCAGATTCTGGTTGTATCACTTGTAGAAACCTGATAAAATTTAACTTTTTATCTCCTTAGAGATACAACCAGTACAACCAACGGGCTTATAGCTTTTTCCAAGTCTAACCTAAAGCGGGTCTAGCTTGGTTGCAGATAGTAGAAATTTTTCAGATTACCCTAGTGCTTCTCAAGAGGTTGTGAAGCACCGTATGATAGCTAACAACTGGAAACGAGGAGCAGCGCCAGCCAGTTATTTTGAGAACATCGCTGTGTACTTCTTCGTGCGTCGTTGCCCTTCTGTCCAGAAGAAAACAGTGATGTCCACAACCCAGGTGCCCAGCTGCATGACTTCCAGCTCTATGCTTCATGCACTGCCGATGATCAACTGAGGTATTCGATACTCTGAAGTAGAATTTGCTATGTGATGAAGTAAAATTCCTCATTCCACTGCATTGCTTGCTATTGAGTATAGTAAAAATTACTATGCTTCTTTAAGTAATATTCTATGATGTCTATAGGTATATACGCCTATTAAGTATCAAATTTTACGTTATATGAATTTAAATATGAGGAAAAACATATTTTTGAATCATCAGGATTAAAAATCGATACGTGCCGACAAATAATTTTGAATCGAATAATTATCCATTGTTAATACCAAGGTCCGCAAAAAACCCTTTGATTTTAAACTTTATTGTGTGTATGATAAACAGTACATGTTCCCACATGTTCTTTATCCATACTTGCGCGGACATCATGTCCCGTAGTCTAGTGGTTGCGGAGCCTGACTCGAAAGCTCAAGGATGAAGGTTTGAATCCCAGTCACTGCAGATCTTTTTCAAAATAAAAATATCTTTAAATCACATCAATTCCTATGTACAGTAAGAAAAAAATATCTGAAGACAATAAACAACACAACGGGCAATGCTGTTCAAATTTTATTGTGTCGTCACAGCATTGCCCGCAAAATTTGAACAGCATTGCCCGTAAAGTTGTTTATTGTCTTCATACATTCCTCGCTGTTCTTTGAATCCTTTTGGTGTTTATAAAAAAATATCTATATACATTCAAATCTATGACTATATACATACATACATACTGTGATGTGTCATGCCTTCCTCACCTTGCAGTCAGCAGCAAGACATGGCACATATAAAATTATTCTTTATTATGACTTACTATAGGGCTAAGCGGATAGAAGAGATAGCTGGCAATCAGTTTACATACATGGGCGAGATTAACATTAAAGCATTTATTTGCATTTATTAATAACTCAAAACTTATTATTATTTCTATACAATGTTTACTCTGCCCGACTATCTGACTTGGCCTGACTCTATACAACCTTAGCCCTGCAGGTGCAGGTCCGGCAGTTGCTGCTCGACGCAATGCTTGTCTATGATAGGGACGGGATAAATAGGAAATAGGCCTACGGTTCTTTTGTTACAGCAGGGGTGTCTCTGTAGCACTATTCTCGGGCACCAGGAGGTCCGACGAGGAGGGGTTGGCACTTGAACCCAGTAGTCCTTGACAGCGTGTATGTGAAAGTCGTTGTGGCAGTTCGGGCAGCCAACAGGTAGCCGTTGTTGTGCGCCTCCAGTGGCCACTTGGTACAGCACACAGTCGTATCTAGCACACACACCCGTAGAACTATAAAACACTACGAAGCCCTCGGATTATACGTCCCGGCGGGAAACAGACAAGACGGAGAGTGCCTTTCTTGTCGCCCTGCCGATTCATGCTCCCTGATACTGTAGCTACCTGCCTGTATATGCGTCGGTGCGCACACACACCCACCGCTGTACACATTCAAGGGCTGGCAGTGCTGCCTATAGAAGGGATAAGTGAAGGGATAGGTTGGTACAAGGGCCGTGGGTGGGGTAGAGTTGGTGTGAATAGTGCCGCCTCTCCTCTTGTCTGCTACTACGACATACCTTCCTCTCGTGACGTCAGTTTCCCACGTCACAATACATACATCCACACACACACACACACACACACACACGCGCGCGCGCACATATATATATATATATATATATATATATATATATATATGC
>NW_019379453.1:524032-541801 GCF_000648655.2 Copidosoma floridanum | reverse complement strand
ATATATGTGTAATATATAAAATATATTTTTCTCTCTTACTTTCATATAAAAATTCTTTCTAAGGAAAGTAAAAATTACTATGTTGAAGTAGAAAAATTCAATATAATCTGGTTTTACTATGTAGCATAGTAATTTTTATAAAATAGCGAATATGTCTCAGCTTTTCTATAAAAGATAGTCATTTTTATTATAGTTGTAACACTTTTTTTAATACCACTTTTCTCAGTGTAGGGTTATCGGTGGACAGGATTTCCTGCCTTGCCACAAACAACTTTGCTTATGACGTTTGCCAGTGAATGACTGACTTGGTTTAATAATGGCTAGCTTTATATAGTCTCTAAGTGGACAAATCGTTGCCAGAAATAGTAGTGAAAATGTATTTGTTGGAAAGGTAGCTTAACGTTAGATGGCCCTAAAAGGAGCTGATGAAATTTATGGTTAATTAGGAACAGTACAAACTTATGATGGACCTAAAAAAGGCCAGTGGTGATACTTCTAGTAATTCAACATTATTGAACTTGATGATGGAGAGGCAGCTGCGGGTAGCTTGACTCTTACCTTAGGAGTCTCTGCATATGGAAACCATGCTATAGGGAAGTACACCACTAGCCGAAGAATATCTTGTCTTCGGGACATTCACCGAATAACTAACAGCTCACCTTTTGTTGGAGAAGTTGGCCTAAATAATATACCTCCGTGAGTATATTGTAAGGATGAACCACTACTGAGGAGGCTGACGAAATGTTTAGCCGACGTCGCTACCTGAAATCCTTAAGGTTATTTTACCTGACTTGCTGTTGTAGCAAAATCGGCTCTTGTAGCACCTGATTAGTTGCAAAAACAGCTACGAAACACCACATTTTTAGAGCAGATTATGCTCTGGCTAGACGTCTCTTGGTATTACACCGGAAACTTTGGCGTTCAGAACGCCTTTTATTCATGGCTCTCGTTATACTTCGAGATTAAGGATGGAATTTGACGTAAGTCACTTGTCTATTGTAGAAAATTGTCATTACTAGCTGGGATACCCACCTACTAGACTCACAACTTTATTCATGATGCAACTCTAGTAAAAGTTTACGGTAATTAATAGTGCTTGGGGATATTATAACAAAATTCACTTACTTCTCTTGCAGATTGCTACAATTTTACTTCTATGCCACCTAGCTGATACTCCTGAACTATAGTAAGAATCTAGCTTATTTTTTCAAAACTTTGAGCTTATTTGTTGTTATTGTTATTAATTTTTTTAAAATAAGAACTATACTATAACCATCTAGAAAATGTCAAGAATCAGTGTGCAAAATTTTATTAAGATCGGTTGAGTAGCTTTGGTGATTAGCGATTACAACATTTTGAGGAATTTTGCTTTATATGTTAGTAAGAAGATGTATGTGTTAATTTATTTTCAAAACTTTTTTATAAATTGAGTGTGATAAATCTTATAAGCAAGATATTTAAGTTTTATCGTTCATTGATAATAAAATAAATTTTGAAATAAAATAACTTGCATACGGGCGCGCGCCCTTTGAGAGTCTCCTGTCTGGTGTGCGTACTCCAACTGTGGTCCGATGGTTCAGAAGCTATGTAAAACAAGGTCCCTTTTACTGCGTATGTGATTGATGTCACAATTGAGTCTGAGGAGATTTTTTACTATACCAATGACAATAGCATATATAAGCACAGTAATACAACATTAAGAGCCTATTGGGCAAAGTTTTAAGAAATTACTGTAAAATAGAAAAAAATATACATGTATTGTATATGCTAAAAGAACCTTGGAAAAAAGCAAAGTTTTTAGATGTCCAAGAATATGTGAACTGCTAAAAGGGTGCCAGATGCCCAAAAATGCTAACAATAGATGAAAATATTGATGAAGTGAAAAAAATAGTGTTAGTCAGTCTTTGATTCACTGTTAGACAAGTTACTATGAATCAAAGCATTTTGAGTGTCTTGTCACATTAAATTTCAACAAATAAGTTAACTACGAGACAGTATTCTACATGATTCGTTCTAAAATTGCTTAATGAAGCACACCAACAACAACGCATTATCGTTGCATACGCAACGTTGGACTTCATCCATTAAAACCCAATGTTGCTTCAGAGGATTTTGACTGTTGACCAGTACTGCTAGACAAGTATCGCATATTTTAAATATCTACATGCCACATATATTTATTTATTTCAAAGGCTTTTTGAAAAGGTGCTAAATCAAACAGAAGCACTAGAGGCAATATTCATAAATTGAAGATTTATGATATATATGGGCATGTCCATTGAGAGCAGGCAGCCTTACGAACGTGGGACTTTTTTACTCAAACATACTTCGTTTAACTTACTCATAATGGCTTGAAGAAAGCTAAAAAATAATAAAAAACACAAATCGATAAATTTTTTATTTACTCTCTCCGATAGCGCTATTTATTTTTTCTCATAATGTTTTTTTGTTGGAGTCCAAATTTCTGGACGTTTCTTTGAAATTTGCCATTATTTGATACAGTAACATTGGCAGCAATCGAAAGAGCAAGGATAAAACAATAGCTTCTCAAGTTTTTAGTGTAGGTACGCAAACAATGCATGAATTACAAGCAAATAAAGCCGTTGGCATGATAAAGTAGCTTGGCAATATACAACAATTTTGTTGGTAATAGTATATCACCACGTGGTGGCGTGGCGAGTACAACGACTACAAGCATCACCACTGTGTGACTTGCTTATGCCAACGTCTTCATTTAATTGTAATTTATACATTTTTATGCTCTCCCACTCTAATAATTAGTGGAGCTAATGCTTTAGCATTACTCTTTCGATTTCTAGAAATTCTTCTTTATCAAATCATGGCAAATAACAGAGAAACGTTCTGAGCTCCTGACTCATTTTTTTTCATAAAAAAAGGTTTCAAAGAAAAACAAGTAGCACTATCGAATAGAGTAGATCAAAATCTATCAATTTGTCTTTTTTAATTATTTTTTTAGCTATCTCCCAGCCATAATAAACGAGTTAAACACAGCAAATTCGGGTGAAAAAAGTTCCACATGCGTAAAGTGGCCCACTCTCAGTGGACGAGTCCAGATATAAAAAACACAGTTAGTAGTTGAGATTATATCTTGTTTATTATGCATAAGCAAAAAATCTTCTTCTTCTCTATTTATATAAACTTTATTTGTTCTTAAGTCTCGCTAATACCTCCCCATCAACTTTAAGGAGTCCCTTGCGGCACCTTCATTGCCTCGCCTACACCCAATATCATGACAAATCCCGCCGATCCTCACATCAGTTACTATTAGCTATCCTCATTAGTAACTTCCTTTATTTTTACTAAACTGCTCACATTTTCTTTCAGCTTTTTGTGTTTCTCTATTGTATTTTGTTCAGAAAATCTATATAATTTTAAGAATTAGAATAATCGTATCATTTTTATAGATGTATGTGGCGTCTCACATCTCTCGCGCTTCAGGCTCTACTCGCCAGGTGGCCAAGCCCCTAATAGTCAACTTCCGTCAAGCGGCGAAATTCCCGCACGATTACTATATAAGCGTGATCGAGTTAATCTAAGCCCACACCTCTTCTGTGTCTAAGGCAGAGAGCACGTCATCAGCCTCACTGATGAGTCCTGGCGTGCTCTCGGGACGAAACACCTTTTTCTCTCTCAAGTAGTTGACCACACTTCCTACATTGGTGATCCCGACAAAGAACAAAACGCAACCTTCTGATACTCTCACGCATCTCCGCATCCTCCACGCCGGGTACACGCAAATCGCAGCTAATCCCCACACACTTCGCTCATCGCACAACTCGCTCACACACGGCAACACGCCCCGCATCGTGGCTAGAGCATCATCTGCTCGCCTCTCTCTAGGACTCGCCTCTCTCTCGCAACAGAGCGTGAAAGACGCGGAGGTCCAACGAGACTTCTTCAAATACATCTTTCTCTCCCTCAGGCCTTTACACCCTCATCATTCATATCGTCACTTCCTCCTGTTACACCATCATCGTGACTGGGTGGAGAGTGATGAGGCGTCTCACATCTCTCGCGCTTGAGGCTCTACTCGCCAGGTGGCCAAGCCCCTAATAGTCAACTTCCGTCAAGCGGCGAAATTCCCGCACGATTACTATATAAGCACGATCGAGTTAATCTAAGCCCACACCTCTTCTGTGTCTAAGGCAGAGAGCACGTCATCAGCCTTACTGATGAGTCCTGGCGTGCTCTCGGGACAAAACACCTTTTTCTCTCTCAAGTAGTTGACCACACTTCCTACATTTATGATTTGAAGTTTTACAATAATTTGTCTTAGTTGTATAACATTATAAATTATATTTTTTTTTCTGAGCCATCTTTAAGGCAAAATAATTCTCTGTATACAAGTAAATTTAGAAGGAATTGAAACATTATTTTTGAATTTTTCTACTCAGGCGTTAAAAAAAATTTATCATTATATAGTACTTTAATTACAGTTTTTTGTTGGGAAATTTGTTTAACTGTTTAGGTAGTGAGCATTTACTAACGATAAATATTTTTTATTTACATTTGAATAAAAATTGTCTTTCTACGCAACATTTTCCATGNTTGCCTCTTACTTCACCGAATACAATTACCATCAATTTATATAAATATATATATACCTTTTTTCAGTTTTTGCAAATAGTAATAATGATATCTCGAATTGTCCATAGGCAAATGAAAGGTTTTTATAATATAAACCATTATTAACAAAACTTTGGTCTCATGATTTATTTATCATCATATTAAATAATGAAACTTAAATTGCTTTCTTTACGGTATAAGAACAATGAATAATAAATAACCTGTATTCTCAGTCATTTTTAGCATAAAAACTTCATTTTCCAGTAAACATATAGTTAGTATCCGTGCTTTTATATCATACTAAAATAATTTTGTAGTTCGAAACCACATAACTTGGCACAAACTGTCACAATATGTACTTAATAGCTTATATACTCATAATAATATACACTAAATTTTGTGATAAACATTACTATTACTTCAATTTTTGAATGAAGTATAAGAGGTAGGAGACTTTTCCAAGTACTATTGAAACTTTAACTTTAATGAAACTTTAATTAACATCCACATTGATATTCAGGAGAATATGAGACACTTAGAAAAAAAACTACCTAAAATTATTAGTAAGAATAAACATAATGTATCTACTGGTCTTTCTTTATATGATTGAGTTCTCCAACATAACTTAATGCGAGCATGAGCCTTCCTTAAAAATAATAAGCAAATTTTAACTACTAAAGTAGACGAAGATAATATCATCGTTGACATTGATGAATAAATTAACATTAACAAAGTAGAAGAGATGTTAAGTGATGATAAATATTATTTACATTTAGAAAATAATCCTTTAAAGCAATTAATCAAAGATACCAAAAGTTTCTTAAGGAAGTAGGATAAATCCGGTATTTTTGATTAGGTCAATAAGTTTGATAAAGGTACTCATTGAAAAGACTTATCTAAGTGTTACGGACTGATGAAACTACACAAAAAAGACTTTTCTGCCCGTATCATTGTCTCAACTTTTAATTTACTCACTTATAGTTTTTTAAAATTTCTTTCTAATTTTTTGATCAATAATATTCCGCTGGCAAATTAACACATAATAACAACATATTTGTGAATTAAAAAAAAATTTAAAAACGTTATTGTTTCATCCAGTTACACATTAATTAGTCTAGATCTCGTTAGCTTCTTCACGAATACTAATGAAACCTTAGTCATAAACGCAGTGAGATATTTTTGGAGATTCTTAAATTGTTAAACCAGTGTTTCTTCACATGATTTTTTCACAGGTTTTTCTTTAATTTTTAATTTAACATTTCTTGAGTTGAGCAATTATTATTATAAAAAGTTCTTGGCTCACCGACGGGAAATTATTGTAGTCTGGTACTGTGTGATCTTGTTATGCGTTTACTTGAAATGTCATGCTTAAAGAAATTATGTTTTGATGTTCCACCGTATGTACGGTATGTGAATGATTTCCTCATATGCATGCCTACTAAATAGATTAACTACATTAAAAACATTTTCAATAGCTATTGTCTTGAATTACGATTCAATGTTGAGACATGTAATAACAACAGCATTAGTCTCCTGGATTTTGAAATTATCATTCCCTAAAATAGTACAGTACTTACCAATTAGTACCAAAAATCTAAGCACTCTGTCCAATACTTGAGTTTTCTCTCCAATGCAACATAAAATAGGTATTATTTACACACTAGCAAAGTTTTCCATCAAATTAGCAGACACTCAATTTCATAATGATAATTTAAAATTAATTAATAAATTTTTACTGACTAACAATTATTCTCAAAAATTGATTGATACATTTGTAAATAAAAGAATAAATACCTTAAAAAAGATGGATATGATTGACAATCGCAATAGTAATAATAATAATTTTAAACTAATCTTTTTATTACTGTACATTCTCCATTTACAAAGGCATATTAAATATTATTGTAAAAAGCTTCACATTGGTCTTGTTTATAGTTGGAATAAGGTACATTCAATTTTTTCTCCTGGAAAGGATGTAACTGAGCGACGTCATTAAAAATTACATGCATCGGGACATTTAAAGTTAGGAATGGCAGAACTCAAAAGAGACATAAGGAAAAAAAAGGATTAATCTGCACTGTAACATCACAGCATCGAATTTACTCATAACTTGAATTTTGATGAAAGAAAAATTTTAGACATAGAACAAAATTACAGAAAACGCCTTTTTCCGAAATTTTAAATATACATTACCCTAATAATTATAATAATAGACAACAAGATACAAAGAAAGTAAGAAATTGTTGTAATTCTGTTGTAACTTCATAAGGAAAAAGAATTAACTTGAAGTACATGATTTACGAAACCTCTTTTGTCTACAGTATTAGGAACACAAGTACTGTTTATATGATTCTCACAAGGAACTGCTTGCGATTCTTATTTGATTGAATTGCGTGCATGTACTATGTCATTTGTGTATATACAGAATATAAAAGTAGCTATACTTGAAACTCTGACTAGATTACGAACTTTTATCCCTTTCGTAAGAGTCAGGGGTATGTTTTACACTAAACAAAATTTGTATTCATTGTAATTTATTTTAATTTTTATTGTGAAAAATACTATAACCTATTGATGTTTGTACCTAATGAGGGCTGGGACGTTGTTCAAATGGCTGAAACTTAGTTTTGTTGTTTAAATAAACACAAAATATGATAGCACCACCATTAGACGTTATTTTTCAAATACTATTTTTATTTTTTTTAAGTCTAAGAATTTTTAATGTTTTATCTTTTTATTTTTTATTATTCTATCAATATTTAGCAAAGTTAATTTCCATTAAACCAATTCTCAGAGATAGTTATGAAGAATAAGAAAATTTTTAAAAAATGATGATTTTATAGTCTTAATTCTTCAAACCATACTATCATTCATGTTTCTTATGACAGACAGTATTTCGCGAAAACTTTCTTCAAACACAACTTGTCCCTAAAATATATGTCTGTATTACACTGATTACGTAAAATCCTTTTTACTATTTCTAAGACTTTTTTTAAGAATTTGAGAGACCTTATCTTAAGCTGTTAAATCAACTTTGCGTGATATTTTTTTTTGGACTAACTGAAAAGTTCTTATTAGTTCTGCTTATAATTAATAAACTGAAAATCTATTATTCAATCGTATGATTTTAGAATGCGAGTGTTTTAGTGCTATTATTTAAGTCTGTCTTTTTTGGGAAGTGGTCAGTTAAACGATAGGCATGATACAATTCTAGGCAAATGAAATTCTATTCGAGGGTATAATAGCATCATCATTTTTTATGACAAACAAAATCTTTTTTGCATGATCAAAAATACCGGAAGAGCTTCTATTTGCTCAGAGAAAGTCCTTAATAATTTTCTGCTTTTATCGCTGAACAAATGAGGGCACTGTCCTCTTCTAGATAAGTTTAAGCTTCTTCCTTTGATTTAGCCACTGATAAGGAAAAATACTATGAGAGGCAATATTCGTCAGATTTATTTTAGTTTCGATATGGTGACAAGTTGCAGTAAGATGTAACGTTTTAATATAAGAACATCTATTGGCGATAAACGTTGGCTACCTGTAAAATACAGAATGAATCCACAACAAAATATTTATAGAATCCATGTTTAAATGAATTTTAGATAGTCCGATTTTGGTAGTGAAAATTTAATGATCTTTGAAAGCAAGTGCACACCACAAAGCTCTAAACGAAAAATGCTAAGAGCCATCAGTAGCGCGATTTTGTGTGGCTGATCTCTAACAAAATAAAAACTTCATCATTAGTCATCATATGTAAATGAAGTACGGTAGTTTAAGCTTGTTTTGAGGCACCCGGAAAACCATGTATGTTCAGTTTTCGATTGTTAGGCTGAAATTGATTTCAATAAATTTGAATTTTATTCAGAGTTTTGGTTTTGTTCATTTAGTCACACCAGTACCTTAAAAAATTAGAAAACAATCTCTCATCCCGGATATTTTCAACAGCCATTAGTCTGGTATGAGAATCTTTACCTTGATCAACTTGAGGGATATTTAGTCCAAAGGATCAAGAAACTTGACCAAATGCGAGAGAAAGGTTTGTTTAGTCTACAATGGGTTAGACAAGGGTAAATTCAATTTTAACTTAAAACAATTATCTTCTGGGTCCCAGCTCAACCCTATAACCGATGTTATTCTACAGCTATTATCTAGCGTTAAGGTGTTGCAAGAATGCGGTTCCTCAGGAATTTGAGCTAATCATTCTTTAGAATTACCTGTCCACTTGCATTGGGTAAAATCATCTAGCCTTGTCAGCTCTGTTAATTGGCTTATCTTTGGCTTTAATTATGTAACTAAATCGTCCCTAGAAATAAAGTCATCTTTATAGACTTCGTCTCTTAATTCGCCAGCTTCAAGCGAGAGAAGCTTATGATAAAAGTTAGCTAACTCTTTGCGTACTCGTGTTGTGAAAAAAGCTGAGAAGACCAGACTATATTAGACAGTGTGTAAGAGATAAAATAAAAGAGGACCTGATAAATATTCTCTCCAGAGTATCACTTGAAAAAGTCGATCCACATGATTTATTTTAATTTGTCCATACATTTTTCAGCATTAGTGATAAAAACTAACTGATACAACCTGCACCACATAATGAGGTCAAATAATGTAAGTAGGAGATTCTGCCCTATATAAAGACATGAACAAAGTAATGCTCCAGATTTCAGAGTAACAGAACCGTGAAACATTACTTGTAGCTTAGTCCTTGAACTTAACTACCCCATGGTAGAGGGGAGGTACCAAATGGATGTACTAGGATCTGCCAAACATATGTGGCTTAAGGTTATATACTCTTGAATGAATTCATGATGTAACTTATACAGCTTGTGATTACGTTTAAACCTACGACCAAAGAACCAGTTGAACCTTTAAAGGGGAGTTCTATCTCAAAGCATCTGGAATTAATACGGAGGAAGGTGACACAAAATAATTTTTTACATGATTGCTTGTCTCTATAGATAATTTTTTAACCAGGAAGTTTTTTAGTTAGCCAGAATTTTGCAATAATTCATCAAGGTTATGTTCCTTGCAAACCTGCTCAAACACGAGTTGCTTGCGTTTTAATCAAAGCACAAGCTGTTGTGTCAAGAAATAAATCTACGGGATTATAAGATGTCAAATTTGGATCAGCTTATTAAAGATCTTTGAGATAGTCAAGTCGTAATTCTTTAGAAGATACAGTAAGACTATATGAAGAAACTCTTTTAATAATAAGAGCGTCTACTTCTAGTCAGCTAGCTATTAGATTTCTTAGGTTATAACCGTAATAACTGCATGAGCAACTTACAAATCAAGAAAGCTTCTGAGAATGGATCCATTAGTGTACAGAATAGTTGGCTGTAACCAAAAAGAGCTACTATAGTCACTCTAGCGGTAGCTTGGAAAACCACTCTCTAGAGTTCTATTGAGCTAGTATCGAGGACCATTCAAGTACCCACATAATGTTTTCTGGAAGAGCACTTTGTTTAAGTAGCTGCACCACGTGGTTCAGGAGAGTCCGTATCTTGATGCATACTGGTATGGCGCCGTTTTGCAAATCACACAGAGCACGGAAGAAGTGCACTTCGTAAACTTATGTGGTCTTAAGCAATTAAGGCAATGTCTGGCCTTTTTTTAAAATGACTTTTTAATTTGCCATGGTTGATGTTTAAAGCTTTTATACTGACAAAGATACTTGCGGTTGTTATATGGACAAAAAGCTTAGACAAAGTAGTTTGGTGACTAGTCGAAAACTCATGGCTTTTTCCCTTTGGTCTACCCTGTTTGGCTAGAGGGTCTTTTAAGGCAGTGATAAATTTAATGGTGTATGACTTCAATTCTAGCGAAAAATTATTTAAACCGGTTCTAAACTAAATTGAAGTGAAAGGTTGCGTAGAGCCACCCTAATATTTTTCCCAATCTCTAGCCATTTTTACGTCTAGTTTGTTTGATATGATTCCTATAAAAAATCGCCAAGCCCATATTTTATTCAACCAATATTTCCCAGGGCAGCTAATGGCCTAAGAGTGTGGCTAATAAACTGCTTCAATTTGGCAGCTGCATCGTTTTTCATTAGAGGTACTTTAGTTATGTAGTAAACAAAGCTAAAAAAAATGTTATGGTAGTATTCGATGATAGCTGTCTAAGCTTGAGTATAAATTTTCGCAGGCAGTAGAAAATTTTCTATAAAATTAGCACTTTCCCATTCAACTTGATTTCTGCACCTCAGTCTTGTTGTAAACTAACGCACAAAAGACGTCTCGAAAATTCAGCCATTCTTTTCTTTTACTAAAGAGTTGTAGTTAGCCAATTCGGGGTAACCTAAAAGTGGAGGTTAATGGGTCAGTTACTTAACTGGGGTTTAAAGGTCGCACTTACCTTTCAGGTTATTTAAAAAGTCCGTTAATCAATTTCATTCTTATAATTATGATGCTTACTTTCACTGAAAAAGTCCTCTTTCTGATAATCATGATCTTAAGGCTCCAATTTCAAGGTCATTATAAGAAAGTAAACTGAATTGAATTTAATAAAAGCGTTGTTAAGATGATTTTGATGGGCTAAGCTTTGGCTATGAAGCATACTAGTTTTACCTAGCTTCTTGAAACTACTATGAGAATGCGTAACCTTATAGTGAATCTCCAATTCAGATACGCAACAAAGTTTTCTTGCTTATTTATATTTATCCATCGAATTATGTTTCAATATAATAATTATTATGCAAAAGATATCTTTAAGTTTAATTAGTAACAGTTTTTACGTAAAATAATAACTGGCCTTTCTGCAGAATTAATGATCATTTTAATAAAGTTTTGAAATCTTCAACAAGTATTATTGTTTTACAAAACATCCTGAACTGACCTTATGGATATCAATTTTCTCTCGCTTATTTGAACTTATTGTTGGTTCCGTTTTTGTTGTATAAGAAGATGGACACTCTCCCCATGATAAGCCACTGTATCATCATAAAGTGACGAAGCTTCAGCATGGCTGATTAATGTATTCCCTCCGGCTGTAATTAGCGAAGTAAGCACATTTTTCCTGCTACCTTCTTTGACTGTTGGGTACCGGTAAGTTTAAAAAAAAACAAAGATTCCTATAAACAAATACAGTAACCAAGTTTATTTACCTTCAATAAAAGGAATAGTTCCAAGTGCTTCTGGTAATAAGATAAATGAAACAGAAATATAAGTGCCTGGCGTCCATGTTTTTCAGAGCCCTACAACATGACAATCAAAATTCCTTTAAAGTACTTAGCATGTAATTGTCAGCAAATGACAACACAGCAAAGCTATAGTGAGAGAGTCGCTGCACCCGAAGACCTTGTGTCAGAAGGAGAGAGAGGAAACTTATAAGAGCGTCATGTTTATGTGAGTGTCAAAGCACAATAATTTGATGGTAAAGAGAGTAAAGTCATTGCGTGTGTAAATATGACACCTTGATATAAGAGGAAAGGTAGAGAGAAAACGCGCAAGAGCGTTTTATCCGTTTTTGTGTCAGAGCTTAACATCAAGATGGTATGAAGAAGAGAGTCATTGTGTGTGTAAACATGTCACCACAATGTTGAACAAAAAAGTTGGTGCATTTAAAAACACAGTGCCTCAACTACATTAACGACCAAGGACGTACGAAAGTCTCCTTTTAAAGGTATATTTGAGTCAACCCTGTCAACGACAATCAGGGAAGATCTCTGGTGACTATCTTATGCCAAAAACTGATCTGAGATCTTAGCTGAGATTTATAAAAAGTATCCTAATTTGAAAAAAATGAAATAAAACAAAAATTAGGTGTGAGTCTCGGGACCCCCAGGAGAAGTGAAACTTTCAACTTAAATGGTATTAAGCACGGTATGATAGAAACTAAGAAGATTAGAGTACACCTTATTTCAAAAGATTTTTGAGAATACTGTATTAAAATAGTTAAAATTTTAATATTATTACGTATTCGAGCACACTCGTGCATGGAATACATATACTTTAATATACTGCTTATGTTATGATTCGCGCATTCTAAGTACATNTCGGGACCCCCAGGAGAAGTGAAACTTTCAACTTAAATGGTATTAAGCACGGTATGATAGAAACTAAGAAGATTAGAGTACACCTTATTTCAAAAGATTTTTGAGAATACTGTATTAAAATAGTTAAAATTTTAATATTATTACGTATTCAAGCACGCGCTTGCACAGAATACATATACCTCAACGTACTATTTACGTTATAATTTGCGAATTCTAAGTACTTCCATATTTGTAATTGTATATGTGGTACATGTACAAATTGTTGGTCATGTAATGCAGAATAAAACAAAAGTTTATACCATACTACGCTGAAAGCAGGTTATTTTGTCCCGTTATGAGGAGAAAAAATTCATTTTATTTAAAATTAATATTCATGCATTTAATATGATATCATTTATGTACAATAAATTCTTGTTGGAATCTTTGTATCCGACGAATATAAACTTTTTCAAATTTTTAGCTACCATAAAAAAAGTCTGGTGTAGGATTTCTCCTATTAATACCCGTTTTTTTTTTATCATCTCATTTATCCTGGTTCCTGAATAAAATAAAAATCCCTTTCCTTTGGGTCTAACCCACTCTTTTTCTCTTGATCTTCTCTTACTCACTTCATCTTATTTTTCTCTCTTTATCGTCTCTTTCTCTCGTGATCTTCCTTTTCTCTCTTGATTATTTTTCACCCTCTTAATTCACCCTCTGTTTGCTTTTTAACTTTCTCTTACACAACCTTGGCCCACTGCATTCTCGCATCCTATCCTTCTGTCCGTCTTCTCTTTCTTTATCATCTTTTTACTTGTTGCTTCTACTTCTAGGATGATGAAAACAACTTTTGAAAGGCACCATCAAATACCTGTTGCCTAGTGGTGAATAACAGTTCGTCGAAGTGTTCGATCAGCTTGAGGGCCGCTTCTAACCTACCTTTACGGAAGTGAAAGTTACGCTTCATTGAGCTGGATCGTTGATGTCGATGCACTATGTGGAGGTTCCCTCTCATCCCCGAAAAACGAGACCCCTCCTCCAGTTCCGATTGCCTACGGGATTTTTTTGCAACGCGCCGTTCCCGTCTCTTTATCATTCATCTGTCTTCGTTTCACCCTTTCCTCTTATTCTTGATGGAGCTCTCATTTATATCCCTCCCCTTCTTAAAATCCTCCAGCCGTTTCTCTTTGATCCTCTTCCTTAATTCTTTTTGATATTTATCTAGATTTGTCAACTCCTCACAGTTCATTTTTTCTTCTTCTTCCATTTCCTTCCTTCTTGCGTTCACTTGAGCCTTTACCTCTTTCTCCTTTCTTCGATCTCACTTCCCCATCAGCTTATTCTACAATTCGGTCTACTCTGCTTCTTGATTTTCTCTTTGCCTCTTACTTCACCCTTCTTCATCGTGTCTTGCCATCATTAGTCGTTTTTGTGATCTTCTCTCCTGATCTTCTCTTTATTTTTTCTATCTTTGCTCTTCTTCTTCTCTTCCCCTCTTAAGCTTCTTTCTTTCTCCTCTCTTTGGATATTCTCTTTCTCTTTCTCTCTCTCTCTCTCCCATGGCCCATATTTCTCTTTTTCTATCTTTTCTAATCCACCTCTCTTCTCTCTTCCCTCTAGTTTTCCTGCGTCTTCGACTCTTTCTCCCTCTAAATCAGATTTCAGAAGCTCCCTTTCCATTTCTGACCCTTTTCTCAGGTATCGTCTGCCGACTAGAAGATGAAAGCTGTATACCTTCCATTTCTGGGTTTCTAATTTTCCGCTCAACTCTGTGTACCTGAACAAAACAAAATGAACAAAAACTTAGACATTCATTTCTATGCTATCTACTCTACTATTGTCCTCTCTTTGGCACGTGTCCTTTCAGTTCCAATACATGAGCTTCGTTTAGACGGTGACTCTTTTCTTTCCCTTCTTCTAACATATAGACCATCGGCTGCTTAAACTTAATTACTTTATCGAGTCCTTCAAATATAGGTGCGAATTTCGCCGAGAACTTCTTTGATGCATCGGATAAAGGGTGAGTTCTACGCAGTAGTGAAGCTCCTATTGGAATTTAGACGTCTTTCTTACTCCTATAAGACTGCCCTACCTGAGTTTCCCTCGCAGTATGAATGTGTTTAGCTACAAGATTATGTAATGCATCTTATCTCTTCGTCTTATCCACCTATGTCTCAGGTCCTATCTTTTTAATGGCCTCCGTGGCCCCTACCTCTCTCCGCAAGCTTTTTACTGGTTGAGGTTGTTGGCTATGATATAAGTAGACCAAGGAACATCTTTTTTATGGCTTGAATCATTGTATCTATCGCATGCCTTATTTTGTGACGGTGTTAATCCCATATCTGATGATCCTGTCCCACAAAAATGGCAATAAAAGTATTTTATGTTCTATAACTGCGTTCTACTGGATCTGCTTAAGAATACTCATCCAACTTTTTCTGTAGTAACCGATTGTTGATTCCTTCCCGTTGTTCGTGAGAAAGAAATCCGGAGTTTCACACCTAAACAACACTAGCTCTTCAAAGGCTCTCATTATCGACTTCCTGTTTGTATTCCTGAGAGGTTTTACCTCAATCTATCTCGTGAAGAGGTCTTGAGAGACTACCTAGTATTTATGTCCACTTTTACGGAGTAGAAAATTTATAAGGTCAGGAGCCATTACAATCCCATGTCCCTTCACTATCCATGTTCCCATTAGACCTCGAGCTCCAGTTTGTGGCACCTTATACATCTGGCACACCGTACAAGCTCTTATATAATTTCTTGCATTATAATACATTCCTCTCTCACAATACTCTCTGTTTACTCGATCGCACGTTTTCTCTATTTCCAAATGTCCACTGAAGGGAAGACAACGTGCATGGTTAATCACTTCTTCCCACGATTTGGCTGGAAATACTAACCTCCAGTTTTCCTCCGGAAACGTGATAAGATATAGTGAGGGATCGTAATGGTCTCGTTAAGCCTATCTTATTCGACCTGTTACCATTGAAACTTGTGTGTGGCCTTGCCTATTCTCTTCACTAACCGTTAATAGTCTGGGTCTGATTTCTCTTCAAATGTTGTAACTGCCAACTTCTCCTCTTTGTACAGCCTGGATAGGGCATCTGGAACATGATTAAGACCCCCCTTTCGATGTATAATTTAGGAATTCCATTGTTCCATCTTAATTTTTTTACTTAGCTAGTCATTCCATTGGTTCTTGCAAGTTTCTAAACCATTTGAGAGCTGCATGATGTATGATGATGGTAAACTCATATCCTTCTTAGCACGAGCGTACTTCTTGATAGTCCAAATCACTTTCAAGCACTTCTTCTCCGTGGTACTGTAGCTCTCTTTTTTGCTGGAGAATGGACTCAAATGACATATATGGTGGGGTATTGCCCGTTCTCACCCATTTAAGTGAGTACGATTTCCAGAGCATACCCATTTGCGTCAGTCTGTAGAATGAACAGCTTCAAGAAGTCCGGTATCGCCTAAACTGGGATGGTAGTGGTTGTCATTTTAAAACTGCCAAAAGCTTCTTGTTGGTCTTGTTCTCTGATCCATGGTTGTTTCTTCCAAAGTTACTTGACCAACGGCACCTTTAACTCTAAGTCCCCCTCAATAAACCTCGAATACCACCCTACCATTCCCACAAATATCTGCAACCGTTTGACATTCTTCGGCTTCAGATAACTAAGGGTATGCTCCACCTTCTCCTGATTCGGTTGCAAGCCCTTATTATCCAAAATGAATTCTAGATATGCCACCTGCGGCATGCAGAACTCACACTTCTTCCTCTTTACTTGTACTTCGGCCTCTACTTACCTCTCTAAAACTGATCTCAAATAATATTTGTGTTTCTCATAGGTATGTTTAGCAACAACTATGTCATCCAAATATCCTAATATGTGGGATCCCAATTTCTTTTCCAAATAATATGTCTATTAGACGCTGAAGTGTTGTTGGCGCATTGCTTAATCCAAAAGGCATCCTCTTGTGTTGACAGAGTTCCGACCCTTGTACGGTGACGGCCGTAAGCTTTCGACCTGTCCTGGCCATTGGTAACTAGTAATAAGCCTACTTTAGGTCTATCTTGGATAAGTACCTAGCATCTCGCAGCCCTTCTATGATGGGATCCATGATGGGCATTGGGTATGGAACCCGCTTAGTCACTTTATTTAAATCCCTAAAGTCAATACAAAACCAATAAGTATTATCCAGCTTCTTGTGTACGACTGGAGAGTGATAATAATCACTGGTGAATATCTCTATGATTCCCTCTTGAAATAACCGCTCTACCTCCTTGACAGCCACATCGTGCATCTTCCGGGTCATCCATTGATACGCGTGATATATGGGTTTGTCGACAGTCACTTTAATCACATGTTTTGCGAGAGGAATCTTCTCCAAAGGTTTCTCGGCTGATCTTAAAATGCTATCCATGATTCGTTAAATATTTTTCCGCTTCTCCGTCGAAATCTCACTAATCCCCGCACATTCTGCATGCAGGGTGCCCTTGGGCGCATCCTTTATATTGTTAAACGAAAGTTAATCTTCCTTAGAGACTCGAAATATTACGCAGCTCATTTTCATATTAATACAATTAATTGCATATCCATACTGGACATTTCTTGGAAGTCTTGTCCTAAAATAATGTATTGATTGCAGCGTTGGGTTAGGCGGATTCAACATCAGAACTTTTTCCCTAGATGGTATGTATAGCTATACGATCTAGGGAGAACGCTCTGTCTAGCAGACAGCACAGCAGTGAAGGGGCATTGCCAAAGACGCACGAAAATTAAAAAAACAAGAAATAAAAAAACAAATAAAACAAGAAATGAAAAAAAAAAAACCAATAAAAAAATTATAATGGAAATTAAAACAACAAACCAAAATTCGAACGATGGTTGAACTTCGTAAGTACTGTATTTATGTACGACGTTCTCACGAAGTTCAACCATCGTGAGTAGTTAACTATTGTTTTTTTTTTTTTTATTCGTTTTTTATATTTTTGTTTTAGTAAACAACATGAATGCAGTACCAACGTTTACAGAGCTTCGTTCTTCCTGTGGGTCTGGTGACCCCCTTGTTACCTGAGAAATTGTGTCTATACTCATCTCATATTCAAATAACTGTTCTTACCGTAGGTCCCATGACCCAGTAATACCCCCTGGTTGTTTTTTTTTTTTTTTTTTTTTTTTTTTTTTTTTTTTTTTTTTTTT
>NW_019379453.1:506903-522557 GCF_000648655.2 Copidosoma floridanum | reverse complement strand
ATTAATTATTAACACAAGCGCCTATCACCCGATGACCCAGGGCGCTTACTGGCTTCTCTATTAAATAATAAAGTATTAATTATTAACACAAGCCCCTATCACCCGATGACCCAGGGCTCTTACTAGCCTCTCTATTAAATAATAAAATATTAATTAACAGCAAAAGCACCTATTACCTGATGACTGGTGTGCTATTAATTAATAATATATATCGTTTAATAAAGGGACCAGTAAGCGCCCCGTGTCATTGGATGACAGGCGCTTGTGTTAATGATTAATACTTTATTACTTAATAGAGAGGTCAGTAAGCACCCTAGGTCATCGGGTGATAGGCGCTTGTGCTATTGAATAATACTTCATTATTTAATAAAGTGACCAGTAAGCGCCCCGGAACATCGGGTAATAGGCACTTGTGTTAATAATTAATACTTTATTCCATAATAGAGAGGCCAGTAAGCGCCTCGGGACATCGGGTGATAGGTGCTTGTGTTCTATTGAATAATACTTCATTATTTAATAAAGTGACCAGTAAGCGCCCCGGAACATCGGGTAATAGGCACTTGTGTTAATAATTAATACTTTATTATTTAATAGAGAGGCCAGTAAGCACCCCGGGTTGTCGGGTGATGGGTGCTTGTGTTAATAATTAATACTTTATTATTTAATAGAGAGGCCAGTTAGCGCCATGAGTCATTGGGTGGTAGGCACTTGTGTTATTAATATTACAATTGTTAATTTCTGCGTGTCTTTGGCAATGCCCCTTCACTCCTGTGCTGTCTGCTCGACTGAACATTATTCCTATATCGTTTAGCTGTATATACGATCTAGGAAAAAAGTTTTGATATTGAATCTGCCTAACCCAACGCTGCTTGATTGATATCGGTGATTACATCTCTCTTACATGACTGTTAATCTCGCACGTGATTTTTAAAGCCCCTAACATCTGCAACAAGGTGGCGTTCACGCTAACGATGGTTGCATTAATAGGCTACAGCCTTTTTCGAAACCGTTCGGCTAGTTTTGGTCCTACCAGCGACGATTATGCCCCAGTGTCGAGGAGGGCGCTGTACTCCTGGCCCCCTAATATTACCGATAATTATGGTCAGTTCTCCTTTGGTACCGGCCACCTCCTCTTGCGGGATCCCTTGGTCGTTATCCCCTTTACCCTGGTTATATTTAAAACAATCATCATTGCTTGGAGACCTGGTCTGATCACGGCCTGAGGCTTTGTCCTCCTCATATAAAACTGCGCCTGGACTGGTGTTCTAAAAATTTTGGTTCTATGTTTTGTCCCTAAAAGCCTTATTGAAAAAATCGTGAAGGTCTTCTTCATCAATTTGTTGTGATTTGCCTACATTCTAGAAAGTAGCAACTCACTCCTTCTTTTCTTGTCGCTTGATTCCTCAATCAGTTATTGTCGCAACGTTCTCTGAGTTTAGCTCAAAGACTTTATCATTGTCATGAATTGTCTCTATTCTCCAGTCTTGTTCCATAAAAGTTATCCACTTGAACGTCGAAGTCTTTGTCAGGACTTGGCACTTCCTTGCTGTACCAAACTGACTAATTTTTTTCGCTGATCTTTCGCTTTCACTCTTTTTCCCGTGACTGTCAAATATTATCGCCATCTTTTCACGTGGCTAACATTCTCCCTTTCCCCCCAATATCACTATATGTATCTGGAGACAACCTCTCTAACCTCTAAACATCTTCACACATTTTCGAGTCGGTTTCTCTTTTGCTGCGGCTTCGTTTAACTTCAACGATTGATTAACACCCTTCTCCCTTAGAGGCTTTTCCGAGAGAATTTGGCTGCGTCTTGAACGTTGTTAGCCACTTGCCCCCACTTATTGTCTGATGGTGCCTCCAACCATTTATTATTAATCTTACTCTGTGGCTTCTAGAGAGTCTTCTTTGGCACCAAAATCAATCGGCCATCTTCTCCAAGAATCCACGTTTTCTTGCTATCCATTCTTTGCCTTTTTACTTTCCTTTAATGTGTCCAAATCTCTTAACTTCCTCCCAACCTCTCGTCAAGGTCCCATCTCAATCTTATTCCGCTCTAGCTTTAATCTCGGACCAAACGTAAGGGTTGCAGAAGTTAACTTGTTTAATTTGGCCTGTTTTTCATCATCTTCGCTAGAACTTACATTTGGTGCAGGACGAAAATATTACTTTCTGGGTACCACAAACCTGACACTCGACTATCAGTTAAGGCTTGGAATCTACTGGGGGTCTCCTGAGCTAACAGTTTTGTGCCAGTTGTCCTTTTCTCCCATACGCGTAACGAAGCACCTTCAGGCATTGCGTTGAATTATGACCAACAGCCCAGCAGGTGTAATACAAGGTATAGAATCCACTTCTTCCTCCAGCTTCATCTTGGCTGGCCGTCCACTGAGTGATCGCTTTCTGTTGGGTCCCGTTAGATGTTGGAATAACCGGCTGATCTCGCTCCTTGACTTTAGTTGGGAATTTCACGGTTGCCTGACTACTCTAAGGGATAGTTTCTAAATACTGGGCCCACTGTAGAGGGTTTGGAACTTAAGTAAAGCTTGCGATTAATTTTGGAGGTAGGTTAAAGAACGGAAATCCGGTTCCCCGGTGGCTCTCTGTTTTTTCTTTACTATTATTCGGAAACTTTGCCCTCAAGTTTTTTTCTCTATACTTCTCCTCTGAATCTTTCCTAATCCTCGCGCATTCTAACCTATAATCTTCTTCAGCATGACGGTTCAATTTGCTGGCTCTTGTTTTGCTGTCGTACTAGTCGTCCTCCGAATCCAAATCAACTACGTTCACTGTACACAATTTGTCTCCACCAATTGCCTTAACTTGTTCTGTACCTCTGACTCGCTAGCACTCGCGTATTCACTCTTTTTTCTTCGTGCCACTGGCATAGATTTCCCTCTCGTAGAAATCGGCCCAGACGGAGACACCAGGTTCTCGATTCTCTCTGATTCGAACCTATCTCTACGCGATAATCCCCCGGCTATTAGCTTCCGGTACTTAAATGCGTCGTCCACGTGATACTATATCCGAATTATCCCTTATCATCGTCCGCTAGTACGTCTTCCTCATATCTGGGTATTAGTCCATTGCCTTTGTATAACTCCAACATTAATACCAGTAGAAGTCTTTCCCCTACAATGGTCCCAGCTCCCTTGGCACTAAATCCCCCCGAAATAAGTTTTTTTCCATTAACGCCTGCTCATATGGTATATAAGAATGTTAGAAATTAATCTAATTTTTATCAATAGGTAAGTAATAATGTGAGTAATTGAATTTACCGACATTTGCTTTTCCGGCAAGAAAAGAGTTCCAGGTTCAAATCCTGGTCGAGGTGGCACTTGTTTTAATTGCTATGTATGACAATTTTTCTACAAATCTGTAGTTTTAAATGAAAAAATCGAGTTGCCATAGCAATCTTGAATGGGATGGGAAATGTCAGTTAACTTAATTGCTCGCATTAAACCTTATCTATCGATAAAAATTAGATTAATTTATAATATTTTTATGTACCATATGCCTCTTAGCGTTGTCATGATACTACGTCTAAGTGTGCACAGCTCCCATCTATTCACAAGCACCTGCGTTATTTCGTCATGTGACGCCATTTTGTTACCTACGCTAAAATACTTGCAAAACACTTTCATGCTAAACGACCCTACGTAACGAAGATACATTGTTTGTGTACCATCGATTACCTGCACTTGTCACCGACGATCTCTCCCAATACACAATAATAATAAATATTCTTAGAANTTTAATTAAAATGTTCCAATTATTAAATTATATGAAATATTCCAAAATTTCAAATATCTATCAATCGAAACATAATTCTTACTTTCGTGAATAAATGAAACACCAAAAAAATTTTAAATAGACAACGTAAGACAAAGACTTATACAAAGAAAATAAATTATCACTTATAATTTTCCAAATTCCCTTGTGTTTTTCATAGATCTGGCCAATACTCTCAATCCACTTACACTTGCACTCAATTTCCGAAAAACTTTTAGGCCCCGGCAATCCCTTCCTCATTCTGTGACATACTTTCCCAAAAGGAATGTCATTTGTGACAAAGATTTTTCTAGCCGATGAAAAATCACCCGGATCCTGTCACAAAATTTCCCTCTCACATCACTTAACTAGTTCTTACACACTGGATTCCTCTTTCTCAGGAGGTCTGCCACAGGTGCCTGGCTCGGGAACGCCAAACACTCCTGAAAGGGACTTAAACAGGGCAAAGGGGGGAACTTATTACGAATAAGCACAATAATTTTTATGAATATAACAGGGTGCCCAAGCTATTTATCCACCGTCTTCACGCTACCAAAATTCTACACTTTTTGTCTCTCTCTCATTATATGTATACATAGGTACACTGCTCTTGACGTCAATGTCTTCGTGCGAACACCTTCCAGTCGTCCACATCACCTTGGCTCTACTATAGGTAGCCAGTACCTAGGTTACATGCACACACACCAGCAACCGCAACACACCTCGTACTCGATGAAATTGCCCTAACCCAGTTTAAACCCACCCACAATTACTCTCACCTGCTCAGTTTGTTCCCAATCCTTTGTCCCAGTGAACTACTTAGTGTACAATTCACCTACCTTCTTACTATTTTCGCTGCAACCCAGTGTTACCTGGACTTTATCCGGATCGTCACGGTAATCCAGCTGCATGGTCGACTTTTTTCAAGTCAATCTGCGGCTACTCTGCTCTCCGTTATTCTCCTCTCTGAAATCTCTATCCTTTATCTCCGTCCGCTTATAATCACCTCTCTTCATCTCCACTAATCCTCTTTTCTCCTCTCACCTGTCACTTTTCGTGTATTTTGATCCTATATTCCCACTAACTTGGTTACCTACTCTTGATGCTGCTCCGTACGATACAGACTCTGCTGTGCAGTAAGTCTGCATGAGTACGAGCACTCGTAACTTTGCATCTCAAAACCTTCAATACTCCTAAAAACCGGTTAATCGTTGAAGGTTTCAAGAACTAAGTTCCTCACGCCACAACTAAGCCCTCGGTTTGTTTCCAATGCGCCACGAGCTAACCCATCTCCCTTTTTCTCTTACACGCATACTCACTTAACCACACCTTACACACACTCAACTTCCCTCCTTGTCTAGGGTCCTTTTCCTTCCTCTTGGCTAGTAGTCCGTGTCACTGAGAACACACATTAAGTAATGTATTACCAAGATGTATTTAGAGAATATATATATTAGCATAGGACTCAGTAGCCGTTGATGACTTGCCCAAAGTAACAGCTTTATAGTGACGTGATAGCTGTAGCTACTACGTCACAGCATTATTAAAGGCTTACATGGCATTTTGATGGTACATCAAAAAACACATATTTAAAAGAGTTATATGCTCGTTTTTAAAAATAGAAGAAATTTTTTAATTTTGCGTTGAGACCTCATCTGATATCTTATCTGAGAAAATACCTAAGACTTCATAAGAGAAAACTTCTTTAGTTTCTAAAAATATGACATACAACACTTTAAGAGATGTATTTTTTGATGTTCCATCAAAATGGTGCTGACCGAAGAAGTAGCTTTGAATATAGGCAGAGAATACGGCTGCATTACTTTTTGTTTGCAAGTAGTCATAATAAGAAGGGCTGAGGGACTAACCATTACCTTTAAAAGTTGCTTGTCTATGAAGGGATCTGGCTCGAAGGACCATGAAACTAATTGAAATTGAGCGTTGGAAAGAGAATCGTTTGCGCTAAAAGCACTTTCAGCGCAGAGAAAGAAGTAACCAAAAAAGTGGGTAAATTCTTTAGTTTTTCTGTAGCTCTTTAAGAATCTTATCAGGCTTCAGGAGTATATAATATTTCACTGCACTTTTTGAGAAATTTAACCAAAGCCAAAATATTTCAGAATACCTATACACTGGTTCTCTAAACGAGAAACACAATAATGCCTTTTATACACTGTTAGGCAATTAATAAATTTCTAGCGTGTAAGACAAAATAGTAAAATAGTTTTAAACTTAAGTTACTTATCCAAAAAAGAATAAAACAAAATGTAATTAACTTTATGTATTGCGAGACAAGATCAATAAAAAGAAGTGAGATAGCAACCCACATCCCGCTTGTTACAAGTGTTGAAGGAGACCAGTTGCTGTACACGCAGCCAAATACCTATTCAGCGTAATAACCGGACGACCAAACCTGCTCTGGTGGCTAAAAACGCTACTGTAATCTGATTCAATTATATTGTTTAAGAATTTTTTGCTGGCTTCATGATAGTTGCATAATAAATGATTTACTATAATTTATTTTTTTATTTATTGTTTTCAAACAATTGAAAAGTATACATAAGTATAAAAACTTCTTGCATGTAACAATATTTGACTTTTCTCTTTCATCAAGTGCTCTAAAGTAGTTCGTTGACTAAGTTGTGTATTAAGGGTGTGCATTTGAAGCTAATGTAAGACTTAGTTTGGTGACGAAGCTCTGTGAAAAAAGCTCGAGCAAAAAAGGCCGTTGTAGACTCACCTGAAAAGTTAATGACAGAGATATAAGAAAGAAGGGACCGTAGACTTGGGTTTTGACGTTAAAAGTAGCAGATCTTGCGACTGTATGCATGTAAGCAGCGGTTTACTAACGATCATAGAAGTAAGTTAAGCTAAGAAAAACAACAAACTGTTTAATCATTGTAAATGCAAATTTAAAATTTCATAATTCTTATTATTTGTAAGATCAACTATTTCCAGCTCTACTAAATTTTTTAAATCATAAGATACGACATAACTTGGATGATTTAATTTATTTTTTTAATTAAAATGTTCCAATTATTAAATTATATGAAATATTCCAAAATTTCAAATATCTATCAATCGAAACATAATTCTTACTTTCGTGAATAAATGAAACACCAAAAAAATTTTAAATAGACAACGTAAGACAAAGACTTATACAAAGACGTGAGATAAAAAAGCGAATTAGATACGCTACGATATTCTACGAGCTTTGCCCTTCACTAACGAAAGTTTTGAAGTAACAAATTAGCATTTCTTGTGAAAAACTAAGCCTTTAATTCCATTTAGAGTATGCTTTTACTAAAGTAAGGTTGTATTTTGTCTTTTTTTATCATTTTATTCTGTTTCTATTATGCAATTTATTTGTGTGTTTCGTGTCTTTTCTTATTAATTTTTTTTTATAATATATCAAACGTTTGAGGATCCAAGCAAGGTAGCTAAAGTTTTAACAAGAGTACAGTTACTTAAACCTACCCATATATAGTGCCCAAAATACACTCCTCAGAGATTTCTTGCAATATATTGAAAATGGTAGGTCACTTATCTGAGTTGTAACAGAAGTTATTGTGTCAAGAAGAGGCATTTCCAGACTGAAAAGTTGTGCAAGGAGTTGGCTATGTCGATCAGCAACAAATAAATTGGATTGTCTTCTAAGCCATTTAAAGGTACACTTTGCTTCTTTTAAAACTTACGCTTATTACCAACATTAATCATTCTCAAATAAAACTGGGAGAATCTGTTCTAAATTTATGCGAGAGAATCTCCCAGGTTATTCGTCGAGATGCTACAGCAGCAAAAAGGGAGGCCGTTTTTAACAATAATCCTGAACACCAACAGCCTGATTCGAAATTATTTCTAAAAATGGTTGGACCAGAAAAAATCTTTTCTGGTGCTTTACAGGTAGCTTTAGAGGCCAAAGAAGTCTAAAAAATATTTTACCCCAATACTCACGCTTTCATGTACCATCAGAACTCACATATATACCTTACTCAGCAGTTACACCTTACAGCATGACAATATATATCAGTACACCAAAAAAACAGATAAGAAAATTTTAGATATTTTTAGCCCAATAAAAACAATATACGACAAGTTATATATACTGATCCGTGCGTGTACAATTGCGATAATATATCTTATTATTACAACCCTACTGACTCAAAATGTCTTCCAACTACGTTTAACTCAGATAGAAGAATAGTATAACATCCAGTTTTTCCATATCAAAATGATGACTTTACTAATCTATCTGTAAAATTTTTGTAAAAATAAAATAAAACGCAATGTCATAAATTTTTCAACGACTCGTAAAAAATCATCTAAATCTTGGCCTAACGCAACCACTACAACATTATAATCAATTACTAGCCTATTTAAATCACCTCTCTTATACAAGATTATTGCAGTGTGTATTAGGCAACTCATCTACTTTTCCAATGCAAAATTATACCTGCTTTTAGAAATACGTTCAGACATTACGAGAATCATGCAACGACACCATCTTTTGCTCAAGGTCAAACATGTTCAATAATCGTCAGAATTTTAGACCAAACTCTTCTAAATTAAGAAATTTTTTAAACGGTGCAGCGACAAGCAAAGACCTGAATCAGCGTCCAGTAATGAATCAATTTCTGCTATCGCCTGAGCGTCTGTCACAAGGAACATTGTCAATGCGCTGGCAGTGAGACTTAAAATTTTACAACTTAATGAAAGAGATGACTCATTTTCCATAGGTACAGGAGCTGACATCAATACAATAAAAATGTTAACATTACTGCTGAATATTATTTTCAATACGAATACAAATATTGCTCTTATTAGATTCACTTCAAAAATCGTAACATTAGGAACAGTGACGTTAAGAATGTTCGATAAAAACCACGTTTTTCACATCTTGTCACCAGAAACGCCATTCAGTGAGACAGGAATATTACTAAATTTTTTTTTAGCTGAAAAATTAGCCAGACTTCGTTATGACATAAGAGCTTTGGTACTAAAAAGGAGACCTATAACTCCCATTCCATTTATAGGAAGAATTGCAACAACAAGTGATGGAAAACGTGGACTTAAATTACTAATACAATGGTAAAATATTTAAGTAAACAAGACAATTTTCAAGAAACTATAGATCATATTGTCACAAATAAAGAAAACTCAAAATTTCCGCCAACTTCTTAACATTTTAAGTGAACAAGAGTAACCTTTGGTCAAAATCGTTTATACGAAATACCAACAAGAATAAAAGTTTCAGTAGAAATTTCTGTATTGCAAGCTAACAGCTACAGGCAAGGATCCCTGAGCTTGGTAAAAACTACTCCTGGTAAATTCATAGACGTGGCAGCAGTAACATATACGATAGAAATCGCTATTCGATAATAGCTGTAAGCACAAAAAAAAAGAAGTAGACATCAGGATTTCTTCCCAAAATCCTAAACCTTTCGATTTTGATGATTCAGAAAACTTTTTTGACTTCGATTTTAGTGATGATTTTCTCAACATATCAACAAAGGAAGAAATCAAATAAATTACGAAAAAACTTTGCTGGCATTATAATAAGACAAGTTAAAATTAACTTTATCAAATAGTAGAAGAGTCTTCACATCTTATTTATATTAAAGGTAATACTGCTCTACGTACTTCATACGTACAACATCATGTATCGGCAACTGACGATAAATCCGTGTTTACTAAAAAGTATATATAACCTCTTGCTCTACACTAGGAAGTTAGATACCAGATCGATAAATTATCACACGCAGGAACTATTAGCTACTCTTCTAGCTTTTTTAGTAGTCCGCTGTGGATTGTCCCCAAAAAACCCGGACCCAACAGAAAAAAGAAATATCTTCTCGTTAGAGATTATTGAAAATTTAAGGCTAAAATCATCACTGATAATGACCAATATTCTATTATAACAGAGATATAAGAGCAAATTGGTGGGTCAAAATTCTTCTTTGTATTCGATCTAGCTAACGAATTTCATCAAGTTGAAGTATTTCCAGAAGATCGCCATAAAACAGCTTCCAGTACTCCGTACAAACATTACGAGCATGCAGATATGCCATTTGGATTATGCAATGTACCAGCTACATTCCAAAGACTCATAGATTCTGTATTATTAAGATTACAAGGCACAGAACTACTTGTATGTTTAGAAGATATTATAATACATGTAAAAACTTTAAAAGAACATGAAATAAAGTTAAGAAAATTATTTGATAGACTATCAGATGTTGGTTTAAAATTACAGCTAAATAAATGCAAATTTTAAATTCCTGAAGTGATATGTATAGGACATAAAATCAGTGGTTATGGAGTAAATCCATCCCCAAGAAACTTGAAGTACTTAAAAATTTCCCAATAGTAAGAAATTGAACGAAAATTCAAGAATTTGTAGGACTCACAGAATATTATGGACGATTTGCTAAAAATTATGCTAAAATCACAGAACTCTTCACCCTATTATCACAGAAAAGTCAAAAATTTGATTAGGCTAAGACTCAGGAAGGAAGCTCTGAAAAATAAAAATTAGCTCTGTGTGAAGCCTCAGTTCTTGCGCATGTCGATCTCGACAAACCCTTATTTCTAACTAATGACGCATTCAAGTTAGCTTTTGCCGCTGTTTGTCGTCAAGGAAACTGGGAGGAGATCACTTTGTAGCCTACATCTCTCGCATGCTTATTAAATGTTAAAGAAATTACTCCAATACTGAAAAAAGTGTTTAGCAGTAATAGCTGCCGTACACTATTTTTGATGATATTAGTACGGACGAAAACTTATAGTTTCTGGAGACTACGAGATTTTTACATGGATCGAATCAACAAAATATTTCATGAGTCACCTAAATCGATGGAGAGTGAAACTCCTCAGGTACAACTACACCTATTAGTTCGAACCCAGACGTTTTAATTTAAATACAGACGCTTTATCGCGGTACCCCGCAGATTCTCATGAAATAAATATTATGAAAGGTTACATTGATCTTAAGGAGGGCTATAATAGAGTAAAAAACTTAGTTTATATATTAGTAGATTAATAGAGTTAGATTTAAACTTCCAGCAAGAACCCATATCAAAAACAACATTACGTTCTAAAACACAGCAACTTGACACCATCTACTAATCCTACAGCCACACTCAAAATGTTAGAACAGCAATTAAATGATAAAAGCAATGACCAAGTTACTTGTGGAAAAAGCACTATCATTAGACCTTTCATAAAACAGAAATGGACCACCTCGAAATATTGTGCACACGAGAATGTTTTACATGTACAAAAGACAACATTGCAACGTTTATTTCGGTCGATTTGACACTTAATTTCACTAACAATAAATTATTATTAGATTTAAATTATGTTAAGAAATATTAATTAAATAGAATACATTCACAAATAGATGACGTAATAACAACCACTTGTAAAAATAAGTTAGTTTTGTGTTTCTTTGCTGAAGAAAGGGAAATAAACAATGTAATGCTTTAAGATCATCATTCGTGCTTACAAGACTTAGCCAAAGAAATAGAAAACAAAAATGTAGAATCATTGAGGATATCCGTAAAAGATAAAATAACCGAGAATTTGCTTAGAGAAACATTTCCAAAAGAAGTTCATGTAGAACTTAAACATGTAAACATTAAAATAATTGTATGGTTTAGTTAATATAATTATTTAACAAACAAAATGAGACAACTAAAACTAATAGAATGTCACAACAGTCTCTTTGGTGGACGTAGAAGCGTGCATAAAAAATTATAGAAAATACGATAACTATATTACTGGAAAGGTGTAAGAAAAAGTATTGTAAATTTTGTACAAAAATACAAAATTTGTTAGGAACCAAATTAAAAAAGGATAAAAAACATGATAATAACTGATACTCTAGCTAAAGTTTTTAAAAAAATATCCATCGATACTGTCGGACCAGTAGGAAAAAGATCTGTAAAAAGCATGTATTAACTATACAATGCTTATTTTCAATATACTAAGCAGCAGTAGCTATATCTGACATCCAAGCTATCACAGTCAGAGGCGCTCTGTCCAGACACTTTATAACGTTGTACTGAGTGCCTAAAATAGTACTCAGCGATAACGGAAAGAGTTTTCAAAATATTATACTAACAAATTTAGCACAAATTTGTGATTTTAACCTATAGATCACTAGACCTTATTACCTGGAATTGAAGAGTTTATCAGAACGTAGCCATGTCATGCTTGCAAGCTTTTTGAGAACACAGACTAGAAAAAAACAGGATTCAGATGAAATTTTACCTTTTGCGATACATGATTCCAATACATCACTGTATACAGCTGTTAGGCTTACACCAAATGAATAGGTAAACGTCAGAAAATCACGTCTGCCAAATCCATATCCAACTGAAAATCAATGCAATTTTATAATAATCATTTTATTCATTTCATCCATTACTTGAGAGACGTGCATGAAAATGCTCATGATAAGGTCGTAAGTTGTGAAGATGAAATTAAAACAAATTATGAAAAACGTACTAGAACTTAAAAATTACAAGTAGGTATCAATGCTCATGCAATAAGAGCACTTCTGAAAGAAAAATTAGACAAATATCATAATGGAATTTTCGAAATCACCAATATAAATAAGATTAATAAGAACATAACATTTGAAGCAGAAAATGGAAAAATTATTTTTTAACATTTAGATAAACTAAAACGCTGTTACAAATAAGATTTCACTTATGCTTTAGGAATCTCAACAACTTTACAAGATGATTATTAAAATAGTTATGATAGGTTTGGTGACAACAAAAAATCAGTCAGCATCTTTAAAGGACCACTATTCTCCGAAAAGTTTTTATAAATATCAAGAAGTTTTCAACAATCCCTGAATTATATGAACTAGAGTAAAATTCGTCTAATTCTTACACAATTGATAATAACCGTGCTCTTTGATAGTAAGAATTTTACAAACTATAACGAAGAACTAAGTCGTCACATGTACGATTCATCAAATCGCTGCCGCAAACAACTACACATGAACCAATGTGATAAATTGATACTTCTGTCATACTTATGACAACTACTTTAAAACATTAACTTATTACATTTCGAGCTATAACTATTTTCACACTTACCATTAAAGTTGTTGAATTAACATTAAACAAATTTCATAGTATGAAGAAAAGGGGCGCCTCTGTTGAGCTCGTGGGATGGATGTCTAAGAAAATTATTGGAACGATGGACGCAAACGCAGTTGAAACTACTGCCAGAAGTTTTCTCCACCTTCTTCTTCGTTTATCAGAACAATTGAGTCAAATGGTGAAAGGAATTACTCATTTAGTAACAAACATTATCTACCCTTCGACAAAGTCTGAATCACCGTTGCTTAATTACATAGCTTTTCTCGCACCACAGCTGTAATTAACGATGAAAGATTAGCCGTTACAATTAAATTTTCTTATTCGGAAACGACAAATATAGCATTTAGAAAATGCATTCACTACCTATGTTACAAAATATACTTCAAAACTTGCAAGGTTACGTCAGTATCAAGCCTAAAACAGACTTTTTAATCATGAATCACTATGAAGGTAACTATTTTCTAGCTGATAGACTATATAAAGGAATGAATATCGAATGGTTAATGACTATTATGTAATTTTACCCCTGCGATAGTGATCGAAATCGATAACGCTACTTGCGAATTTCTTCTTTTTATGGATCCTACGTGAGACACCCAAAGAAAATGTAAAATGATGTAATTGGATCGAGTAAAATACATTCAGAAATGGTTATATTCTACTCGAGATCCTCTCACTTTTCGTCTTATATGTGATCATGATCTTTTTCAACAATTGACATTTAAAGGCACTGGAATTGTAACATCAAGCGAGCAATGTACGGCACATTCTTGTGACCTCACCCTTTATGGCATTATTTGAATAAAACTAAGTTACATCCATACTTACAAATCTGACTCAGCCCTGACTCTATGAATACTACTATGTCAAGGTGTACTTCTTCGTATTATAAATAACACACTTAATTTAGAGCAAGAAGAGCTAATAATAGTTACAAAATGCGCTGAATCAAAGGCGCCCTGTCATTACAAGATATCGTAGGAAAACTAAGAAGAATTGCCAACCATAAAAGAGAGAAATTCCTAGCAAAAATCTGCTTTACTACTGCATAAAGACAAAACTTTATTATTATAATCGTTACACTTACAATTTATCACATGTGTATAAATTGTTAACAAAAAATCAGAAACTAAGGAACTCACACTATAAATTATCCAAAATTCTTGAATATAAGAAAATCAGTTCAAGAGCCTCAGATCTTTCTAACCTCAGCAAGACCATTGATGCAACCTATACCTACTCAAAAAACATACATTTTTAAGGATACAGATACCATTTACGCTTATATTGTGAGGGGCAGAACGTTATCCTCTAAGAGACATATTAAATCACCCTTATGAGGTTTGCATCAGTATTGTCATATACTTAAATCATTTTTTTATTCCGTGTTTTCTAACTTTTTTTTCCCTTCTCCTTTTATTCTTTCCGTTAAGCCAACTTCACATCGCTTCTTTCGTTTTAATAAAAAAAAATAAAAATTATATATATATATATATGTGTGTGTGTGTGTGTGTTATGAAAAGGTGACTTATACAGACTCTACGTACTTTGAAGACATTTCATAATAATACGGTAGAATTAATCATGCGGACCTCCACATACTTTCTAATTTGTCCGCAATTACCCTCCCCATGCATAAAGTGTCCACATAAGTCCCCTTTTCTAAGCACACACACACACAGACACATATACAGATATATTAGTAAGGCTTCACCCCCTTGCGCTCCACATGCCAACTCCCCAGTAATTGTCCAGATTGTGTCAAAACTCTAATTTTTTTTATATGAGCTTCGTAACGATATTTCACAATGCGTTAAAAAGTATTATAATTAATTGTTTAGTAGGCAAAAAAGATTGTAATAAAGAGGATTTGATGGAATTCGAAAGACATTTTTCAGAAATACTCAGAAATAGATGTTCCACGCTGGGAAAAGATGACTGGGCTACTTTTGAGAAAATGTGAAGAACAGGCTGTTCATTTAAAATAAATGGGGTAAAGCTCACGTAAAAAGAGAGACGTGCCCTTGATTTTTTTTTTTAAGATGAGATTTAGTATTCCTTTCAGTGGCCACCTTTTTAAAATGAACAGTCTTTACTGTATTTGTATGTCTGTGTGTATGTATATATTCTTAAAATTCATTAAATGATCAAGCATTCCTTGTTTTCGTTTAATTGTAGCTTACGTGCTGTCTGTGAATCAAAGTATGTTACGATATATTGAACATCTTTTATGTTTTGGTGTAGTAACATATTTATAAAGATTTAATTGTACTTTTTTTTTCTCAAGTCTTACTTGTAGTTTCAACTTTTGTTTGACAAACAGTGTGGTTTTCAATTAATAGTGTTGCTATCGCCACCCGCTAATTGTAGTTAAGTTTGATTGTTATAAGCAGACAAAAATAAAAATATGACTCGTATAATTATCCACGCATGCTAAGTGTGCGCTTACGTAATCGGAATCAAGCTAAAACTAAAAAGTGGTGATACCAGTGCCCTCTTAACTGATTAATTTACTGCTGGTAGCGTTTTAACTTAACAAACGTATGTATACATCAACAAACCTTTTTGTTAAGATACAATATAACGAAAAAATAGCATAAATATTTTTTTTTTAATTTTATGTATAATAAATGATGTCTAAATTTGAAACTTATGGTACTTTAACTAAAATAAAAATTTTTATTGATGTAACAAAGTTATATATAAGAACTGTTTTTAAGACTTCTACTGTGATCTAACATTTTGGTGATTGTTCAAGTGATTTGAA
>NW_019379453.1:444506-503647 GCF_000648655.2 Copidosoma floridanum | reverse complement strand
ATAACATAAGAATTTCACATTCGTTTATAGAATAGGGTTCCTTCAGCGGTTCCATAGCCGAGCATATATAACCATATACCGTCTTATCGCATTGGTTAAATGTAACTTCGTTTAGTCGTAAATACGAATTATGATCTGCTGCTACTGCTAGGTAAGGGTACGACGGTTTTATGTAGGCAGATCCATTTTGTCCAGATTGGGGTATCATGACTGGATGTAGTCTATAAAGATTGTGAGGGGTTCGATCTACGAGTGGCAAATGTAATATTACCATGGTTCTATTTTCTTGATGTACAACATCTAATTTGCTTAGGGTACTTATTTCGCCAGCATAAAGGTTTTTTATTGGTGCTACAAATTCTAGATTTTCCGCAAGGTTCTTTACATCCCGGGCTACTGTTCTTAAAATATATGGAGAAAATAGCGTTGGATGTGCTTGACCTCTTTGTTAATCATGCAAAATGTCAATTAGATCTTTATAGGAACGAATAATGTGATCTAGGGTAGCCTCAGTTCTTCTAAGGTATGCTGACAAATGAATCAGATATCTGTCAAGAGTAAAATCCTGTCCTGAAGTCAATATATCAGCAACTTGTTTTAAAATATGCTCATGGCGTTTCGTGGTATTGTATAGTTCTTTGAATGCGGCTGCAAAAATATGGCTATTTTGTTCGTACAATTTAATTTTTTTTTTTTAATGGTATCCAAATTGTTGATGTTAGTGTTTATAATGTTAATATCATCTTCTGTGACTAAGATGTAAAGTCCTTTAGCAATGCTTCTAATGATTCCAAAACGTGTCAGTCTTTTTGCTCGTATGCTGGGGGGTGGATAATGTTATCTCCCGCATGAATTCCCATCGTAATTATTGTGTTCAATAATGTTGCTTTGAGGTTTGTCAATCGCTTGATTTTTAAGTTCAAGAGGTCCATTTATATTTAGCGAGTGCAATTAGAATAACCAAACTGTACAATACAATATCGAAAAGTTTCGTTTAATCCTTGAGTAGGTGTTTGTTCCAATATGAATTTATTAACATCCAGCCATATCACAATCTTCTAATCGGCTCTCTTAATTTTTGTTATACCGATTCGTTCGTAGTATATTTCAGGGTTTGTTTCAAGTGGTTCTATGCTATAGTTGCCATGATTAGCATAGTTTAAATCTGCGCGACCTTCGAATGCTATTGTAATTAAGAAGGCCAATATAATCTGCAACCTTGTGTTTTTTTTTTCTTTCTGTAAGACATGTAGAATATGTTTCTTACATGATATTATATCGGGGAACTAGTTTTAATTTATCTGTATGTTTGCGTATGGTTTCACCATTCGTTTTTTCAAGTAACACATTATTTCCCTTTAAAACTGTTCTAACCTTTAGGGGGTCATTATAAAAGCGATCAAATTTATGGGAACGCACTTCTTTTTTTACCCAAACATAATCTGTAGGTTTAACATTTAGAGCTTTAATTTTTTATTATATCTTGTTTTTGCTTGTACTTTTATCTTTATTTATTGATTTCCTGCCACAATTTGCATTTCTTGAAGTCGCCTTATAAGATCTTGTAAATATAATGGGTATGTTCGTAATCTTTCATCTTTAGGTATCTCCAAGGGCAACCTTGCTACTCTCCTAAATACTAGTTCATAAGGCGTAAAATTTGTAGCTGCATTTACACTCGTGTTATACGTGAAAGCTGCAAATTTTTCCAAGTTGTCCCAGTCATCATATGTTCCAGAGTAAGTTCGTATAAAGTCAGCTAGGGCAGCATGACTTCGCTCTAGTGATCTATTTGTTTGAGGGTGGTATGCTGATGTAGTTAGATGATTGGTTTTGAGGGTTCTCAGGAGATGTTCCGATAAATTAGACATAAATATAGTGTGTCTATCTGATAGAATTGCTCTAGGCGCACCATAAACTAATATTAGGTTTTGTACGAGTGCATCAGCAAGAGTGCTTGATCTTAGGTCTGGTACAGGCACTAATATGATATATTTAGTCAAATTACACTGTATGGTCAGAAAATGGTAATTACCATTTGGTGTTATTTCTTATTTACCAACGGTAACGATCGAAACCTTATCGAAAGCTTCAATAGGTGTATCTGTAACCAAGGGTTCTCTTGTTTTTAGTCATTCAATTTTTTTCTCTTGACACTTGCTGCATTAACGTATATAATGCAGAATATCATTTCTCATTCCAGGCCAATAAAACCGTTCTCTTATTTTCCGGTAAGTTTGGTTTATTCTCTTATGTCCTCCAACAGGGCTGCCATGTAATGTTTGTATTATTTCATTACGTTCTTGGATTTTCGGAAAATCAACCTTACCGTAACAGACAGTAATTTGTATGGGTGTTTTTTCAAAAATTGTTAATAACATTTCTGTTATCAATCCAGGTTCTAATTTTTTTATAAGATCTTTTTTTCTTGAAATTTGGAAGGTTTTAAGATTTCATCTCAACAATTTTTTTAAGCGATTTAGAAGCTTTTGTAAGACTTTCTGAAGATACCAAATCAGTCGACGTTTCATTCATAACAATTGACAGTATATTATGTCCTCCATAAGGTGTTATCAAAATTTGGCCAACTCTTGGTTTTTTCGATTTCAAATAGTTAAAGTCCAGTGCACCTATCGATCTCAACATCCTTGAGACAGATGTGACAGGTTGACAATCCTTGTTAATGAAATGAGCCATATTGTCTCTTTTGTATGTAAGGCAATATCTGGTGGTAATGACATTGTTTACTAGCTTAGCTCCATTTTCGTTCTTATAATTATCAGTACTACTGCTACTATCACTAAGACTTACATACACTTTTCCGTGCTGTTGTTTGTATCGATTGATGGGTTGAAAAGAGTATAAGTTTGATAGTAACATGAAATCAGGTGCAATAGTTCGATTCATTGATTGATTTTCATTGCAGTTTATTTGTTTGTTGTTTTCATTTAAGTTATCCGGGGTTCCTTTGTTATTTGTTGCAAGTCCGGCGCTTTAAATTCTCTGTTTCTTGCAGTAGCAAAAGCACTCGTTTGTTTCGGTGTGCTAGAACTTAAGGGTGTATTTTTCTGAATACGTGGGGTAATTGATTATTTTCCACTCGACCTATATTTTCTTAGAATTTCTTCTTTTCGAATAGGGGTTCAAGACTTGTTGTATGTCTTGATATATGCGCAGTTCTTTCATTTAATACAAAATCATCAAAATTATCAGGATCATAGGTGTCCATTTCGGTTAATATGTCTTGAATTTCGGGGTCTGGTTTATCTCTATCAGAAAATCTAGTTATGATAAAAAATCGGCCTGTTCGGGCTCATCATCGTTGTTAGACTTGTCCAAATATTCTTCAAGGTTTTGGTTAAATCTCTTTGTTAACTCTTCTATTTTTTGAAAAGTAACTTCATCAGTATTATTTGTCGTTGTTTTAGGTTGGTCTTCAAAAACGTCATCATTTGAACGTTCGCTAAGTGAAATTGGTGTAACGGAAATCTCAGTATTTGTCATGTCTGAGTCTGAATCAGTCTCCGTATTTAAGTCTATTTCTGTTTCAGTCAGTTCTTGCCGTAGTTGACTTCGTCTAGGGTCATATACTGGTATTCGAGTATCTTCTCTTGACGATTCTTCAGTATCGCTTGGATCATTTTCGGAAAACATACTTGTTTTTGACGATGCACCACGATTATTTATATCCCTAACTGATAATTGTGGCATTTCCTTATTTTTTGAGCTATTATGTTTTATTTTTGTAGTTTTTGAATTTGTATCGATAGCGTGTAATGTTGAGGCTACTGATTCTGAAAAATTCACTTTTAATGAGCTAGAATCTTTTGATGTGTTTTTAGTGACATTTCCTAATATATTCGGTTGAGATGTAGATGATTTCTGTGGCTGTGGAAATTTTTTTGTTCGGGTTGTTTGAGCAATCACACTATGATCTAATTTCGGCCGTTCTTTGTTTGTTTTTGAACCAAGGGGTTGTCCAGGACCCTTGATCAACTTATGTACATCTGTTTCTGATTTGGTCATGCTTCTTGGTTTTATTACTCCTATTATTTCCTTCGAGGTTTTTAGCAATGCTTCAGGTTTAATTGTCGTTAATTTGAATGCTCTTACTATTCCTTTCCTCTGACTTTGTAATTCTGTTTTCTTCTTTTCCTCTATTTTCTTTCGACCCATCATCACAACTCTTAGTAATGGTAATCCATTGTTTATATTATTTTCTGCATAAGAAATGGTCCTACTGGGTTTCTAGATAATGCATCAGCGTTAGTATTGAGTCTTCCTGGTTTGTATTTAAAAGTGTATTCATAAGCGGTAAATTTAAACATCCAGCGCATCAAACGCTGACTTGGGTCTTTCCTTGTATGCATCCAATTCAATGGCTTATAATCGGCTACGAAAACGAATGTATTTTCTAATAAATACGGACGAAAGTGATGCATTGCAAATAGTGCGGCTAGACATTTCTTTTCAGTCGTGGAATAATTTATTTCGGCTTTATTTTAAGTTCTTGAAAGGTAAGCGACAGGATGGTCAAACCTATCTTTTTCTTGACTCAATATCGTTCCAATTGCATAGTCAGATGCATCTGTTGTTAACTTGAATGATTTACTAAAGTCGGGGAATCATAAAATAGGCTTTTGGCAAAGGTGATCCTTTAGTTTTTCTTAGTCTATAGTATCCTGCTAGTCCTAAAAATTGTCCAATATTTTTCATAGTTTTTGGTTGGGGAAATTCTTTAAAGGCTTGTATCTTTCAGGGTCCGGTTTAATCCCTTGTTTACTCACTATATACCCAAGAAATATTACTTCTTTTCGCAAAAATTCAACTTTATCTGGTTGGAGTACCATATTTGCTGATCTTAACTGATCGAAAAGTAACCTAATTTTACGGTTGTGATCTACTAGATCTTTTGCGTAAATAATAATATTATCTAAATACACTATCATTTTAACATTTAATAAGCCTCTCAATATGAGATCCATTAGTCGTTAGAACGTGGCAGGTGCGTTTTTCAGGCTTTCGGGCATTCGTCTATATTGGTTATGTCCATAGGGTGTCGTAAATGCTGTTTTATACTTATCATGTTCATCTATGGGAATTTGTTAGAATCCACTTGCCAAATCGAAAACTGAAAAATATACGGCTCCTCCCAACTGGTCCATAATCTTTGTGATATTAGGCAATGGATATGCATCCTCAATGGTCTTTTTATTAAGTTCTCGAAAATCAATCACTACACTCCATCTTTGGTTTCCATGGCTATCAGGTTTCTTAGTGACAATCTAAAGAGGTGAATTATACGGTGATGACGAAGGTTCGATTATCCCATCGTTAAGTTTTTTTGCTACGTGTTCTTCTAAAACTTTTCTATGTACTGGTGGGTGACGATATTGTTTAGTGTTGATAGAGATGTTATTTTCCGTCGGGATTTTGTGTGTGACGAGGGTAGTACAAGGTAAAGGGTCTACTGGTAACAGGAAGATTTCTGAGAATTTAGAAATCAATTGATATATTTGGTCTCGTTCTTCCAAGTTTAAATGACCGATGCGCACAAGTCCTTTCAGGTCGTTTATTCTATCTCGTTTATTTTTAACAATTGGTCTCTCATGTTTACTGCTAGTATCGGGATTAAATTCAGGTGCAATGAATTCGAAAGGTAGGATTTCTCTTGGGTCTATTTCAATCGTAATATCATTCTTATTAGTATTTATTGCCATAATATTACATTGACCGTTCTTATTTTTTACTATTCCTTTTCCTTAATATATGTTATCTCACCCTACATTTATTCGTGGTAGGTATCCTTTAGTTCAATTAGTATTAATTAAATTAATTCTTACTGTTTGACGTCTTCGAGCCTTGATCGTATATTTAGTTGCTTTACTGGTATTTTTTTGTTTCTCATTAGGGTCATGGGGTTGGAGTATATCTTGGTCGACTAATTCATTATTTTTACTGTATTTTATCAGTTTTATTATCAGTGGCCTTTATAAGATTTTCACTTCTTTTTGATAAGATCAATTTGTTAAACTCATCTCGAAAATGAAAATCAGCTTTTGTGTCTCCTAATTTTTCATATTCAGGTATATTTGACCTTTCGGGGAGGCCTACAATGTATTCGTCATAAGATTTCTGTTGGTTACTTTTATTCTTAAGGCATTCTGTCTCTTTGTTAGTATCAAGGGTTGTTGCTAAAATTTGATTTTTCTGTGCTTGTTTTTTGAGTTTTATGGTTTTTTGTTCTTTTTTATCTCTTTCCAATTGCTCTTTTTCCTCAATAATTTTTAAAAAAAGGATAGGGTTTATTACGTCATCATCAAGTACTATAGCATCATGATTATATGATAATGTGGCTCGTCGTTCTTTACAAAAGTTTCGACCCAATAAACCGCCATCTTTGATTGGAAAATCGTTAGGAATCACATGAAAAATTGTAGGTTTTCCTTGTATGGTCATATACGTTGTTCCTTCAGTTAAAACTGGGTGAGGTGTGATTCCAGTAAGGTTAATAATTTTACTAGTCCCTACTCGTGAAAATGGGTACAACTGATCTAATTTAATCAGATTTGTGGTGGCGCCATTGTCAAGCATGAGTTTTATAAAGTGATTTTTCCCTTCTGAGATTGACAACCTTATGCTTGTAGGCTCATCGTCTACGCCAAATCCCTGGCAGGTACCAATGTGGATGGTTTCAATTCTGTTGCAATTTCCATTACCTGCGCTGAAACATTCGGTGTAGGGGTTGAATTCTGTCTTTGGGGGGGATTAAAATTAGCATTCCATGAAGTGTAATAATCATTAGGATTTTCGTTATTATGTCGTCCAAAATTATTTTGATAATAATTAGAGTTTCTCGATTGATTTTTAAAATTTTAATTTTTTCCCTAATTCTGATAATTTTTACAGTAATTCTGTCCATTATTTTGTTGTTGATATTGTCTATTATGATTTTGATAATTATTATACTGCCTATCAGCCTGATTATTCTCATTGTCGATCTGTTGTTCATTAACTTGTGCCACTTAATGTAATGAGAATGGCTGATCAGGATACCTATTCTGCTGTTGATATGAGTTGTTTAAATTATTTCTAAAGTCACTATGAGGTAGTCCTTGATATCGCGTATCCGGAATTATACCCGCTCTTATTCGGCTCTCCAATCTGAACGCGTAATCGAAGGCGTTGGCTAGAGAAGCAGGTTCTTTCGCATCTACCTGCTGGCTTATCATAGGTGCTAGTCCTTTTATGAACATGTCTAACGCCATGTCTTTTATAGGGGTCCTTATATGCATTGCCTTTATCTTCCATCAAGGCTTTTTCAGCACCGCTTAGCAGTAGGTTTACATAATCATAATATTCACCAACCGATTGACCTTGTCGTTGGCACCCTTTCTGTAGCTGAGTTTGATAGTGAGCAACGGTTTTTCCTGTTGCATATCTTTTTTTTAAATGGGTTATAAATTCTTCGAGGTTTTCGAAATCTTTGCCACTTACGCTTATGCGTGCAGCACATCGGAGATTCTGCAATACTGCTCTTTTATATAAATCATTTTGATCATCTCTGACCCAGCTTTCTCCATTCCTAACATCTTGTATATAATCCTTCAGTGGAATATTCTTCCCATCGAATATAGGGATGGATTTAATCACATGCTGAAATGAGAAATTGGCATTGAGAGACTCCATCAGCGCTTCGGCTACTGTGATATCGGCATCATCGTTTTCATTGACGATTTTCTTAGTTGTATAATACCTTACGTGCGTTTTTTTTTCTTTTTCTTCTTTTTTTTGGGTAATTTCGATAGATTCGATAGGGGAATATCATGTTTTTGATTAAGGCTTTGGTTTCATAGAGATACGGAGGTACACTGTGTATTGATCAGGCGATAGGACGAGAGTTTTGATCGGTTTTGATGCTGAACGAATTTTTACTTTTGTATAGGGTCGTATGTACGAAAGAGCAAAGGTAGCATTACTGTACCTACTGTACGAAAAAACATTTGAATGATTTTTATGCACATTTTTTATTTTTCAAAGAAAATATTTTTATAAGTAATGTCTCTGTAAAACAAAAGTAGGACGAAGACTTTAAAACAGTTCATTTTTCATTTCAGGAGGCATATTCGAGTGATTCGGTGCAATTCAGCTTCCTCTGGTACTCTCAATAGTTCAATGAAAGGTAAAAAAAGTTTCTTCTGTACACCTTAAAATTTTAGGAAATTGTTTTCAGTCACGATAGGAGTGCCCGTATTTTTGTCACAGAAATAGTAATTACTCGTAAGATAAATGTTTAGGGTGTGAAAATAATTAAAAGCAGAATTAGTTCTATGTTATCTGCATTTGTTTAGGTATATTTGTGTAATCAGAGTTTTTGTACCAACTCAAGTACCGATCATCCAAACCAACTTGAAAACTTTAAAGGTAACAATGAAAAAAATCTAATTTTTGAAGAAACAATAGAACTTGAATATTAATATTAGCCTCTAGACGTACTTCAATGAAGGGTCGATACTTTTCGTTTGATTTATAACAACATATTGAACACTTCGTGCATGTAACTCAATCTCCGAACAGTTAAATGTCTTATCGAGGAACAAATTTTTTTTTTCCAAAGATGGGCGGGGCTATTCAATTATATCCGAAGATCATTACTTCGTAATTACAATTAGCAGTTCAAAGGACCTTAATGGCATTTACAGCCAATAAAATTCGAGCGCTCGCTCACTCGGGAGATGAAGTTTATTCGTATAATTCACTCGTGGCGCGGCGTACATACATATATTTATACCCGGGAATTCGAGATCACTGGAGTATATCGTAAAATCAGATTATGGAGGATTCATTGAAAGTTAGCGTTCAACTTCCCGAAGAAATTGAAATATGAATGTGGCTTAAGCCGCCAGGGCCATTATCATCCGCCCGGCATTACATGAATCTAATGAATTGCCCGCGCCTCTTAAATTCCAATGAACGCCGTGGCGCGTTGGACGGCAACGCGAAAAATCTGATAAATTGCCGCATCCTCGCGTCGTAAAACCNGATCTTGGGTATAGAATGTCCGATATTTGAGCAGGACAAGAGGGATGAACCGCTCTCGTTAGCAGATTCAGGGTAGGAACAATGTATTTGTTCTTTCTTGTAAGCGTGTAGTATAAGAGGTCACTATTTTCTTATTTTTTTATTATCATTTAAAACACAATATTATTTTATTGTTTACTTATTTTTTTGTTATTTCAACGACAGTTAACTCTTGTTTATTTTTCCGTTTATTTATTAATCTAGTATTTTATTTGTTATTTTCTTTATCTAGTTTTTTTTAAGTTATAACAAAATACGGCATATACCATGCTATCCGCAAAAGCACAGCATATACGCGTCCGCGCACAGTGTACTATATAGGGTATTACGCTTCATTCTTTAAAATGCTTCATTAAATGGTGTTTGGTGTTTCTTAAGAGAAAGATAGTAATAAGAGAATACATAATAAATAAACAAATAGCTAGAGACCATTAACCACGCTCTGCTACCAATTTTGTTAAACAACGATTAATGTCATTTAAGTTTGTTTTCAGCTTCAAACCAAAAACTGTGGACTACAGTCTCACGCTCCTTCACAGGCTGCGGGACAGCAGATAGTCCAACTATTTGTTTTTTCAAAAAAAAGAAGGAAGAAATAGAGAGTCGAATATACTATCCAGGTTAACTAACCTTTCTTTCCACTAGAAACTAATACTGGCAACTCTGCTTTAATTATTAATTCGGATGACCAATTCAGATGACTTGTACTTCTTCTTTTCGTTGGATTTATAATCACTTATTTTATATTAACTTGAATTCTTTTTCTAATAACTCTTGTATCACTTTATTCTATGTTACTTGTATACATATAAAAAGAAACAGAGAAAAGACGGAACGTCTGGTCAATCTCTTAACATTTCTTATTAACGTCTGCACTTGATGAGCGGCAGCGGGCTACTAACTGAAACACCGTGCAAAGAAATGCACCTCGCACGAAGTTTTGGTTAAAATTTCTTCGTCTTACTTGCTATGGGGCCGGTACTTGCTGACCTTATGTGTTTAGGCTTCATGGCTCGATTCGGTTATCACTTGACACTTCCAAGAGCCACGAAGTACACAGTCAGCTTTGTTAGTCAACGACTCTCGTTGAGTATGACTCTGTAAAGAGTCTTAAAATTTTATTATTGTGAATGAAATATAACAGGATAATCTAGAATAAAAATATAAATTTATTAATTCACGCAAGTCGTCACCTAACACTTCAAATATTACAGTTAAATTACTTTATTTAGAATTACTATCGATTTCGGATGATATTGTTAAAAATAATATTTTTGGTAAAGGGTTAGCATACATTTATATGTGGTCTACCTCATGCATACATCTTAATAACTTTTTATCCTGGTAACAAAACTATTACGCTTGAACAAATTGATACACTTAATTTTTCTGAAATTTCTTTGGGTAGTGCAAAACTTACTAAATTAGTTATCAAACACATGCTTCAGAACACAGTCCATGTATAGCTAATTCTAATTAGAAGTGTACAAAAAGTTTCTTAAAACCACTTATAAACGTAACTACATTTCAAAAAAATGGTCATCCGGAGTATAAGAAAATAAATAATATACCTGATACGTATATTTACAAGACTTGGAAAAAAGATAAAATTTTAGTTGATAGTTCAATGTTTGTACCTTATAATAAAATCTTTGTAATGAAATACAAATTTCATATTAATGTTAAATATTGTGCACTCATTCAAAGTATGAAATATATTCATGAATACATTCACAAAGGTAGTAACAGAGCGTATATCAAAACTAAAAAATAAAAAAAACGATGAAACAGAAATATTTGATCAAATAAGTAGTTATGTTGATGCTAGATACGTTGGTCCAATGGAAGCAGCTTGAAGACTACAAGAAATTTTAATTTACTCTAGAAGACATGCAATTGTTAGTTTAACTGTTCCTTTTAAAAACAAACAAAAACTTATATTAAAAAACAATAATGATAAAAATAATATAAAAACTATTAAAACAGCTTGGTTTTAATTAAACAAACATAATTACTTTGCTAAATTGATTAAAAATTTTAACAGTCCAGAATATTACATTTTTAATGATAAACTAACAATGTGGGGAGAAAGAAAACATGTAATGAAAAATATTGTAATAGGAAGATTGAACATAGTTTCTCAAAATAATCATAAACTAATTTTTAAGAACTTATTTTAAATAAAATAAACGGTGTAACTTCGCTCAAAAACGATAAAATATATAAAAAAATAAAATACCATACGTTAAAAGATACTGCAACTGCAAGGGGTTTAATTGGTTATGATTCTGAAATTGATAATGTTTTCGAAGAAGCAATTACTTTTATATAAACATACCAATGAAGACAGTTTTTTGCGTGGTTTTCAATTTTGGAAAATATTTAAGGTGACAAAATATAGAATGAATATAAAGAATATTTTACATAAGATTTTCTTGATGATAAAGATAGTCTGGCTCTTTAACACAGTAACAAAATTTTAGAATCAGAAGAAAAATCATGTAAAAGTTTTAGTCTACCTCTACTAAAACAAATTTAAAAAACACATAATATTATAAAAGGAATAACATCTTTTAGTAAAAAAATGTTTGATTTATCGTATATGAAATTCAAAAATGAACAAAAGAAAACATTTCATACAATTTGCGAATAAAACGATAGAATTTTCTTCATTGATGGTCCTAGAGGTTCTGGAAAAACTTATGTATACGAAACATTTATTTATTACTTTATTTTTCAAGGAAATATCATTTTATCAATGTCTTGGCCTGGCATAGCATCAATATTGCTTCTAAAAGGTATGAAAAGTCACAGAAACTTCTGACTTCCATTAGACTTAAACAATATAAAAAGCACGTTTTAAGAATTCTAAAACGATAAAAAAAAGTTAAGTTGATTTGATTGTTTAGGATGAAACTTTAATGATTCTGAAAAAAGCCTTAAAAATAGTTGACAGAACTTTGAGAGATTTATATAATACAGAGACATATTTCGGGAATAAATTAATTATTTTAGGAGGAGGTTTTCATCAAATTCTTTTAGTCATGAAAAATAGTAATAAAAGTATTATACTTTAATAAACTATTAAATAATTATTTTTATGAATTTCACTTAAAAATTTGAAATGACAAACTAATATTCGCTATAATAATAGAGAATTCAAAAAATTGTTGTTAAAATTTAGGGATTGAGCGACCGAAACTTTCAATATTCCTAAAAAATGGATTTCAAATAATGTCAGTTCTAAAATATTTTGTGATTTCAATAGTTGTTCGGTCAATCGTGTTATACTTTTGTTACATAATGAGTATACGAGTTTCTTGAATGAAAACATTATTTAAAAATCAACTGGAAAGACTAAAACCAATAACAGCATAGATAACGTAACCTACAAAGGGATTGACAAGTCAGACCGTAATGTTTATCTAAATTTTTCCAAAAAAATGTTGAATAATATCCGTGAAGGTTTACTATCTCATGATTTTAGTTTAGAAATTGGTACAATAGTAATGCTAATTAGAAATTTCAGTATATCAGACGGCTTATGTAATGGTACATGATTGGGAATAACTTAATTAGTAAAGAACAATGTAGAAGGATAAATAATTAGTGGGGAAAAACTAGACATTTTTTACAAAATTGGATAAAATTAAAAGTTTTTAATACAAGAATAACCTAAATCACTGGAAACACCTCTTTTCTACCTTTTATTTCAAGTTGTCAGTAATTCTCAATAGGTGTGGCATTTGCTATGACTATTAATAAATCTCAAGGTCAAAGTTTTGATGATGGAGGTTTATACTTAAGAACACTATTGTTATCTCACGGCCAATTGTACGTAGCTTCATCAAGATTTAAAAATAAAAATAANGTATTGATACTGCTTTGTATTGATGCACAATATTCGGAAGTTGGGGGGTTGGCGCGCAATGCGCGCAGGGGGGCGTGAGCCCCACTAGTATATATATATGTATATATATATATATAGGTATACGAGTGGGGCTTCGCCTCCTGCACATTCCGCGCTAACCCCCCCTGACAGATTAGGTTATACCTCTAATTTTTTCAAACTAATTTTTGCATTGATGTTTTACAAAGAATGTCTTTATAAAGATGTAATTGTTCTCTCCTAATTTTTTCTTTTAAGTCTTACTCATGCTTCAAAATCTTGCTCATTCTGTTCGTGGTTATGATAAATCTCTATTAGATAGCTTATTTACACAAGCTAATTAAATAGGGCGACAATTCCACGGTTTCTATTGCTTATTAATAATGTAAGTTTTTATTTGTATATGTACCAATATCATGTCATATAAATATATGCAATAAATTATGACTTATTGTTGTTCTGTAATAATATTTACGGAAAAAAAGATATAATACACTGAGAACTTTTACACTGACACATTTATTATTATACTCTTTGAATATTTGAAATACAACAATCTTTAGATATGTTTTAACCTAACTAGTCATTATAATTGTTACATTACATGGTTTAATATTTATAGTTTAAATTACACAATCAAAACATCAGTAAGTATTAAGCCTAGTCATTTGTCCCCTGGGCGGTGTGGAAAAATAGATAAAAAAATACATTAGCTTAAAATATAATTAGAAAAACTTCAAACAACAATTAAACATGCTCATACCATAATGTTGAATAAATTTTAAATAGTATGTACTACATAATAAGAGAAACATCAAATATAAAAAGATAATGTATGTCAACTTCGTAACAAACATTTTGGGTGGGTGGTCTGTGGGTGGTCTGTGGGGGTCAGTGAGGTATTTTGAATAAATTTACCTTAAGTGCTGGAAAAAGCAGCCACTGTAAATATGTATAGTAGTATAGTGCAGTCAAGCAGACGCTGTACGGTGACACATACAATTATACGGATACTGTTATACATATGCGTAATTAACATGTGGTTATCTGTGCATGCACGCGTCTAAACATGTATGTATCAACTTTTTACCAGTAGGAATACAAGCAATAGCTGCAGTAGTTGTTGCTGCATGCATATGTATACATGTATACTGTGTATACACGCATCAACTGAATTATGTATGTAAGGGTATTATATTAATAATGTAGAGTACATTAGGTTGACGAGCTATAAATGAAAAAAATTAAAAAATGTATTGAGGGCTAGATAAATTAATAACACGTTTTTTGTCAAATTTTTTCTATATTAAATAATAAAACTTTTCCATTTTTAACCACTTGATGTACACTTCTTTCTCTTAAAAATAACTTTATTTACTGTTTTTTTGGTTCTTCTAATTCTAGTTCCTCCATTGAATCTCATTTCTAAACCAGATACTCTCTAATGTAAAATTTGAATGTCGAATATTTTGCTAAAATTTCAACCTCTAGGAAAGTATCGATAACAACTTGAGCAAAGGTAAATAAAGACTTGAAACAATTATGTCATTCTCAAGATCTCCTCCTATCCTTGCTAACTCTAACGAGAAACGGGGCTCACATACTCCTTGACCTAATTTTCGCAGCCACTGGGTCCTTTGAACCTATTTATTGAAATATAAAGTTAAACATTATGATTATCATGATTGTTTTAAGTAATTTTAACGTATAGCTTAATAATTAAAAGCTTATACCTTGGGATCCATTATTCTTATAGTTGGAAGAAATTTTGTTTTAAGTCCCTTTGCCTCGTAGTCAAATATTCGACGTAAACCATTAAACATCACTTATTAACTCCTCAACTTGTACTCTTTCAGATGCAATGTCGTACTTCAGACTTGTCATGACCTCATTTCTACTCTACCTAAAGTTGCACCAATAAAACCTTGGCATGCAAAAGTTTTCCACCACCTGAAAAAAAACAACATTTTATTAACAATAATCAACATAAGTATTCCATTTTTACTTACCTCTAAACACACTACACCATTTAGCCTCTGATATACTGACTTTAACTTAAACTTCACATTGACACTTACCCCACGAAACACCTCGTTTCACAACCAGTTTAAAACCCTTTTTTCTCATGTGTACTCTAACAATCCAAATTAAAATAAATTAAAAAAAAAAAATTTATACATACAAATGAATACATATGGACTGTATAATTTATACACAATAGCTAATATTAATTTATACTACCTACAAAGACATAATTTTCTAGTTGAAACATATTTTTTCATATTTTATGATCTAACTGGTTTAGAAGACTACACGATTAGAACTAAAAAAAAAAACATTTCTTCTTTATGCTTACCTTAAGAAACTGTATATCAGCAACAATTTAAGCACGTTGGCTAAGAAATATGTGTATGTGGAATGCAGCTTCCTTCCTTTTACACTTAAAATTCACTATATCAAAAATTGTTTTTTTATAATCTTATCGAATCAACAGCCATATTTTGCCAATACAAGTAACTATTATTTGTTACTGCAATATGATCTTCGTTAAAAATTTAGAAGCTCTTAGTAAATAACTCATTATAAATTAAGTTAATAATTAGATTAATACACATAACGGTGACAACAATTTTGTAATGCAATAATTTCTGTGATTAAACTATAATTATATAAATATCAATTAAATTGTTACTGAAACTAAAATTCTTTTCTAAGCAGTTGAACGATAGCAATGTCAAAGATTAACTACTTATGAATATCCGGATTTTATTTCTTTAATCTGTGTTCATTACAATCTATATAGACAATCAAATAGAGTTAAGCAAAATTTTTTTTTATACACCATTCGCTAAAAAAGTATTCTTTATTCTTTTATCGTATTTTTGTATAGCACACAAGTATAAAACGAATTACATGTTTGTATGAGACCATTAGCGGAAGATTTCAATTTTTTAAGATGTTTTTCTAACCACTGACTTTCAACAACAATTATACCCAACAATTATACCCACATCACCGTGCTCAATATACTCCGATAGTTTCGTTCCAGGACCGCAAAATTTGTATCCAGGTACATGTATCTCAAACGGTAGCAAGTTGATAAAAGCGTCGAGAGCACTGCTTTTTTTCTCCTCCTCGAGTTTTACTTCAGTTTCTTCGCCTTGGTCACTTTTTTTCTTAATCGACGCCATGTTCGCACTTGTTTCGACGAAGGCACAATTTTTTTAAATTTGTTTTATTTTTCAGCGATGCCGTTGATTCAGTACCACATTCATCAAGAAAACTTCCACTATTCAACACAGATCTTGGACTCTTATTTGGCGATTTTGATTTATTGTTGTCGTTTTCGTCGTCGTCGTCGTCGATCAGTAATTATAATACTCACTCGTTTCTGACACACTCTTTTAGAATGTTTGCCATACGAAGTGTCACTGCAAACTGATCACTCCCCACCTGTGTACGTTTTTTCCTGTCCCTCAAGGTATCGTTCACTAGATCGACAATGTTCAACTGTGGTATGCAAAGGCCACTCATAATGACGGTATTATCATTACTCCACTCAAAGTACGATAACTGCAGCTTTTTGACGATACTTTTTTGGTACGCTTTCGATAACCTCGGCACTTTGTCTTTTCTTCTCTTGGCGATTTTCCTCGTCCTTATCAACGTCATCATCAGAGGGATCGTTATCTTGTGATGCCTTGGTGTTAGCCATGATCGCGTATATAATAAAGTATAAACATCCGTTTCAACGTTGATTATAAGCCATTCACCATAACGCTTTCGAGAATAAGCTGACAGTTAGTAAGTAGACACATTCATATAACTGAAATCGAAACATTCTTGCTTGAAATTCCCTTCCTTTAATGAGTCATGTATTGGCCCTAAAAAAGGCCATTATTTTTCTATTATTTATTTTTTATAAATTTGTATCCTTTTGTTTTTTCAGTCGAAAAAACATTGTGTGTATGTTAAAAGACATATTTTTCATTGTTTTTCATATGATTTTTCTGAAAGCGGAATGTGACAACCATTGTCGCTCTTTAGCCGAGAATCAATAAAGTATGATTTACTTAGTTTTAGATCAATCTTATCAGTTAGTTGTTGATGAATTCACCATTGAAAGATAAATGATCGAACCAAAAACCACAGTCGTACTTTGGGTCGAGTGCGCGTTTCTACTTCCTCTACTCCATCATTATGTCGTAAATTTATTACGTCATTACAATGCAATAAACATCCATAGACTTACTGCTCAGTTGTGTGTTTGTAACCGTATGGGTAACTTGCATTTATAGTTACAAATCTCCTTTTCTCGTAAACTGGTTTGCAAGCTTTTGTTTTAGTTTGCGTTGTTACGTCATGAAAAGCTGTTCACCGTATAGCATTATTTGACAAGATTTTTGATACATCCAATGTAATTAATTCGTAAACTGTATCAAAATTTATCTTTTGACTGTTGATATAATTTAATCTAATACCTTTTACCTTGCAAAAGTACTCTTCATTGCCATTCGGCTTTTTATATTTGTACGTGTAAGACTTTGGCCCGCCAGATATAAACGATGTTATGTATGCGACGAAACTTTTATCAGAAAATTCGTCCGTAAGACAGCCAAGTGTTGTACCAAGAGGTAAATCGGGTTCTCCTTCTCAACTTACGTAAAAAGCAGAATATGTGTCATAATATAGTACACGTGGCCCAATATGTGTAAGTAGCTAAACAATTTTAACCAAGCTTGAGCCGTAATTAAAGCAGCTATAACTACGTTAGTTGACGCACTTGGTGTTAAAGCCTCCACTTTACAGCTCCAGTTCACGTACAATGTATCATCGTTTATATCTTAAATACCGTTAACATCTATTTCTGTACTAATGAGTAAGTAATTCCATCAGTCTTTAAGCGGTCGTTACGACTTCCTTTTTTTAAATTCTCGCATTGGCCGAATTGACCTCAAAAAGAATTAAGACACAATTTAACAACAGATTTTTATCCAGCATTAAAATTTATTTCACTTTTATCGAGGTCTCATCCTCCAGCTTTTTGTATCCTATGAATATACGTATCCTTGGCTTCATTCGTGAGACACTTGGGGGGAAACCAGAGGCCAGTATTTTTTGCTAAAAAAACTCGTCGATGTAATTCGTGAATAAACCTCCTTCTTTAGTTTGTTGATTGAATTGCGTCATTCTATACTGCCATATTTCATAAACACTTTTTACTACATAACCTACTGAAACAGCCATTTTGACTTCGTCAGATATCCATGTACCCTCCAAAATACAGTCATTCGCATCTTCGTGCGGACAACCTTCTTGAATCATATTTTTGCAACATGTACGAAACAGTGGGAAAATTTACTTGTTATGCAGTTTTACTGGTAACACAGGATGGTATAGTTTCGCGATGGTAGCACATCACACATGATGAAACCGTTTACAAAAGATAAAGAGTTAAAGGAAAAAAATCTCTGTTTATTCTAAAACATCGTGGACAATTATGCCAGAAACAACCCTGAAACTGTTGTACGATATATCCACACCAATTTGTGGACCACAATATCCATTGACAACGATACCTTCCGGTAATCATTTCTCTTTGCATCGTCCAGCATGTTTGATAAGTCAATCGAGAACACGCTTTTCCATCTACCACACCCACTTTAGCGCTACTTCAGACTGATTATTTACTAGTCTGTAACCTTTTGGTGATAGTATACTAATTTGGTTTTTCCTAAGAAAAGTTTTTTCACGATACATAAATTTACTACATGAATTTATTTTAATCATAACCCAATACACATACTGACTGTTGCGTCTCAAAGTCAAAATATAGTACTACGAATGGTGATTTCTTATCAGATGTTTTAATGGGCTGTATATAACAGAGATGACTAATAGGTAAGCATTCCTTACATGTATTGCAAAAAGAAATTCTACAAGCGTGTATTTATGTTTTGTTTGTCCGCACAATATTACAACATATTCGACAAACTTTTTTTTTCGCAAACAGTGGATGACTTATTAAACGAACCTTTGTCAAAGTGATTCTTAAAACAGTTATTATTAATAAACGATCGATTGCATAAGTCACATTTTTTAGGGTTGCCAGTTATACCACACTGTGATGATTAAAAATATCTGTAACTTTCATTAGAGCATCTATGATCTTGTACGTGCCAAAAACTTATATTACAAGGGGTACAGTAATCCGTACTTCGACTCACGCCTATCAAATTTAGAATCGGTTCGAAATGTTGTTGAATTTTTTATTCATTAATCGTAGCATGTTACTTACGTTTCCGTATGTATCTAAGATAAGACGTGTACCATCATACAAGGGGGGATGACCGTGACCAAAATTTCGTAAAGAATATACAACAATGACTGTTTTTCGAGTGGCCAAAAATAATTGAAAATCATGAATTACATTGAGACCATATCACGTTTCCAGTACTCTTACCCTTGCCTCTCAAACTAAATCATTAGCTGCTTTTTTGCGTCAGTCCATAATCACATCTAATGAGGTTCCAATATTGATGCAACCAACCTGTACGTATTTCTCCCCTGATAACGTAAGCATAGGCTGAAGCCAAGGATCTCGGAAGGCAAAGGTTGTCATAATTTTTAATAGTTAATATAGATTGTTTCTTTACTGTATCTTCCTTTAATCGTACACGGCCACTAGTACCATTCACGATTGATCATGTAATTGACAGTGCATCATCAATTTCAAAGTCGTTTGAACTTTGCACAGCACCAAACAACACTTTTCACAAACTTTCGACACGAAACTCGTACACCGGTCTAAATAAAAACCATAAAGGTCCATGATTAAATCTTTTTGGATTTATTGTTACACCAATAAAGTAGCTGGGTTCACGTTAACCAATGAGCTGTCTATGCAAATCATTCATACATTCTTTTATCCATGTATATACATTCACGTTTAGCGGCAGCCTTGACAAACGTCCACGTACCTCTGGACCTTTATAGTTGAAGTTACGATAACGTTTAACAACCTCAGACTCGAGAGTAAAGAGTGGACGCTTTTTTTCTCCGTACTGTTAATGAAAATGTGTAATGACATTTACAAAAAATTAATACAAATGATAATAATACTTAATTTTATGTAGCGAACCAGTATCGCTGCTGATAATGTTGTCAGTACTGCTGTTGCTACTAGTACTACAGCCGCTACTGCTACTACTAGCAGTGGTAGTAAAATCATTACTATCTTCTTTATCTAAAGAAGTAAGTACGTAAAAAAAAACAATTTTAACAAATAAATAATTTTGTTACTTACCATCATCTTTGACGTCTTCATGTACAGTTTTGGTAACTCTGCTCGTCGACGGTTTCTGTTCATTCACTAAAAATTAATCAGAGTTACGATAAAAAAAAATACATCGTATACTCTATAAACCTTTTTCTCTCATAGCTGCATTGACGCATTGAATTATTAGCTCATCTCCGGATGTATCGTCATGCATACGTCTAAGTACTGTTACAAGTACTTTTATTTAAAAAAAGGAACATAAAAAATGATTTATATGGATGAAAAAAAAGAACTTGCAGTAACATCGTATGAAATCTTTTGCCAGCGGATCCTTATTGTTGACTCTTCGTTTGACTGCTTTCACAACTGTTTTGAGAATCACTGTATTGTTCAAAAGTCCATGTTTAAACGTATCACTAATCGTTCCTATCCGACAATGTAGTACAAGAAAGTACAACTTTTTAACTAATACATTCATCGATAACGATCCTAAATCGCAACTCCACTTACTAACACACATTGTACGAATGTGCAGTTCGTAAACATTCGCAATGTGTAACAAGCACTTAACAACGTTTACTAAATGCACTTTGATCACATCCTTCATAGCGATTAGTATTATACGAAGGAAATAAAATACTGTGGACTAGCGGGTCACAGAGTATCATATTTATAGCACATCTGTATGACGAATGACATACCTACCAAGAATCGTTTTTTATATTTTATATATTCGATGAAAAAGAAAAAATACGGATTTTGAATTTTATACGAATAATCAAATGCCTTACGTGGCAATTTTCCACAGTATGTATTATACCAGTGTACGCGCACTTGTATGTAACTTGAGACTACTGAAGTGCATTCTTTATCACACGATATTCATTGAAAAAGAAAAAACTACGACTTCTGAAAGTTTTTATGTAGTATTCAGATAATCAAATATCTTACTCGATGAAATTTTTTATTTTTACGAAAAAGGGTCGCTTATTACTTTAATCCATGTATACTTACACAGTGTGCATTTTACAGTCGTGTGCACGCGCGCACGCGTATGTAACTTGAGACGTCTGGACAAACTGTTTCGATGAAAGAATCTTGTACGACACGACCATTATTGAAAGAAAAATACAATTTTCTGTAATTTTTGCGTTTTATACCTCACAAAAGAATATTGTTTTGTGATGAGTTTGACAGAAAGATCGTATGTCACGAGAAATCATATTAACAAAGAAAGTCGACAAAGGTATCCATTTTCTCGTAAAAGACTCAACAAGCTGATAATAGCTTTTTATTTCTACGATATGATCGCCACTCTTTCCGTGGAGAGTCCTTTCCTGAAGTCTCACGGTATTTTTGCAGAATGGGTATTATACATAACGTACGGGTGCTCGTACGTAACTTTTTTTACACGGTACTTACCGTCGCTTTGTCTCACTAAAGAAAAACATATGTAGTGACAAAAGTAAACAGTGTATCATATGAAGTGAAAAATGTTCGCACGTGTCTTGCGAATAAATTGTGCTGATTATGAAACTTGAAGTTACCACTCATTGTTACGATGTGTATCACCAGGTTAGTCAGCGATACGCTTCTGGAGGATAAGGAACCTCCAGAAGCTGAGACAATTCCGCAAAGTGATGTTATAACCGAAAGTGTGCGCCAACCGCAGCCTGATCCGGTTTTTCTACAAATTTTATGGTCACGTTGTGAGCGCCCTTACCCGTTTATTAATTTTCCAGGAGTTAATGTTATAAGTACAGTGTTGTTGTACCGGAGTTACTTTAGAATCTACCAATCGAATGTTGTGAACTTTGACATCGTGGCAAGAGAAATCCACTGAAATAATTGTTCACAGTGATAGTGATATAGTAAGTGACAATAGTGACAGTGAGTATGATAAAAAAAACGTTAAATGTAATTAACAGTGATAGAAATAGTATTATTTCTGTCAGAAATGATGAACTCGCGATCTACAGTGACTTTGATTACGTGAATTATTTAAATAATGTAACGTGTGATAATGAAAATAATTCGATTTCGTCTATAATTTCCGTTGGTAGAGAAATACTTTATAATGGTGAAGAGTGCAATAGTAACAGTGACAGTGACCGAGAAAATAGTCTTAAAGTATTCGTTAATGCTAACTTCGACTGTGAAATATGTGAACAAAAATTAATATCAGTTATATACGGATATTCAGAAAAAGTTATAGTTAGACGTGGTGAAAAGTGTTAATGGTGTAGTAAAATTTATTACAGAGAAAAAAAAAGGTGAATACATGTTGGGATACTGGGATGTTGGGATTTAAAAGTGTTGATGGTTGGTTGTGCCAAAAGTGCCAGTTGGTTGTGCCAACTATAAAAATACCTTTGAATTAAAAAAATATTATCTAGGAGGGACCAATAGTGGTAACAACGTGTTCAGTTTTTTAGATAGTAACACATCATTAAAATCAGAATTATCACAATTTTTCTCAGTATCATCACTTGTATATATTGTTTGTCACTTCATTAAATAAGGTAGTAATATTTTTGTTGATCTTAGTATGCTTGGTATTGCTACAAAATAATACAGCAAAATTTAAAGTTTTCTTCAAATTCTAAGGAAATAAATTTAACCATTAATATTTTTTAGAATATCGGCATCATGTGCTGCAAAACTAGTATCCTAGAGGAATGAGCTCAATTTAAATTGTCATAAGCATCGATCAAGTTGCCTTCTCCTTGCATTCTTGCATACTTTGAAACTCTATAAAAAATATTAATGCTTAATCAACGCTGAAACAACTTGTAAATAACACCGTTGATTCTATGTTAATACCATGTTTCATAAATGCTGATTAAGCGTTAAATCAACATTGACTTATTATTAACTTGATAGTATTTAAGTTACAAGCTATAATTAAACTCATTTATATTGGAAATGTAATACTAACATGAAAAAGCAATACTTCAAAGTTAATTATTGATATTTACTTAGACAAACGCTGATATAACGCTGAGTTAACATAGTTTCAACATGGGTCAACGCAAAATGAAAAAGGTTATTTACGACTAAGTCAAGTATTGATATTTTTGGTACGAAAGCACATGTAACGTGTAATAATTATGACTTTTTGCCGTATTTATTTCCATTATTATTAATTTTTGGTAAAAGACTATACGAACACCATCTAGTGAGTGTCAAGAACCAGTAAGAAAGATTTTATCACAATTTATTGAGTACTTTTGTGGTAAGTGATTACAACAGTTTTTGGACTTTGCTATATGTATTAGCTTGATTAGAACTTTGTCATAAAAAAATATATAAAATTCCAGAGGACAGTGAGAATTTGGGTACCTAAGTATGAAGATATACTTTTATGAAATCATATGGCAGATAAGGTATACATCTGGCCACGGTGACTCAGTGGTTTAGTCTGTGATTCTTATAGCTCAGAAACCTGGTAACGTATACTAACGAGTTTGAGACTCGGCCTTCACTAACTTGGCTTACACTTCTCAGAATCTTCTTTTTCATAGGCGTATTTTCAATCGTAGTTTAATGGTTCGGAAGCTATGTAAAATAAGGTCCCCTATACTGTATAAGTGATTGAAGTTACAATTAAATCTGAGGCGGTTTTTCACTATGCCAATGACGATAGCACGTATATACAGAGAAACATAGCATTGCAGAGCCTATTTGGCAGAGTTCTCAGAAATGGTGTAAAATATGAAAAAAGGCATTAAAAAAAATAAATAAATAAAAAATTGGCAGACGAATATAATTCTGAATATAAATATGCCTTCTAAAAAACGATGTTGTGTTTTAAAAGGTGCCATTGTTGTTGGAATGAGGATACCTCAGTTAATTTGATGTGGCTCAAATAAATATTCTAATATTTAAAAAATAAATAAATTTTATTAACATATTGCGATAGAAAACAGTACAAACAATACATAGGCTGGCCAGTAAAAGACCACGCGCTTTCATTGAATCTTCTAATGATTAAAAACAACTTCTTACTGCCTGCACTGATTACATCTTTAACATCACGCTTAGATCTGTCACATACGGACGTACGTTATACATAGGTTTTTTTGACGGATATTATTTAAACGTCAAACGTATATTTGAAACAGCATAAAAAGTATATACGAGAAATTGCAACTGTATCCTTTTTTAATATGTTTTCCGAGAACTTTCCTTCTAAAAACTCTTAATTTTACATGCACTATTGTAAAAGATTTATGTAAAGTTTTGTTAGTATAATCTGTAGATCTACAAGTATTTTTCTTACTAATACAAGTGGTACAGGCAAGTAAGCATATTTAATTACATTTTCTCAAAAGTTCTCTGTCCACTTTTTCAACGAGATATTTATAAAAAAAAAAAAAAATAAGAAACAGCTGAGGGTATGCTTGAAAAGTAATTTTTTATGCAATTTATAGAAAAAAATGTCAAAAAGGTCTGTAAAACAGGTTTTTAGTGATTTACAATGCAAAAAAAATTTCTTGCTAATAGAAATAATTTAAAATAGCGCTTAAAAAGTGAAAAGGACATGAGGTATTCTAAGTTCAAGTTGGCCCATAAATTTTTCAACGAAAAAATAAAAACAGCCAACAATGGGCTACTCTTGGACACTTAATTGTTATAGAAACTTTTTTAGGGGCTTTAATTATAGGTATCATCTTTACATACCTTTAACAAAAATTTTGTTAGTAAATTTTTTCAAGTTTAGCCATAACTTAAAATAATGTATAAAAAAAAAGTGTTCCGCATAAATTGGGGAAAAATAGCCAAAAATAGTCTAAATAAAATTTCGTAAAGCGATATATATTATGCAGGTTTTTTTCCATGCCACAATTATCATTTCTAGTATCCATATTATCTCCAAGCTCTCGAAAAACGTGTTGCAAAATAGGCGAATCTTGCGGCTTAAAGTGCCAAATTAAGCCAGTAAAGGAGAAATAATGCATAGTGGGGGAAGCCTCTGTTCTGTGCTGGCTAGACTTGGACAGGTGATCACTAGAAAGTAAGTGCGTGGCTTGTATATATATATATGTTGTCTTACTAATATATAAAGCAAAGTCACTAAAACCGTTGTAATCGCTAACCACGAAAATTACTAAACTGATTTTGCTGAAATTTTGAATACCGATTCTTGATACTTCCTAGATGGTTTTGGTATAGTTTTTATCTTGGAAAAATTTGATAATAATAGCAATAAATAAGCTCGAAGTTTTGCAAAAATATGCTTGCTTTCCACTTTAGTTCAGTAGGATCTGCTAGGTAGCGTCGACATAAAATCGGGGCTACCTGCAATAGAATTAAAAAAGTGTTGTTTTAATACGCCGGACCATCTTAAAAATTTCTGCAGTCGTCTATCATCAGTTCATTAAGCTGCATCGAGAATGTAGATAATAGTCGTGCAGCTGGGTATCCCGGTAACCTTTGACACTTTTCTCGAATGGGCGAGTGACCAACGTCTATATTCACCCTGAATCTTTAGGATTGACGAGTGCCACCAACAAAAAATTATTTTAACTGATAAAGTCTCCGGCGGCGTATCAGGGGACGTATCTAGCCAGAGCACAACCTGCTTCAATATGTAACAGTTGTGTGGCCGTTCCACTATCCCAACTGGTGCCGTCAGAGAATTTTTGGCTACAAATGTAACCCAAAGAACACAGTCCTGAGGAGTACGGGCAGCTACAACGGCGTCCTTATCAGTGGTTGTGTCCCCAACGACATACCCACATTTTCCCGACTAACGATGAGCGGTTAGTTATCGGGGGAACGACCCGAAGACGAGATATTCTTTGATCAGCGGTGTACCATCCTCCATCACAATCCCTGTACATAGAGACTTCGAGGGTAAGAGTCAAGCTACCCGCAGAAATCAGAAATAATAATAAGGTATAACAGGAAGTTTTACCACTGGCCCTTTTCAGGGCCATTGTAAGTATTTACATTCCCTACCTAATCATCAATCTTATCGGTTCTTTTAAGGGTCACCTAAGTTTAAACAACCTTGCCAACAAATACATTTTTACTACCATTTCCGGAAGCTATTCGTTGACTAAAAGACTATGTAAACTAAAGACGGCCACTATTGAACCAAGTCAGTTATTCACTAGCAGTCGTCACGAGCGGAGTTGTTCTTTGCAAAGCTGGGAACCCCAGTGACCGATGACCCCACATTACCCTCTCGACTCTAAGAATTTAACCAAGAATCACTGATCCCCTCTAAGGTCTGCGCTGGGTGAACCTAGCAGCTATGAAGGGAAAAAAACTTGATCCAACCAAGCAGTTTCCAATGGGCAAGCATCACGAACCAATCTCCCCGTCAAGATCACCAAAACAACTGAGTTTGCAAAAAAAAGTGCTTTAGACACCAACGTTTTTGACGTTATAGTGGGAGACGTTGTGAATGATCTCTAAAACTAGCTCCAAAGCTTTGAACTTTGTAATTTTTCTCTTAATCAGTCTGGGGCTTTAATAGCAGGCCAGAGAAGATCACCCTGAGGTATCTAGACAAACACAATTGCTGTTAACTTCTGTCAAGAAAGAGTTTACTTAAGAAGCTCACCGATCTCTTTCAAGGCAATCGGACGTTGAACTACCTTGCCAATAAATATATTAGAACTTAACAAACTTGACAGAAAACAGCCTTTAGGGCTTACAAAAGTCTTAAGGATGACAAAAGTCGCAAGAGGATAAACTGAATGAAAAACTTCAAATGTATTTAATAAATAAAATTTCAGGCGTCAAGAAACTGACGCAGAATACTTATTGAGATTGGAACAGCAGCGTCAAAATTGACAAATAAAGAATTCATTACGTGAGAGATCAGCTTTTCATTGTATCTTCTTAGTAGTTTCTTAAGTCTCTTAATTTTTTAAACAAGTAGAAAATGTATTTTTATTTTCGTGGCTATAAAAAGTGTATAGATTAAGCTTTACGACTTTGTTGCACTGGTAATAAAGTTGTGAGATAAGAGAAAAAAAATTTTTTTAGTATGTATTTCTTGGAAGTATTAAATCTTATTAGCTTTAAACAATAGCCCTTTTTATAAAATATACGGGAGATACTGCAAATGAATCGCCCCTTATGGTTAACGATTATTTTATGGCATAAGGAACGCAAGGTACTTTTTAGCATAATTATTATTTTTTTTTATTTTCACAGCTTGTTATTTTTTTAGTTAGAAGATTCTTGTTCTGAGAAGTGTTAGGAATACATGTAAAATTTTTAACTAAAAACGTTTCACGTTATATGCCTACACACTACGGTGTTTTATTTAGTAACTCTTGGGCGAAGCCGAGATGGGGGGCCGCTAGTTAAAGATAAATCTCTTGAACTATTTTTAATAAACTCTATAATATTTTGTCGTACGTTATAACATTATAATCTTATTACCTGATAGATTGACGTAGAGTGTTTCCATACCTTAGCAGAATTATATATATTGGCTCACACACAATATTTTAGATAGTCAGTAAAAACAATAATGTAATAAAGGTTATATATGAAGTGTTAAATGTTGTCAAAACTGCTTTATTATGGTATTTAAATATCCTCCTATTCACAGCACTTTTATAAAAAGCTGTAGTTCTTGATTGCTTTAGGCTTATAACGTTATTCTGTAATATTTTTTGGATTTCAGAAGGTTTATCATTTGCTCTTACCTTCTGCCAGTCTTTACTCCGTATGTAATGTGATATCGCTGTCTGAAAATGCACAAATGCTGTACATCATATTTAACACTTCGTTGCCAAATCAAGTTTTACGCCCCTTACGTTTAATGCCTTAAAAGGGAAACTATTTAAAAGATTTCCGTTGCTACTGTTAACCCCACCTAATACCGTATTTGAAGCAGTAAATCCATCCGGAGTAAGATCCAACATACTCACAATTTCTTAGGCTAACGCGCTATGTATTTGCAAGAGGGCACGAACTGCTCTTGAGAACACGTTTCCTGTGAGCATAATATTAGCTAAATTTGCAGTGTAAACAAGCGTAAAGTACTCTTTCGAACTGTTAGCATCCATTATACTTTTAATGGACCCAAGGAAAGATATTAAAGTGTGAAAACCTCCAAGTAGCAGTATTACGTAGCTTAAATCAAGGTTCCAGCAATGGAGGCTAAGATTTCTTGTGCTTTTAGGTATAAGAGACATAAGGAATGATCAAAAGTCTTAAATACGTGCATATTTTCTTAGCTTTGCACTGAATTTCTGCTTCCAGCAACACAGTGAACATCGTATCTTAGTTTCTAGAAGAAGCATTAATGAATGGCAGTGAAATAATCTTTGATTTATTAAAAGTGCGTGTTTCAGTAAACTTTTCAAGAAATTCAATTTATCCTAGAGTCTTATCTGAATCATCGTTTATTGTGTGAAACTACCGAACATTTTTAAGACTAATGGATACATTTATTGTAAAAATATCTTGGACACTTAAACTTTCTACGGTTTCACAGTCTCCTCATACTTTTTTCTGAAAGCTCTGGAGTGGTATGAACCCAAGTTAACCGATTTTTATACATATTAGCACTTTATTTAACCTGCTAAATTTGTTAACAGAGATAACAGAATCATTAAGTGTACAACACATAATGCCACCCATGGAGTAAAATGTATTTAATCTATCCTTAGTGTTCATGTTATGATCGATAATTACAAGAGAGCGGTGTCACGTTATGTACAGAAAAAAGACTAGCAGAAGTCTACCCAGCGCAGCAGAGAGGCTTTTCACGTTATGCGTTTTTTCCCCTTCTGGCTCAGCTTGGCGCCCAAGGCCGCAAAACCACCCTATTTTGCAACGCGTTTTTCAAATGTTCAGTGACGTAGTGAGCTTGTGAAATAATAATCGTGTTGTCAAGCAATATCTGCAAAATACATATCACTTTGAAAAATTTAATTTAGACCATTTTTTCCACTAATTTCGCAAAACATTTCTTTTTTTTACATTTTAATCAAATTTTTGCAAAACCTATAAAAATGTGTTAACTGAATTTTTCTCACGGTTAGATATAACAAATACCTACAAATCAAGCTGCAAAAAATTTCTAGGACTATTAGAAACCCTGCCATTGAAGGTCCAAAAATGGCCCTTTTCGGTGGTTATTATTTTTTGTGAAAAAATTATCAATTAATTTAATCGAAGAAATTGACTTCCGAAAAATAATTTCTGCTTTTTCAGAAATTCATACGACCAAAAGTATACAAGCGAATGTTAATACATCTAAATCATTGTATCAAGAGGTGCAAATGCATAGATGGCGGTACCTTTGATAAAAGCACTCTATATTCTCTGTACATGCCTTTTTTTTAATATCCAATATACTTGATACTCATAATACTAAACCACATAGTTTCTTTTCCAAGAAAATTTTCTCAAGAGATAAATAAGAATGAAAAAAACATTCTCCCCGGGTCCTGATTGAACACACAACCTCCTGTTTACTAGACAATTGCTCTACCTCTTGAGCTACCGAGGAGCTGTACTTGATTATTTCTTAAGAAAATTTTCTTGAAAAAGAAACTATTTGGTTTAGTATTATGAGTCTTAAGTTTATTGTATATTGAAAAAAATGCATTTATAGAGAATATAGAGTGCTTGCATTGAAAGAACCGCCATCTATGCATATGCACCTCTTGATACAATGATTTAAATGTATTAACATTCGCTTGTATACTGTGACGTTCTCATTATTACTTGCGGCTAATTACCAAGGAGAAAATCACGTTGTTGACTATAAAGAAGTCGTGGGTTCACGGTACTTACCTAGACCATAACATTCTATCTAATGCATGAAACAAAACTAAGAATTATCTCCCGCCCTTCTAATGCCCCATGTAGAGATGAAAAGATAGGAACTATGGAAAATTTAGATATTTGTCAATATTCAATATATTACGAGTATATAAAACATCCAAAGGAAAGGTAATAGGATCCCTTACCCGCAAACCTATAAATTATCTTACGGTGGCGAACGTTACAACTTCGTGAAAGGTGTCATAGTACATATAAATTGTTTTTCAACGCAATTATTATGCGAAATAACGTGTAAATCGAAAATATCATGTATTCAATCAAGTTTTATACACAGGAGCGCGTGGTTCGAATTACATAAACGGCATAAGACGCTCGTTCGCATGAAAACTTATTTAAGTGTTTGAACAATCGTAAAGTTCAATACGCTATTCTTGAAACAAATAAATTAATTGAAAATCGTTAGAAAAGAATTATCAAAAGAATGATTCAATGATTAATGAATAACAAGAACATAAAAAATAGCTGGCGTAATGTGTACGCGAAAGGCTCGGACACAATGCCTCACCAAGCACGTCGCTATAGGCTAGTGTTGTGAGATCAGTCTAGAAACCCGAGAAGCAAGGCACTTTGACCTGCTAGGCAGAGAATCCAGAGCTAGAATCTGATGTGGCTGTGTCTTGATCGTACAGCAGACCTCGGTTTTTTAGCGGCTCGGCAATTGCTTCGTGAGGGGGAAATTTGCGGACTCTCATCATTGGTAGAATGTTGTTGTCTTTTTTCCTCTACTCCTGCACTTCATGACGCACACTATCGCTATACTTGCATATCCTACTAATTGGCAGCAGCTTTAAACACTAAATAATAATTTTATATTTTTAATAGTTGAAATTGATTTTAAAAAATTTACTATTTTTCTGGTAGGAGTGACCGATGGTCACAATACTATTGGTCGTATGAATTTCTAGTTTACCGATAAGCATTAAAGTCACATAACTACTTCTAACTTTTTCTTTTAATTTATTTTGTATGTAACTATTTCGTCAAAAAAAAGCCCACAAGAACTCATTATGCTATTTATAAAATGAATAAAACCAATGAACCTTCAACATTAATAATGCAACTTTTTCATACAAAATAAAATAAATTACATTCATTTTGATTGCTTATTTCTAAAACTTCTAGATCATCGATTTCTCTACTAGTTTCGCAAAGCACTTCTTTCTTTTACTTTCTGAGCAAATTTTTGCTAAATTTACATAAATATGTTTACTTAATTTTTCTTACGGCTAGATACAACAAATACCTACAATTTAAGCTGCAAAAAATTTCTAGGACTATTAGAAACCCTGCCATGAAAGCTCCCAAAATGGCCATTATCGGCGGTTTTTATTTTTTGTGGGAAAAATTATCTACTAATTTAATCAAAGAAATTTGGTTTTGAAAAATATTTTCTGCTTTTTTAGAAATTTATACGACCAATAGTATACAAGCAAATGTTGATACATCTAAATCATTGTATTAAGAGGTGCATATGCGTAGATGGCGGTACTTTCAATACAAGCACTTTATATCCTCATGTTAACATTCGCTTGTATACTATTGGTCGTATGAATTTCTAGTTTACCGACAAGCATTAGTGTCACATAACTACTTTCTGCTTTTTCTTTTATTTTATTTTATATATAGGTCTCCTGTCAAAAAAAGCCCACAAGATTCTTTTTAACTAATAAGTTATTACTCATTATGCTGATTATGAAATAAATAAATGAACCTCCGACATTAATAATGCGACAGTTTCATACATAATAAAACAAATTACATTAATATCAATCGCTTATTTCTAAAATTTCTAGATAATTTTAACACAGAAAATAATCAATCTCATTTAAATGAGTGAAGAGAGAAATGTGTCTCATTGTAGTTTGATAACAAAGTAAATTTAGAAATAAAATAAAATCTATACATAAGTGTTTGTGTCAAGGTTCGAAAACGTTAGTTGGATCTTAGTAACAATATCCAAAAACACTATGGCTATAGGAGAAGGGGGCAGTGTGTGGTCAATAAAACATATGTAGGGGTTAGTTGTAGTAAAGTAAGGGGTGGTTAAGGGCTTAGACAAAATTCTTGCTAAGTTAAAATAACGATGTAAGAGACAAAATTACATTTAATTTTGTATAGGCTGTGGAGGCTTCGTGGGGGTGAGTGTTGGGCTAACGGGGTTCTGTGGGGGGTTTGTGAAAACTCCTTACACAGATGATTATATACAATTTGTTTATATATGAGGCATTTTTATGATGTAAGACCATATACTACCAAGAAATAGGAAGAATTAATAGAAGCAATGAGTAGTCAAAATTAGGATTAAAACCTTTCGTTTCGAATATCAAGTGGAAAATTTATGAACCCAATATAGTAGTGCCAATATAGCCGCTAAAAACAGAGGATACGGATTTCAACCAAAAAAACTTTATCAATCATGGCTTTCAACCAAGAAACTTGACTATTATCTTCGAATATTTGTAAATATACACAGTAAACTAATATATTCTTGATTAGTTAATTTAAGATCTTATTAATCAGAAAATAATAGTACTTAATAGAAAGTTAATATAACACGATTAAAGGCGAATATTGTTATAAGTTTTTAAATATATACTAATTGAAAATGTTTCAGTTTTTTGTTCTTTAATTTTCAGTTTCAGTTCACAAAAAATAGATTGATAGAACAAACACTAACACCTTGTATTAAAATATAAGAATTTCACAATGCACGTGCGTGTGTGTCTGTGGGGGGAAGGGATATTCTTTCTTGACGTAACACTCAATTCTGCCCAGAAATAAGAAGAGTTGATAGAGGTGAATAGGTAGTAAAAATTTAGGTTAAAACCTTTAAATTCAAATGTTAAATGACAAGGTTTATGAATCCAATATGGTGGTCTGCGGCATGTTCCTGAAAGTCGGATATAAAGATTATCATTACACTTATATTATAACTTGTTATGACAATAGTCGGGGCTTTGATTACAAGTAAGATTAACGAATCCTTACCTCAAAAATATGGCAAATAAAATGATTTTACGTGCTTCAGTCAACCAGGTGCTCTTGAAAGCCAGGAAAAAGGAAATAATTAAACCATTGTATTATGACTTTACGTACCAGTAATCAAAGATTTGACTTAAAACACGATAGACCACTACTAACTTCAAAAATATTGTAAATACGTCCACACTTGATGAATGGTGGGGAGCTACTGACTAGAACGTCGTGCGAACAAATGTACCTTGCACGAAGCTTTGATCAAAACTTCTTTCTCTTACATGATATGAGGCCAGTACTTTCTGACTTCATGTATTTCAGCTAAGAGGCTTACTTTGGTTGTCACTTAATATTGCTGAGAGCCACAAAGAACACAGTCGGCTTTGTAAGGTGATGACTTTTGTTAAAGATGACTCTTTTAAGGGTCTTAAAATTTTATCATTGATAAAGAGAAAAATATGATAAGAAATAGAATAATATAAAACAAAATAATGAATTTACTTTTAAATGCAAGGAATCACTTACTGCAAATTTTGCTTATTAAAAAGGTTTTTTGAAATTTTTTCTAAGAATACTTTGATTTAAAAGCTAAGAAATCTTTAAAAAATGTTTTTAAGTTTCAAAAATTAATTTTGTTCTTTTTTATCATTAGCATGTTATTAGATACGTCAATTATGTATCAAAAAATTGATAAGATTGTTAAATACTTTGGATCAGCTATCAAGAAAAGAAAAAAGTGAATATTATGTCGAGCGTATCTATCGAAAATTTTAACTCTGCATAAATGTATCAGATATTGTGACTATATTTTTGAATGTTGTATTTTGTTTTTTTCTACAATTTTGATAAATAACACTAAAAATTTCCTTTTAATATCTTTTTTTTAGTAATCTTTGTCACTAATAAAAGCAATAGTAAAAAACTAGAATTTATCAGCGAAAATTTTATTGTTAAGTAACAATACCAATAACACTTGCAGGAAAAAGGTAATATGCGTTTATTAAGAAATATTAATTAATTTTATGCTACCAATGGCTTTTTTGTATCTTTTGATGTGTTATTTATTTTTCTTGACTTCTGAAAACGAATAATTTTCTGAATCTCTGGAACATTGGGGGCCTTATTAAATCGACTTTCGAGCTTCTGTATCATCTTTTTATGCTTTTTTTTTTACTGTAGAATAACACTGTTATGGTCTTGAAATGATTTTTAATCCAAACAAGGAGTTTTCTGGTCATAGAATAGCATCAGGTAGTTTGCGTAGAAGGCTTGAGCGAGCAGCCTCTCATAATGAGTGCACTCATACCGTCTGAAGCTCCTTTACCACGAGCTGTAGCATGGCCGAATTTTTTTTGTAGTACCCCAAATTGATCATTTGGTATTTGTTCTTAAATTGTTGCTTGGTTCCGTCTCTAAGCTATACGACTTTTAGTGCGTGAACAAGTTTTTAATGTGTGTAATTAGTATTTGTTGTATTGTGTATACTGCTGCTGTAGCATGTTGGATACTGTCTAATTAAAATATTTAAATTTGGAGTTTTAATTGTGAATTCTTCTTATAATAGTTAAGTACAGAGAAAACTGCATATTAAGTACTATTCAAATGAAGCCCTTGTTAAGCTTTCTGTATAACGTATTTTTAATTTTCAGTGAAATCTAACACGACAAGCACTTCTCGATTATTTAAAGTATTTTTTTTTGCATTTGAAGAACTTAGATTGTTCTGTTGCGATGAAGCTGTGTAGTCTTGAGAGCAAAAGCTCTTTTTTTGTCCTTCTAAATACTGGTGTGTTGGTGAAATTTTACAAGTCAGCAGCTTCAAGCAGTTTTTGTAGTCATGAACTTTTCAACGCTAAAATTTTTTGTTAACTCTTGAATATTTATTGCATACAAGTTAAGTTTACAATTTTTATGGATGGTTCATACGCATACGTGAGCTGTTACTTGAGCCCACTAAATCACAATCTTAAGGTTACAGTTAAATAAAATAACTAAAACTGATTGAATGCTGGGGAAAACTTTTTGTATACGGTCAATGTAATCCTCTTAAATCGTTTGGTAAAAGTCTTTTGTAAAGTAACTTGCGACTCCCATTAGTTTTTACTGATATCACATCTTGCTTGCCAGGCATTATCTTACTATTTTTGTTATTTTTAAAAATTAGTAACTTGAGTAATCGTTTTCCTAGAAGATCTTGTTTCTACTGAGTTATTACATGTATTTAATACACTCACTCATTCTCGTAAACCCTTAAATTTTTGTGCAAGGGTCCAGCAAAGGTTTACAATGGTTATTGAAATTTTTTGCTGTTCGTGAAAGAAAAGGAAACTTTGACTTCAAATTTTTAGATAATGATTTTTAGCTCTATCCCTTCTGACCAGTTTTAATAAAAAAGTTACAACACCGATCAGTGTGTAGTATTGTTATGTCAGACATAACTAAATATTACGCATAAAATCATAGATTTACCGAGGAGAAAAAATGCTATCACTAACCTTAATCTATACGTACGAAATTTATTTACGTCACTGAAAAATGTATTTTTCGTACTAACGACGTAACATTCCTTCACAAATCACCATTTATTCCAATTAGTTCTAATCACTAACTTTGTTACATACTTATATTGACGGTGCTATGGTTATTATAAAAAATCAAAGATATTTTAGGTGTATTGATTCCATAAGGTTCTCCAAATATTCTTTCATCATAAAGTGAAATTAATAAACTCATTAGGTTATGCTACGTCACTATTATCACGAACATTATTATTATGTTACATATTACTCAAATGCATGTATTGAATAATATCAACATTATACAGCAATAAATATGAACTGAAAAATTAATTAAAAAAACAAATTGCTGCTGTCCTAAGTCAGATACGTGTACTGATACTATAATTTAGCATAATATCAAATGACTGACACCGCACTAACAGCATATACTATAGTAGCGTGATGTCAGTTTTGGTATATCTTCACTGGTGATTAAAAGTTTTTTCTTCTAATTAGTTTATGGTCTTTTACAATGATAGATATGGATAGGAAAATAAAAATAGAATTCTTAGTGTCAATTCAACAGTATATTCAAAAAAATATTAACCATTTAAAAAAGATGAATACAACGTACAGAACCGTTTTCACGTATAACTCTTTATGTTTTATCAGAAGGACCTAAAATCGAGAACTGACGTCTACAAAAGTGGTTGGGCTTGAAGGAAGATACATGTCTTCAGGGTTCAGTATCTGGTCTGGGCCAATGCTCAGATCTTACAGTTCGTAACTCTCCTTCAGTTAAAAATACCCAATTTTCATGAAAATATCAGATTCAACATAAAACTTTCATAAAAAAGTCTCCTACAATTTGTGAATATGATGCGTAGTTTTGAAACATAAAATCCACTATCTTTCATGAATAATAAAATCAAACAAACTATATTTTTTTTTGTTATACAAAATATATATTCTATGAAAAAATTACCTAACAAATCTTTTTGTTAGAATTTTGAGTAGAATCAGATACTGCAATAAAAAAAGAAAGTTACCATTTCAAAGCGGTTAGGAACCATAGGGACCAAATTGGAGCCCAAATCAGGTACCACACCGCATATGCAGGTGGCCCTTTTCAAGCCTCATAGTTTTTTCTAAGGTTAGCTTGAGATAGGAGGCATTCCTTATTAAATATTAAATATTAATTTGCTTAAATAAGACATCCCGTATAATATAATTAATATTAATTGGCATATAAAAAATTGGTAAAATTAAAATTTTAGTCATAATATTTGCCTGGCGCAGCGTGTATGTTTTTGATAGAACGCTGTATAATATTATTGAGTCTTAATGTACATTTGTCTGACGAAGGTACTGTGATACCGAAACAGCTATAACACGTTTTTAATGAATAAAGTGAAGATCGACAGTACATAGTAAGTCTACTTTTTCATTTAATCTGATATGGATCTTCATCAAGTGACGACCGATAATATAAAATATAATATTTGTCCCTATTTTTTCTTAAGAAATTATTAAAAGTATCTTAAACTCTAATTAATTTTTTCACTAAAACATTAATGCAAACATTCACCAGCAAAAATAATTAAAAATTAAAAATTGATTTGTGAAACTTCTAATATATATTTTTTTACATGTTTCAGCATGTTCAATCGAAGCATTCTTTAAGAAACTTCCAAAAAACCCTTTGATTAATTATTCAAATTCTAAAATGTTACATATGCGCTAAATTAATAGCATTGTACTTGGAAGCGTTCAATTAAAGAATGTATTAGAATAATCAATAATACTGCAGTGCCCGCAGACTCAGAGTGACAAACAGAAGATCAATTTAGCATACTTTTCTAGATAGGATTCGTTGATTGTAGAAGAAGTCAAGGCTTCGACTATGATTACGTTCAATTGCAATAATGGCTTAACAATAATTTTTTTCTCGGCTTCCAAGAGCAGCTAGAGGACCTTACCACGTAAATTGCTTTATTTAACAAATTTTGAAGGTTTTGATTTTAACAGAGAGTTATTGAAGCCAAGGGTAGTTGACATCCGTATCGTGAAAGCATAAATTATATAGCTTTAAAAAATTAAAAATAAGATACAATAATCGATTGTGTATAATATGTCACAAATTAATACATCATAAACGCATTCATAAAACTTTTCTTTCGCAAGTACAGCTAAAAGCGCAATAGTATTAAACAATAGGTACAATCATAGTTAAAATAGCTAGAGTAAAATACCAAATTTCTATGTATCAATCAGTCACTATATACGCTCGTTTGCTACCTACTTAACTCTCTCTTGACGTTACTAATAAAAACTTATGGTAATCTGTTTAAAATGTGTCGAGCTAGTCCCTGTCCATCAGAACAGCTTGTCGAAATTGAATTCAAGCCTGCAATCCTCCACCCAATGCATAAATCTTCCGATGTCTCAATTAAAACTCCCAATGTCAAGTGCCATTTCTAATGGTTAGCACGACAGGTACAATTGCAGGTCATCGGCAAACAAGACTCCGGATGCATAGCGCCACACAGAGAGTATCTAATCGATAAATATTTACTAAATCAAAGAGCCAGTGGACGAGCCCTGCGGTATACCCGAGATCACAGGAAGAAAAGCGGACTGCCCATCATTTAACCCACTCACAGCCTGAGAACGACCCGTGAGATAACTGTAAAACCATCGCAACGCGCTCCCAGTGAAGCCCAAGCAGCTTATTTTTCGCATAAGCACCGTGTGATTAATGGCATTAAATGCCCTAAAAAAGTCGAAAAAAACAAGCATGGTTACCCTTCCTGCCTCCATCTTTTCGCGGATATCATCCGTTAGCTTAAGCAGCGTTGACATTGTTCCTCTATGCTTCCTAAATTCGGACTGCAAGGGTGAGATAAAACTTTTGCTTTTCAAAAAATCTGCGATTTTTTATATTACCACCTTGTCAAATACCTTTGCAAAGTGAATAATGTTATATAGCGATGGGCCAAAAGTCAGCCAGCGATCAAGGGTTTGCCACATTAGATAATAGAATAATCATTAACTATTTCCACTCAACCAGATAAATACCACTCGTAAAAGACAAATTTAAAATTTTAGTTAAATACAGTACAATAACATGAGGTAAAGATTGAAAATAAACAAGTGTTAGCCCATCTAGACTGTGGCCCTGCAAGCTCTCCAGACAAGCAACAAAGGCCTCTCTTACTTCACTTTCAGTCCATAGGGTTCAGGGTAAAGTTTTGGGCATAAGCAGGTGACTCCGCTATTATGTTTTCTAGATCTTCATCTGTATAGGCCACGTGTACACTGGAAATTTGTAAAAAGTGCCTTGCTATATCCTCGAGCTTATGAGCACCTATCGGTGCTGATTTATCGCGACCAACCACTACATACTGACGAAGAATACTCCAGCTCGCCGTGGATCCGTGGGTAAGTCGCAACGAGTCACATAAGTACATTTCTTTTGCTAATTTAAACTCTATCTTGATGACTCGCCTCAGCTCCTTGTAACAGAGATTAGAAGGGAAATTGCCAGCGCCTATGGTAGAGAGTGTGTCGCTTTTTTTCCACTGATTTGAGCGCCCCGTCGCGGCAGACCAGTCGAACTATACGCACGTTTACAGCAGCGGAGGGGAAGATCAAACGTGCGTACAATAGGTACCTAGTAGAAGAAGAAGGAATATGTGCGTACACATGTGTATAACTATATACGTTTTGGCTGCCTCCTGCCTGAGCTCTCGAGTCGAGTCCCTCGGCTCTCGGCTATCGCTGCAGCTCTCGCATGCACGTATATACCTATATATGTTTCCGATGCGCTGTATTCCCTCAAAAAAGATTTTGTTATGAATGTTGGACAGTTAAGTATGTTATTATGTCCGGTAATAAATTACTCGTTAAATAGGTAAGTATTAAAAATATTTGTACAGCTAAATATCGCTTAATACTGAGTTTTTTCTCGTTTAAAGTGACAAATCGAGTAATGATTACGTGAGTCCCGATATTTAATGTAAGTTCTCGGAACTTCTCAATAAAATTATTATTTTTACAACTCGCATAATGTATGTTATTATAGGTACAGTAAAAAAAAAATTGTACATGATATATAAATACGACGTACCGTAACGTTGGAAATTATTAATTCTTTAATAAATATTTGCTTATTAAAATTTTTTCAATTAAATAAGAGCTCTTTGCTTTTATCTTAACGTTTATTTAGCAATAAAAGACTTTTCTAGAATTAAAATGTCGTTCTTCGATAGATGTAACATTTTCAATAAGAATAAGTATTTATTAAAATGTTCAGAAAAGTATTAGTTCTGCTTTAAAGTAGTTATATTTTAACTCAATTACCAATAGAGAAAAAAACTTCAACTCAAACCTTGGAGCTTCATTATAAACCTATGTCACTTTATGCACCCATGAGACCAATGTGCTAGTAGTCGAGGCAGCTAAGTACTCTGCCATTCCTATCTACAATAATCACTCCCGGGTTCAAATCTCCGGCGGTGTAAATTTTTTTTTTTACATTTGGTTTTTTTTCCCCTTTTATTTCGATATTACTTAGTGTAAAATTTTTTTAATAATTCTATTTTATTTTCATGTTTACGTTGCGTAACGAATACTCTTAGTTTATTCATTCATGGGGGGATTTTTTAAAATTTAAAGTATTTTTTGTAACAATATAATGCTAATAACGAGGCACATGTTTATTAACATTTCATCCTCGTTCAGATGGCTATGCAACTATTATTGGTATATTTAAAAATTATTCAAATAACTCAAGTTATTTTACGCTGGATTGACAAAGTGCTATTATTAACACTTTAAAAGAGGATCACACCTTTTATAACCTAATTAACAATCATATAAAATGTAGCTAAATAATTATAAGACTATTAAGAATCAGAGAAATTAAACTAAACTTTTTTAATCAACAAATTGATAAAGTGGGATGTCGCAGCACAAGCTCTCGTCAAGAGCAGTGTTTCTCTGCGTTCCTTTTTCGAGAAACAATACGTAAATAAGACTAACACATAAACCAAAGATTACCTGCGACTCCTGTTATTTTTAATAGAATTTTTTATAAACATTTTCATGGCCATTTTAGCTCACGCAGCTTGCATATCAAATACATGAATTTATTACGTATTCGTTCAATAATATATAATTGGTCAATAATATTTTCCCCTTACGTACATATATTCATCTTAAACATTTATGAATTAGCATAAAAACTTCAATTTAAAAAAAAATACCTTTTATTCTTCGTTACTCCAACGTCAGCCAAGCTTTACTTTCACAAGTAGTTTTTCCGATTTTCTAATTTTATTCCTGAAATATTTCAAACTCAGGAGTCATCCTACAGCTGTACATATGTATGGGGAATTTGTAATTTTGTTAAGTACTAGCGTGGTTACAGTATTGCTACCGGCGAGGTGTTCCACGGTTTTTACTTCAAACATTTATTTAGAAAGAAAAAAAACTACTTACTTTTATAAGTAGTATTCTGGCGCGTGGTAAATAAATAAATTTATATTTAAAATAGAAAAGAAACAGAATCGTTTGCAACTGCGCAACGACAATTTTATTACCCAACCCCTTAAACATTTATGAATAAGCATAAAAACTTTAACTTTAAAAAAAATACCTTTTATTTTTCGTTACTCCAACGTCAGCCAAGTTTTACTTTCACTTGAGCCTTGAAACTTTGTTATTAACATATGTTACATTTAATCACTACAAGGACAGAGTTTCAGTAGCCTAGTTGGTTACGCCGCTGAGCGAATTTTTTGCCTCGACAATCTTGGGGTTCAATTTCCCACTCAAGGCATAACTTTTTTTTTCTGTCGAAATTTTAAATATAAATTTATTTATTTACCACGCGCCAGAATACTACTTATAAAAGTAAGTAGTTTTTTTTCTTTTTAAATAAATGTTTGAAGTAAAAATCGTGGAACACCTCGTCCGTAGCAATACTGTAACCACGCTAGTACTTAACAAAATTACAAATTCCCCATACATATGTACAGCTGTAGGATAACTCCTGAGTTTGAAATATTTCAGGAATAAAATTAGAAAATCGAAAAAACTACTTGTGAAAGTAAAGCTTGGCTGACGTTGGAGTAACGAAAAATAAAAGGTATTTTTTTTAAAATTAAAGTTTTTATGCTAATTCGTAAATGTTTAAGATAAATATATGTACGTAAGGGGAAAATATTATTGACCAATAATATATTATTGAACGAATACATAATAAATTCATGTATTTGATATGCAAGCTGCGTGAGCAAAAATGGCCATGAAAATGTTTATAATAAAATTCTGTTAAAAATAACAGGAGTCGCAGGTAATCTTTGGTTTATGTGTTAGTCTTATTTACGTATTGTTTCTCGAAAAAGGAACGCAGAGAAACACTGCTCTTGACGAGAGCTTGTGCTGCGACATCCCACTTTATCAATTTGTTGATTAAAAAAGTTTAGTTTAATTTCTCTGATTCTTAATAGTCTTATAATTATTTAGCTACATTTTATATGATTGTTAATTAGGTTATAAAAGGTGTGATCCTCTTTTAAAGTGTTAATAATAGCACTTTGTCAATCCAGCGTAAAATAACTTGAGTTATTTGAATAATTTTTAAATATACCAATAATAGTTGCATAGCCATCTGAACGAGGATGAAATGTTAATAAACATGTGCCTCGTTATTAGCATTATATTGTTACAAAAAATACTTTAAATTTTAAAAAATCCCCCCATGAATGAATAAACTAAGAGTATTCGTTACGCAACGTAAACATGAAAATAAAATAGAATTATTAAAAAAATTTTACACTAAGTAATATCGAAATAAAAGGGGAAAAAAAACCAAATGTAAAAAAAAAAATTTACACCGCCGGAGATTTGAACCCGGGAGTGATTATTGTAGATAGGAATGGCAGAGTACTTAGCTGCCTCGACTACTAGCACATTGGTCTCATGGGTGCATAAAGTGACATAGGTTTATAATGAAGCTCCAAGGTTTGAGTTGAAGTTTTTTTCTCTATTGGTAATTGAGTTAAAATATAACTACTTTAAAGCAGAACTAATACTTTTCTGAACATTTTAATAAATACTTATTCTTATTGAAAATGTTACATCTATCGAAGAACGACATTTTAATTCTAGAAAAGTCTTTTATTGCTAAATAAACGTTAAGATAAAAGCAAAGAGCTCTTATTTAATTGAAAAAATTTTAATAAGCAAATATTTATTAAAGAATTAATAATTTCCAACGTTACGGTACGTCGTATTTATATATCATGTACAATTTTTTTTTTACTGTACCTATAATAACATACATTATGCGAGTTGTAAAAATAATAATTTTATTGAGAAGTTCCGAGAACTTACATTAAATATCGGGACTCACGTAATCATTACTCGATTTGTCACTTTAAACGAGAAAAAACTCAGTATTAAGCGATATTTAGCTGTACAAATATTTTTAATACTTACCTATTTAACGAGTAATTTATTACCGGACATAATAACATACTTAACTGTCCAACATTCATAACAAAATCTTTTTTGAGGGAATACAGCGCATCGGAAACATATATAGGTATATACGTGCATGCGAGAGCTGCAGCGATAGCCGAGAGCCGAGGGACTCGACTCGAGAGCTCAGGCAGGAGGCAGCCAAAACGTATATAGTTATACACATGTGTACGCACATATTCCTTCCCCTTCTACTAGGTACCTATCGTACGCACGTTTGATCTTCCCCTCCGCTGCTGTAAACGTGCGTATAGTTCGACTGGTCTGCCGCGACGGGGCGCTCAAACCAGTGGAAAAAAAGTGACACACTCTCTACCATAGGCGCTGGCAATCTCCCTTCTAATCTCTGCTTGTAACACGACAATATAGACAAGCAACCCGTTCTCCATGCAAGCCTATACACTCAGCCACGCTCATGGCATTTGGCCCGTAATTCTGCATTAAACCAGGGCTCCAGTTTCCGCCTTAACAGCCTTGTTTTGATAGGCGTATGCACATTCAAGACTGCTCTATTGACATCCATCATAGTCGTTAGGACTGCGTTGATGTCTCCAGTAGTTAAGCTTTGAAAGCCAAAGGCTGTTGCAACACTCGCAGTGAAAGCTTTCGAGTCACGTTCACCGAAGTCGTGCATCCTATGCCACGTGCCGTGGGAGCTCTTTGGAAATAATAACCAGATATTTGAGGTTAGGGATGGTCTATCGTATTTTAAAACCAATATTTGATTACTGGTACGTAAAGTTTTGATAAGAGTTAAAAAGTTACCTTTATTCTGGCTTTTAAGAATACCTGGTTAACTCATAACCACGTAAAATCGTTTTATTTGCCATACTTTTTAGGTAAGGATTCGTTAATCTTACTTGTGATCAAAGCCGTGACTATTGTCATAATAAGTTATAAGAAAAGTGTAATGATAATCACTTACCGTACTTCCAGGAACATGCAGCAGACTCATAACAGACTAAAATAACTATTTGAGTTATTTTTTCAGTTGAGTTTTTTCTTGATTGAAACCCATGTTCTCTGCTCTTGGCAGTCATATTGGTATTGGCTACCATATTGTGTCCATAAAATTTTATTATTTGACATTTGAAACTGAACGTTTTAACCTAAATTATTATTACCTATTCGCCTTTATTAACTCTTCTTATTTCTAGGCAGCATGAGGTGGTACGTCGAAAAAGAATTCCCCCCTTCCATACCCACGCGTGCATGTTCGTATGTGTAAAATAGTGACAACAACAAGGAAGTAAGTTTCCTCAGTTGTATTGCATCATACATGCATTTTTTCAGTAAAGGTATATGATTTAACTATGAATGTAATCGTAATTTTCATGCAGCACTTCAACTAAAAGTGTTCTTAAAGTGAAACTAAACAATAGTCTTAAAATTTTACACAGTAGCTCGAGTGATCGATGTAAAGGAAAAATACATTTCAAAGACGAGAATATTGTGTTTGGAGAAAATTTACACTAAATGCTGCCCGTCATAGAGTAGAGAACTATGAGTACGATAATAACTGAGACTTTCAAGTCCCTATTTATAAGAAAATTCTTAGATTTTAAAATTAAGTGGTAATGGTTGTTTTATTAATTTATTTTTTGTGAACTGTAACTAAAAATTTAAAATACAAGAAACTAAACATTTTAAATTTTTAGATACTTAAAAACTTATAACAATAGTTGCCTTTAGTTGAGTTATATCAACTTTCTGTGAAGTAACCTTATTTCCTAAGTAATAAATTGTTAAATCAACTAATCAAAAGTATATTAATTTACTATACACATCTTAAAACATACAAAGATGATAATATTTCTGAAACTGATATTTTTACACATTTTTTCATTTAATTTTTAAACAGTATTACGGTTTTATATATCACAATCAATGTCTATAACTCTAAGTTAGAGGGTGGGTTTGTATCCCAGTGTAAAATAGTAAAGTCGCTTGGGTCGCCGCTATGAATGAAAATATCTTAAAGTAAATAATATCGGATAATTCATCAATTAATACAATACCTGCATCGATTGTTTTTGATTACATTTGAAATTTAATTTTCTTATACTTGATTTTACTAGTTTTTCCTTCTTCTACATAAATGTATTCATGCTTTTTCAAACAAAAATAATTTCCTATGATTTTTTTATGCATAAATACTAAGTTTCTTGTATAATTTAATTTTCAACTTATTATGAAGTAAAAGTAGGTGAGATCAGATAAGAATTTTGCACTTAAATTATATTTTTAACCTCTAAGAGTATTCGTTACGCAACGTAAAGATGAAAATAATATAGAATTATTAAAAAAATTTTACACTAAGTTATATCGAAATAAAAGGGGAAAAAAAGAACAAATGTAAAAAAAAAAAAATTTACCCTACCGGAGATTTCAACCCGGGAGTGATTATAGTAGATAGGTATGGCAGAGAACTTAGCTGCCTCGACTACTAGCACATTGGTCTCACGGGTGCATAAAGTGACATAGGTTTATAATGCAGCTCCAAGGTTTGAGTTGAAGTTTTTTTCTCTATTGGTAATTGAGTTAAAATATAACTACTTTAAAGCAGAACTAATACTTTTCTGAACATTTTAATAAATACTTATTCTTATTGAAAATGTTACATCTATCGAAGAACGACATTTTAATTCTAGAAAAGTCTTTTATTGCTAAATAAACGTTAAGATAAAAGCAAAGAGCTCTTATTTAATTGAAAAAATTTTAATAAGCAAATATTAATTAAAGAATTAATAATTTCCAACGTTACGGTACGTCGTATTTATATATCATGTACAATTTTTTTTTTGTGTACCTATAATAACATACATTATGCGAGTTGTAAAAATAATAATTTTATTGAGAAGTTCCGAGAACTTACATTAAATATCGGGACTCACGTAATTATTACTCGATTTGTCACTTTAAACGAGAAAAAACTCAGTATTAAACGGTATTTAGCTGTACAAATATTTTTAATACTTACCTATTTAACGAGTAATTTATTACCGGACATAATAACATACGTAACTGTCCAACATTCATAACAAAATCTTTTTTGAGGGAATACAGCGCATCGGAAACATATATAGGTATATACGTGCATGCGAAAGCTGCAGCGATAGCCGAGAGCCGAGGGACTCGACTCGAGAGCTCAGGCAGGAGGCAGCCAAAACGTATATAGTTATACACATGTGTACGCACATATTCCTTCCCCTTCTACTAGGTACCTATCGTACGCACGTTTGATCTTCCCCTCCGCTGCTGTAAACGTGCGTATAGTTCGACTGGTCTGCCGCGACGGGGCGCTCAAACCAGTGGAAAAAAAGTGACACACTCTCTACCATAGGCGCTGGCAATCTCCCTTCTAATCTCTGCTTGTAACACGACAATATAGACAAGCAACCCGTTCTCCATGCAAGCCTATACACTCAGCCACGCTCATGGCATTTGGCCCGTAATTCTGCATTAAACCAGGGCTCCAGTTTCCGCCTTAACAGCCTTGTTTTGATAGGCGTATGCACATTCAAGACTGCTCTATTGACATCCATCATAGTCGTTAGGACTGCGTTGATGTCTCCAGTAGTTAAGCTTTGAAAGCCAAAGGCTGTTGCAACACTCGCAGTGAAAGCTTTCGAGTCACGTTCACCGAAGTCGTGCATCCTATGCCACGTGCCGTGGGAGCTCTTTGGAAATAATAACCAGATATTTGAGGTTAGGGATGGTCTATCGTATTTTAAAACCAATATTTGATTACTGGTACGTAAAGTTTTGATAAGAGTTAAAAAGTTACCTTTATTCTGGCTTTTAAGAATACCTGGTTAACTCATAACCACGTAAAATCGTTTTATTTGCCATACTTTTTAGGTAAGGATTCGTTAATCTTACTTGTGATCAAAGCCGTGACTATTGTCATAATAAGTTATAAGAAAAGTGTAATGATAATCACTTACCGTACTTCCAGGAACATGCAGCAGACTCATAACAGACTAAAATAACTATTTGAGTTATTTTTTCAGTTGAGTTTTTTCTTGATTGAAACCCATGTTCTCTGCTCTTGGCAGTCATATTGGTATTGGCTACCATATTGTGTCCATAAAATTTTATTATTTGACATTTGAAACTGAACGTTTTAACCTAAATTATTATTACCTATTCGCCTTTATTAACTCTTCTTATTTCTAGGCAGCATGAGGTGGTACGTCGAAAAAGAATTCCCCCCTTCCATACCCACGCGTGCATGTTCGTATGTGTAAAATAGTGACAACAACAAGGAAGTAAGTTTCCTCAGTTGTATTGCATCATACATGCATTTTTTCAGTAAAGGTATATGATTTAACTATGAATGTAATCGTAATTTTCATGCAGCACTTCAACTAAAAGTGTTCTTAAAGTGAAACTAAACAATAGTCTTAAAATTTTACACAGTAGCTCGAGTGATCGATGTAAAGGAAAAATACATTTCAAAGACGAGAATATTGTGTTTGGAGAAAATTTACACTAAATGCTGCCCGTCATAGAGTAGAGAACTATGAGTACGATAATAACTGAGACTTTCAAGTCCCTATTTATAAGAAAATTCTTAGATTTTAAAATTAAGTGGTAATGGTTGTTTTATTAATTTATTTTTTGTGAACTGTAACTAAAAATTTAAAATACAAGAAACTAAACATTTTAAATTTTTAGATACTTAAAAACTTATAACAATAGTTGCCTTTAGTTGAGTTATATCAACTTTCTGTGAAGTAACCTTATTTCCTAAGTAATAAATTGTTAAATCAACTAATCAAAAGTATATTAATTTACTATACACATCTTAAAACATACAAAGATGATAATATTTCTGAAACTGATATTTTTACACATTTTTTCATTTAATTTTTAAACAGTATTACGGTTTTATATATCACAATCAATGTCTATAACTCTAAGTTAGAGGGTGGGTTTGTATCCCAGTGTAAAATAGTAAAGTCGCTTGGGTCGCCGCTATGAATGAAAATATCTTAAAGTAAATAATATCGGATAATTCATCAATTAATACAATACCTGCATCGATTGTTTTTGATTACATTTGAAATTTAATTTTCTTATACTTGATTTTACTAGTTTTTCCTTCTTCTACATAAATGTATTCATGCTTTTTCAAACAAAAATAATTTCCTATGATTTTTTTATGCATAAATACTAAGTTTCTTGTATAATTTAATTTTCAACTTATTATGAAGTAAAAGTAGGTGAGATCAGATAAGAATTTTGCACTTAAATTATATTTTTAACCTTAAAATAAATGACGACTTCATAAAATGTCTCACAAATAAAATCTTAAATTTTGAAACAGACTTCAAAAATCTTAGGAGTTGCAATTGCTTTTAAATGTGTATATTTAAGCAAAGAAAGATGCTATATGTTTTTATTTCTTTAATTCATTCTTTTTTATTTTGAAATTCCAAGATAGTTAAAAAGTTTTATTTACTATCTGGAAAAAAAAATGCCATAGATGCTTTAAAATTCGAGCTTGAATAGAAAATATAACTATAATTTCAATTATAATTGACTGTCACTAATTTTCAAAAATATTTGTGTATACCACAATTATAAGTTCAAAATTTTGCCACTCTGCCTCTCTCCTACTGACACATTATTAGACTGAGGCCCCGGTCACATGGAAAGCGTAACGCGTACTGCGTAACCATTTGAGCCCACAAGAGTAAAAGAGAGGTGCGCGTATTTTACCTCTCTCTCACTTTTTATGGGCTCAAATGGTTACGCAGTACGCCTCACACTCTCCATGTGACCGCGGCCTAAGGTGGATTAATAGTACAGCTATGGAGTGTTAATACTGGGCTCTATATCTATTCTGAAAAAGTTACGTAGGGTTAGGTCATTCTTCATGCTCTCAGGTGTCTTCAGCACGGATCTAGTAATCGACCCAGGTACTTCGCTCGAGAATCGTTGTCACTAGCCCTAGTGCCTTGATTACTTTGAACTAGAGCGACATCACGCTCTAAGTAGTTGAGCACCAAAAGTCCAAGTAGACATCCATTGTTATGAGTTATATTCACGAGTGATGCTTACACTTACTTTTGCTATCTTGGCCTTCGCACTTCATGTTTCTTTCTCTTGGTGCGTGCGCGTCGTGTTTAGTACTGGTGCACGGGAGGGTTCGCAGGCAGTGGATCGCCGCGTCACGGGGTCGATAGAGAAGGATATATTTCCTTGAGTGGCAGCAATTTTTACAGCCAACTCTCAAATACTTCTCCTTCGTAATCTGTGCTATCTCTCTGTGCACTATCAATTATACATATTAGCCACTAATCTTTGCATATATCTTATTTAGCTTTGTGCGCATAATTGACAGAGGACGTTATATGCTTCGTCCCGATTCTTTAAATATTAGCTTGCCAAATTGTAGGTATTTTTATTAATTAATTGTTTTCAGAAAAAGTAAGACAAAATTAAAGAATATAAATAAGAATAAGAAAAGGTATTTCATAAATTTCAAGATCATAAAGAATGCCTTCTTACAGTGTGTATCAAGGTCTTCTACCCTCGATACATTATTCAAATGTTAGAACAAAAGTAATGTTAATAAGACATTTGAGTATATGTGACGCATTTTGCAATGGAACACAGTTGCAAACCTTAAAATAACTGTAGTATAATGTAAAGTAGAAGCAAGAACTAAACGATTACTGGGAAATAAAGTTTTTGTAACAAAAATAACTTTATGTACAGGAAATTCATAATTCTTAATTTGTGTCACACAAAAAAATAGTTCTTTTAGTTTTAACATTCAAGCAAAATGATCAAAATTACTACAATAATAATCTGGTAGTGTTGGTGCACATTGAAAAATATCTTTGTATGTCCGCAAATCATTCTATGTAGCGTTGTTACAATAAATAACAAAAAATAGTACTCTTCTTCAAATAGCAGGTGACAGTACTAATAAAGTAGAATATGTTACGTCAAAAGATATTTCTAGTTCAATCGTTAATATAAAACAGACGTTATTGTTAAATGCGTAATACAAAGACCGATAAAAGAAGTAATGTAAGCAAATGTGATTTATAAAACTAATAACTTTTATTGTATATTTAAATTGTAGGTATAGAAAAGTAAATTCTTTTTTTAGTTTTGTAGGTCTATTAGTGAGGATCAAGTGTATTGTTAGTTCATTAAAATATTTAAAATCTAATAGTACGTGTAGATATAATATGTTAAATTAGACGTGTAAATACAAATTTAAAATATGTATGTCATGATATTTACTAAAATAAATACAACCCATTAAGAATCTAATAATTAATAACAGCGTGAAAACTGGTTTACTTAAAAACGTGCATAAATAATGAACTCTGTATATTTATTAAAAAAGTTTCTTTCTAAAAATAACAACGTTAATTTTTTTGTCTCATGGTCAGTGTAGGCATAATAGATGTTATCTCGATAAGTTAAGTGGCGACCAAAGGGTAAAATATTTAAGAGCTGTGAAAAAAAAATGTGGTAACTTCTGTCCAGATCACTATCTAATACAATAATATACACACACATACAAGCGGTGTCCCATCTACATGCACGCTCTCTGACCTAACTCCTAACAACTATGCTACATAAGTCTGAAATATTAAAAAATATTCATAAGGGACCTCCATATAAACTTATAAAAATACTCAGAAGCATAGTTAATAAGAAATTTCCTTGTATCTCAATGTGCATAAATAAAACAAAGCAAGAGAAAAAATTTTAACAAACTCTAGTTATGTTTATTTACTTCTCACATCTCGCCCCCAACGGATCACTGATCACCTTGAATTTCCAATTTCTTTGGAGGGCACTGATAAAATTTAAATAAACGTTAATATGAGTCTTGGATCACAGGAAGACTTGGACACCATGCCACACTTCTACCAAAACATCTCAAGGAGATTTGGAGCTCATACCTCCAACACTTTAAAACGTTGGAAGGACCTCAACATACAACTATCAACCAGTATGGCACAACGTAGATTTCTACTCAAATGCAGGTACGCGAGGGTGTTTCCTAAACACATAAAACACCTCTATAATAAGTGCTCAGGCGTCAATTTTCGTTGCGAATCGATACATGTTGATTTAAGCAAACGTGCCTTGTACTTCTGTCATACTCTTCTAAATTTCGAAATCAGCGACTTTAACACACACATTAGATTTTTGCAAAACTCAATATCCCGTTTGAAAGCTCACATGGCTTCTTTAAAATTGGATCATAACATTTGTGAAAGGCATCATAAATTCGTCAATATCAAACAGAATACCATGTATAACAGATCCAAAGCAACTTTGCACAAAAAATTCAAAAAAAACTTACCGAAAACAAACCCCACAACCCACTAACAATAATTTAATACAAAAGTTAACGAACGCAACCATTCCAAAAGATGTCTCTGAAATTGAATCACTTGGACCAAATTTTAACCTCCCATTTACTTTCCATAAACGCAATCTCTTGTGTGTCATTAAAAACCTTGAAGTTGGTTTTTCACACCTCGATACGAATGATCGAGTGAAGATCGAAATACGTGATAAAGTTGCTCAATATTTACTTAGTGCTTGTAAACACAAACCAGCTATTTCTATGAAAGACCGTCAATATGCTAAGAATTTAAAATCAACAAAAAATTTTCTAAATTAAAATTCTAATATTTTTTCACCTCTGCTGACAAAGGCAACGTTACGGTTTGTCTCAAAAAAAGTGATTATGCCGAAAAAATGCATCATTTGCTGTCAGACACATTGACGTATAAAATTATTTCTAAAAACCCACTAAATTCTCTACAAAAGCGAGCCTCTAATATTTTAAAGAATCTAAACTCTAACGGCTTCCTTTCTAGAACGTACCATCATAACGCTCTGTCACTTACAGACACAACATTAGCTTAATGTTATGGCTTGCCGAAAATACACAAGGTCGATACCCCTTTACGTCCTATCGTCTTTCTAGTTAATAGCCCGACAAATTTTCTGGCAGAAGTAATTTACAACAAACTCAAAAACTCGGTTAATATTCCAAAATCACACATCAATAATAGCTTTCAATTAAAAAACAAACTAGAAAGTACACAACCCACTGCTAACTACAGAATAATGTCTTTAGATGTCAGCTCCCTATTTACTAATATTCTTTTGGAGCTACTACTGAGGAGCATCGATCGACGTAAATTGACTATAATTAATAAATGTCGAATTCCGGTTCAAGATATTCGACAATATACAGAATTTTTATTTAATAACACTCTTTTACTTTTGACAACAATTTCTACCAACAAATTTTAGGCACGCCAATGGGTTTGCCCATTTTACCTTTGTTCGCTGACCTTGTAATGGATGACCTGGAAAATGACTGTCTCTTCATTTTAAAAAATAATTAAAACATTACTCCATCCTTGTATATTCGTTACGTAGATGATGTATTACTTTTTATTAAAGCTCACCACATTGACCAAATAGTAAATGTCTTCAATTTGTATCATCCTAAACTACAGTTTACATATGAAATGGAGATTGACAAAAAACTTAACTTTTTAGACTTGACCATAATCAGAAATTTGAATCATTTTAAATTTCACTGGTTTGAAAAATCTTCTTCTGGATGCGTCTTAAATTATTTTTCTCGTCATCCAGTTAGCTACAAAAGAGATATTGTGTTCAGTTTAGTTGATAGAGCGATCTTACTTTCCAGTACATGTTTTCATGGTGTGAATATTGCCAGAGTAAAAAATCTTTTGACAAGAAATAATTATCCTTCGAACTTTATTAACAAAAATATAAAGGTTAGATTAAAAAAACACAAATATATGAATCACAACAAAAGCACCATAAACACTTACCCTTTGTGCAAAATTGGTAAACCATATATAGACAATCATTTTGAAAAAATCTTAACCATGTTAAAACCCTACAAGATTCATATCTACCCTCTTATTAACAAAAAACTCAACCACGTAGTCTGTTTAGGAAAAGATAAAACGGAAAAACATAAACAGACAAATGTAGTGTACAAATTTTATTGTAAAAATTGTCTTGCGTCATATGTGGGTGAGACAAAGCGAGCTGCTGAAGTCCGCATTAGTGAACACATTAAAAATAAAAATTCTGATTTAGTCGTTTGCGCACAACAAATTAATTATAACCATGAATTCGATTGGGATTAAACTGGACAAACATAACATCAATAGAAAGGAAGACGTGCTTTCCTTTAATCAAGCGTACTTTCCTTTACTCAGAAAGTTTAAATGTCCCAATCGAGTTCATCGCCTTTTACCGTCGCCTATATAAGCACTGGCGTGTTGTACAATTTATTGTCAGTCAATAGTTAGACAGGTGACGAGTAAGTCAATACGCTTACGAATTCTCGCGTATCTGCGGTAATGATTTATATTGTAAATTTATTGTGTTTTTGTGTGTGAGTCTATCAAATCACTTATTGTGTAATTTTTTATTTTTTATTTTGTAGCCTGATAAGGCTGACACATATGTCAGCGACATATGTCAGCGAAACGTTGCGCATCAATAAACCAAAGTTAGAAAACAAATTTAAATACACTCTAGTTGTGTTTATTTATTTCTCACATCTCGCCCTTAACGGATCACTGATCACCTTGAATTTCCGAAATACTATACTGTTGAAATCATTATAAGGTGAACAGAAGCTAGTGGGAGTATCCTAGGGTTCAAATTTTTTTATTATTTAGCTCTTAAGAGTTTTTAAAAGATAGGTGAAAAGATCAGATACATTTCGATGTCATCACTAGATATGCCCACGGTCTAAACTACAGTTACGAATATGTTAATTTACACCTAACCACAAAAAACTAATTAATAAGTTAAAAAATTAGAATATTAACTACAATTGTCACTTAAGAAATATAATGAATTATTTTTGTACAGTTATGATAAATAAACTTTGTTACTTCTTCCATATGACTACGAATATAATTAAACAACCCTTACCTCAAAGTAATATACATTGGAAAGTACATATGCCAGTGGTATGATATAGTACTTCACTAACACATGCTGCCTTCTGGTGATTAACTTTGATGTGAAACATCTATTGCGGCACTTGGGGGGTAAAAGCGAGCCTTGCGTGGCGACGCGTCGCCACGCGAGCCATCGCCAGGCTCGTGAGCGGGCTCTCCCCCACTCCTAGCTAGCATCGCCCCACCAGAGCTGCGTCGCCACGCATGAGCCGCGTCGCCACGCAAGAACCGCGTCGCCACGCAGCAGCGCCAGACCCAAGCGGGCTCTCTCCCCACTCCTAGCTACTTAGCGCACCACGCCAGAGCCGCAGCACAGTGAACTGTGCGAACGACTTGCATCCAACAAAAAAAAAAAAATACCAAAAATTGCGGAATCGTTTACAGGTTTTGCAATTGCCATGCAAAAAATCGTCAGAGTATTATTTTTTTGTAAAAAAAATAAAATGTAGTACGTCCTGCGAGAATCTAATAAAACTATTATTTTGCCTCAACGGTAGAGTTTCTACTATTAAAATTATCACCAGTCGTTTGCAATTTAATTTTCAGTGTGTGTGAGGATCGCAAAATAGTCGAATTAGTTATATTTATTGAATAAATAATTATATTTATATACGAGAGTAAGTCGAGTCATCTTACTCCCACCCCAGGCCAGGGCGCATGCGCACTACACTCNTTGCAATTTAATTGCCAGTGCGTGTGAGGATCGCAAAATAGTCGAATTAGTTATATTTATTGAATAAATAATTATATTTATATACGAGAGTAAGTCGAGTCATCTTACTCCCACCCCAGGCCAGGGCGCATGTGCACTACACTTGAAATACCAGCGATGGCATAAAGTTCCGGCCAGATTTGGGAATTCTCTAGGACCCAACCTCTCTGACGTGGGAAATCACTAGATCAAAAAAAAAATAGTACTGAAGGTGACGCGCAAGATTGATGACCCGGGGTACTTACTGGCTACTATTGAATAATAAATTATCAAGTAATTACAAGAGCGCCAATTAAAAAGATCTTTGTCGTACTAGATAGGCAATCAAAATTGTGATATGGTTAATATGTTATCGATCAACTTTTTATTATTTAATAGTGTTGCAAACAAGTGTCCTGGATCATCAGGAAAAAGGTGCTTGACATATTTATGAATAATTATTTATTTACTAGATTTGGAATTAGCGCCTCAGGTTATACGGTGATAGGCGCTTGTGTTATTAATAATTATTTATTTAACAGAGTGGCCAGTAAGCACACTGGGTCATCAGGTGATGGATGCTTGTGTTATTGGACCTTATCTGAATCTCGCGCGTCACCTTCGGTACTATTTTTTTTTTTGATCTAGTGATTTCTTATGTCAGAGAGGTTGAGTCCTAGAGAATTCCCAAATTTGGCCGGAACTATATCCCATCGCTGGTATTTCGAGTGTAGTGCGCATGCGCCCTGGCCTGGGATGGGAGTAAGATGACTCGACTTACTCTTGTATATAAATATAATTATTTATTTAATAAATATAACTAATTCGACTATTTTGCGATCCTCACACGCACTGGAAATTAAATTTCAAACGACTGGTGATAATTTTAATAGTAGAAACTCTACCGTTGAGGGAAAATAATGGTTTTATTAGATTCTCGCAGGACATACTACATTTTATCTTTTTTACAAAAAAATAATACTCTGACAATTTTTTGCATGGCAATTGCAAAACCTGCAAACGATTCCGCAGTTTTTGGTATTTTTTTTTTTTGCTGTATGCAAGTCGTTCGCACAGTTCACTGTGCTCAGAGCCGCGTCGCCGCATGCAAGCATTTTTGTTACATATTTTAGTTATCATCGACCTATTATTACTGTTATTCCATCGCAAACATCATCGAATGTTACCATTACTGACGTCACCGATGCTACGAATGATCAAACTTAATGTTTATTACGGTAGAAAATATAAGTATTTTTATAAATAGTCTGTATATTTTTATACTGCTACACTTTTCCATGTATTAGTAAAAATAAACAAAAACCATTTTTTAAATTTATGCTGCTTATTTTTATTTATACATTCTTCTTCTTACATACTCACATTTATACCTTACATTTTTTATATCTGTGCCTGATTTTTGACTCTCAAGTGAAAAATTAAAAAATCATGTACTGCATAGGGGTGATGAGCTCAACGTCTTATAGAAAATTAATATGAATAAATAATACAACNCAACTAACTTAAAACAGAATAGGAATATACCTCACTTTTCGTGGTTTCATAGGGCTTTATAAGTTGTCTCATAAAATGAGTCATCGTAATGCGAGACTTCCAGGGTTTGTATTAATGATAAACTTAATGTAATTAAAATTTACGTATGTATTGGTATCATTAACTCACAAACAAAATAATATAAAACATAGACATACAAATTTTACACATAGTTTATCATAAATGCTAACAAAAAGAAAACTTGGCGTTTCAAGAACCTTATACTTACAAATAAATTAAAATACAATGGACATAAATTAATTTCTAGTCATACTGAGTTGTATAAATGGAATGGTTACTAATTATTCGTATTTATAAAGTCCATCAATTTGCCTCCTGGGTGGTGTGGAAAAATAGATGAAAAAAAAAATTTATGGTAAGAAAAAAAAAAGGTCTAATTGGCTTAGAGTGCCTTATACTGTTAACTGTATAGCATAACAGTTAACCTTATAATTTAATACGTATGATAATAATGACGCTTTGCGCAACGACCCCCTATAAATCAATTATGACTTTAAATGTCTTCTTGACGATACAATAAATCATGTCAATAAGATAGTTGTACACGTCTGTATACACATCAAAATCCGAGAATGACGGTATAATCCCTGTCAGGTTCCCCAAAAGTAGTGTGGGAGGTGGTAGAGGAGGGGATCATAAAAAAATGCGTGGATAGTTGTGGGGGGACTGTGGGGGACTGTGGGGGTGGTAGGAGGTAAATGATGGTCTAGGGGATCTGTGGGTGGTTGTGTAGAATGCCCTACTGAAATAACTATATGATATATATTCCATCGCAAACATCATCGAATGTTACCATTACTGACGTCACCGATGCTACGAATGATCAAACTTAATGTTTATTACGGTAGACAATATAAGTATTTTTATAAATAGTCTGTATATTTTTATACTGCTACACTTTTCCATGTATTAGTAAAAATAAACAAAAACCATTTTTTAAGTTTATGCTGCTTATTTTTATTTATACATTCTTCTTCTTACATACTCACATTTATACCTTACATTTTTTATATCTGTGCCTGATTTTTGACTCTCAAGTGAAAAATTAAAAAATCATGTACTGCATAGGGGTGATGAGCTAGACGTCTTATAGAAAATTAATATGAATAAATAATACAACCGAGTTTAATAACGTATTCTTTGATGTTTCACATCTGTCGGGGGTCCCGAAACCCACACCTGTTTTTTTAATTACATCTCAACATTACTCGACAATACTTTTCCGCTTGGTAACGGAAGTCAGAGCGCGAACGTGTATTTTTATTAAAATGGAGGTGAGGGGACTTTTTTCTTTTTCTACTGTGACTCTGGCTACTTCCGCTGTATGTAACCGTAGCCTAAGATTTGCAGCTCACAGGGTAGTCTTGTAAATTTATTGTGTTTTTGTGTGTGAGTCTATCAAATCACTTATTGTGTAATTTTTTATTTTTTATTTTGTAGCCTGATAAGGCTGACACATATGTCAGCGACATATGTCAGCGAAACGTTGCGCATCAATAAACCAAAGTTAGAAAACAAATTTAAATACACTCTAGTTGTGTTTATTTATTTCTCACATCTCGCCCTTAACGGATCACTGATCACCTTGAATTTCCGAAATACTATACTGTTGAAATCATTATAAGGTGAACAGAAGCTAGTGGGAGTATCCTAGGGTTCAAATTTTTTTATTATTTAGCTCTTAAGAGTTTTTAAAAGATAGGTGAAAAGATCAGATACATTTCGATGTCATCACTAGATATGCCCACGGTCTAAACTACAGTTACGAATATGTTAATTTACACCTAACCACAAAAAACTAATTAATAAGTTAAAAAATTAGAATATTAACTACAATTGTCACTTAAGAAATATAATGAATTATTTTTGTACAGTTATGATAAATAAACTTTGTTACTTCTTCCATATGACTACGAATATAATTAAACAACCCTTACCTCAAAGTAATATACATTGGAAAGTACATATGCCAGTGGTATGATATAGTACTTCACTAACACATGCTGCCTTCTGGTGATTAACTTTGATGTGAAACATCTATTGCGGCACTTGGGGGGTAAAAGCGAGCCTTGCGTGGCGACGCGTCGCCACGCGAGCCGTCGCCAGGCTCGTGAGCGGGATTTCCCCCCACTCCTAGCTAGCATCGCCCCACCAGAGCTGCGTCGCCACGCATGAGCCGCGTCGCCACGCAAGAACCGCGTCGCCACGCAGCAGCGCCAGACCCAAGCGGGCTCTCTCCCCACTCCTAGCTACTTAGCGCACCACGCCAGAGCCGCGTCGCCGCATGCAAGCATTTTTGTTACATATTTTAGTTATCATCGACCTATTATTACTGTTATTCCATCGCAAACATCATCGAATGTTACCATTACTGACGTCACCGATGCTACGAATGATCAAACTTAATGTTTATTACGGTAGAAAATATAAGTATTTTTATAAATAGTCTGTATATTTTTATACTGCTACACTTTTCCATGTATTAGTAAAAATAAACAAAAACCATTTTTTAAATTTATGCTGCTTATTTTTATTTATACACTCTTCTTCTTACATACTCACATTTCTACCTTATATTTTTTATATCTGTGCCCGATTTTTTACTCTCAAGTGAAAAATTAAAAAATCATGTACTGCATAGGGGTGATGAGCTCAACGTCTTATAGAAAATTAATATGAATAAATAATACAACCGAGTTCAATAACGTATTCTTTGATGTTTCACATCTGTCGGGGGTCCCGAGACCCACACCTGTTTTTTTTTT
>NW_019379453.1:400597-439593 GCF_000648655.2 Copidosoma floridanum | reverse complement strand
TTTTTTTTTTTTTCTTTTCAAATGTCTCTGTGATAATTTCTTTTTGAAACATTTTCCGCATTTAATACACTTTAAACTTTCCTCAATGTTTTGGCATTCCTTTGTGTGACACAAATAGTTCTCGTTCTCTAATATTATAATGCTACATAGATCACGTACAAAAATTTTTTTTTTTGTTAATTTTTTCGCGCAATGATAGACACTCTTAATTTAAAAATTTTTAGTAACATTTGTTACACTGATAAAATTTTGCATCCATGATGGTGTATCTCAAAACGTATTACATAAAACGGATTGTTGATGATTTTATAAATCTGGATACTAGACGGTACTGAAATTTGCTTTTTTGATGAAAGAAAAAATTTGCAAGAAAGTATAAAAATAGTAATGAAGAAAGAATAGTTTTTTTGCGACTTTAAAATTTTATTCTAAACAATATTTTCAATTTTAAATTTGTTATCTGATTCAGTTTGAATAAAAAATTTTTTTGGGTTTTTACATCAAGACAATGGAACATATAATTGCCCATGAGAAAATAATGGTCTTCTAAGGGATAATCCTAAGGCATTGAAACTTTGACCTTGCGATTTATTAATTGTCATAGAAAAAGCTACAGTAAATGGAAATTGTTTTCTGTACAATATAAATGGTAGTGAAGAAGAATTGTTTGTTTTAAGTGTTAGTCTTGAAATGAAGACTTTATTTCCTTTTTTTTTTACCTGTGATTATTTCAGCTTCGATGTTGTATTTAAATAATTTTGTAATTTGTAATCTTGTACTATTGCAAAGTCCTTTAGATATGTTTGAGTTACGTATTAACAAATCAGTAGCGTTAATTTTCAAATTCAATTTGTGTGGAGGAAGACCTTCTTCAATACTATTCAAATATTCTGTAGGGAAATAAATATTATCGTCTGATTCATTTACTTCTTTATCAATACTTTAATACGTTACTAATGTTCCTACCATATAATTAAAAATTTTTTTGTTAAAAAAATGTGTGTATTTATTGTGAGATGTTAATAAAGCTTTACTTATAAAAGAATCATCATTATTTCAAAACATATATCATTTGTTTCCCATGTCTGAGGAATTCTAAAAGTTTTAATTTTGCCTCCTCCTGTATCCAGTAGCTATGAAGAAAATTNAAATATTAAATAAACGCCAAAAATTGGAAAATTTTATGGTTTCTTGAACAATGGTAATTTTGCTTCCGTTTTTTACTACTGGGAGAATTTGACGAAAGTCTCTACTTAAAATTATTATTTTATTTCCAAAAGGTTTATTACTACCATATAAATCGTTTAGAGTCCTATCAATGATTTCTAACGCTTTTTTTGGTATCAGAAAAGCTTCATCCCAAATAGTTACTTCTATATTACGTAATTTTTGTTTATTTGGCTCAAACTGGAAGAACGCACTTTCTATAGCGCTTAAGTCTAAAGGAAGTTTGAAAGTTCTGTGAGTGGTAATTTCCTTTGCAAGCAGAATAGAAGCAATACCTTTTCAAGCCATTGTAAGAATTTTTTTATCAATTGATAAAAATCCCTGCTTCTTATGTTTATGGGATAGCAGAGTCAGGGAAAATCATTATATTCGTAAAGACTGGCCATAGAGAACTGAATTTCATCCAGGATCTAGGAACACCGTACGTGAACCATTGATTTAACCTTTCAAATTTTTACTACCACCTCTTCATATCAAGCTGGGTTTCATGAAACAATTTGTCAGAGCTCCGAACAAAGTTGGTGATAGTTTTCAATATTTAGGTGAGAAGTTTTCCACGATAAGTGATGCAAAATTGAAGGAGAGTATTTTCGATGGTCCTCAAATTCGTGCTTAATTTCATGATGACAATTTTATTACAAAGTTGAATAATATGGAAAAAGCAGCATGGCAAAGTTTTAAGAGCATATCTCAGAACTGTTTAGGAAATAAGAAGAGTGAGAATTACCAGAATATGATGAAGAGTTGTTAGACAATTTCAAACAGTTGGGTTATTTGATGAGTCTCAAATTATATTTTTTACATTCTTACCTTGACTATTTCCCAGAAAATCTTGGAGATTACAGCGAAGAGCAAGGAGAAAGATTCCATCAACATATAAGTGAAATGAAAATTCGATATCAAGGAAGATGTGATATCAACATGATGGCTGATTTCTGTTGGACATTAAAGATAGAAGCAACTCAAGAGAGGAATAAGAGAAAGAGAAATCCGCTTCATAGGTCGTTTGGAGAGAAAAAAGTTCGCTACAAGAGGAAGAACGTGTGAGAGCAATATAAACGAAAACATGATATTTTGCTTTATTTTATATCCATGATATTCATATATGTTTTTTTACATTTTTTTTGACGTATAAGAAGAACATATTCAAAAAGATTTGAAAAAATCTTTTCTTAGTTTTTTAACGCTTACAAACGCAATTTCCTACTGTTTATACGATTCCTTCGAAGTTTTGAAAGTTTTGGAGCTAATCGAATCTCTAACTTCAACTCAGTGAAAAATGAAACATGAGAATTGGACAAAATCTGCATGAAATTTTTTTCTTATACGCAGCCAGAGCATAGAAACTCGATTTTTTACGATTTACTGTGATTTTCTGCTACTTTTTGCGGTTTTTCTGCTGTTTTTTGCAAATTTATTGAAATTTTAAGGGTGTACAGATCAAGTAAACGTTGAATTCGGATTCAGCACGACAAAATATATAAGAATAAACCTCGAGACATATTTACAAAAATGTTTTCGAATGTTTTAAGAGCTAAAAACATGATTTCTTACGATTTTTGGCTATTTTCTGCAGTTTTTTGCGATTTACTCGAAATTTTTAAGGTGTACGGATCAAACGAACTTCGGACTTTGATTAAATGCATTAAAATACATATGAATTGACCTTGTTACATATGTATGAAATTTTTTTTTAATGTTTGAAGAGCTGAAATCGTGATTTTTTACGATTTTCGGCTATTTTTCGCAGTTTTTCACAATTTACTCGAAATTTTGAGGATGTATGGGTCAAACGGACTTTGTATTCGGATTCAGCGCGTCAAAATACGTAAAGATAAGTGGGTCTGGTTAAAAGTACAGTCAACTTTTTTTTTGTGTGCTGATGAAATTTTTAAACTTTTCTGACTCTAAAAATCGAATGTTCAAACTTTGGATTGGTATCCAGAGATCATATCCATTATGCTATGCATCACGCAGATCTGATGTCTGTTCTTATTACCTATGGATACCAACCAAGAAACTTCTGAATTAGAGAGTTGATCGATAATGCGGTGTCTTTATATAATATGTAGTTCAGCCCATTAATTGTGAATAAAATAAATGCAATTATTTTTAAGTGGTTGAATAAAGTTAAAATTGTATTTTAAAGTTTGTTTTGCTTATTTCTAGTAACGTGTTAAGATGCAAAAAAAGTAAAATATCTGCGTGTAGGGTGAAAAATTTTCTATTCATAAGCACTTTCCTTTGTGTTTTGACAAGCGCAAAATGTTTAGAAAAAATGAAAAATGCATTTTGGCAGTACTTGTGAGAGTAAGTGAGATAGGAAGAAGCATTTATCGTCTGTTGTCACGCTCTCTGTTTTTTTTTATTGAACTCATACGGATATACCTATAAGCCTTTTTATTGCTTTTGTCAATATATTGCGCTGGTAGAAAACGATGAATTAATTTTCAGATTTGTATTATTCTTTCTTTTTTTTCGTAAATTGCTTCTTGGTAAGCAGGATTATTTAAAAATATAAAAATTTTACCAGAATTTACAATTTTTCTGGGATATTTTAATTCTGTTCACTTAAACTCCTGCATAATAACCCGTTTTTAGCAGAAAGCCAGCGAAGTTCGCACACGTGCACAATCACGCATAGGTATTCAAAAAGAGACAGAAAAAAAAGAGACAGATAATGTGGCCCTCAATTAGAGTAAGTGCTTTGATGTTAAATATTGTGAAGAACAATAATTATGTGCGTAAAGTAGCCATACTGTATTTTTCTACCGATGAAATCGGGGTAAAAATGTTTTGTATAGCATTTACTATGTTAATTAAACAATTTTATGAGATATAAATAGATATGAATAACATTTGCATCCCTTTTATACATACATTTATCTTACTCAATTGAACTATTATTTTTTGTGGTCGACTTTTTTTATTAACAAAATGCTTTTCTATTACATGTAACGTAGTTATTTAGTTTAACTACTTTTGTGAACCTTTAAGGTTTTATTGCTTGCGTGACATATTAAATCGTATGATAGATTTATTATTCTTACCTCTCAATAATAACTGGAGCTGTTATAGCTTTTGTTAATTAATGTTTGTCTAACTAGGGACTGTAAACCCTTTATAAAGAAAATTTAACGGCAGTTCGTTAAAATTTACAGTTATAAATTCGTTGGTTTTTTTTTTGCATTTATAAATGATACGTTGGGCCCGTTCTTCAGGACACTCATTCAACCGTACTTATGTTCTTGTTTTTCTTTTTGTAGCATGATTTGTGAGCTATTTTATATTGCACACTGTTGTAATTATTTTCTGTGATGCTAGTGCTAGAATTCACTAAGTTTATAGTTGATTGTTTCAGTAGAAGGTTTACTTAATGAGACTAATGTATTACTTTCTTAGAAAGATTGATATAAAAGAAAATAAGGGATTTAAAAACAACAAATATATTTACAAGCGTACTAATTGGTTTCTTTTGGCCCCTATAAAATAAGTATAGTTTGTGGATTTCAAAGGATGTCAGACATAAAAATTTTTGAGATAAAAAAAGTGTACTTCATAATTACTTGTAGGGTCAGTGCATAAGCACATAATTAGTGAAAAGCTTGAAAATCAAGGAGGTAAAATGAACAATAAAATATCTGACGTTATCTTGAGCAACGTATCGTTGATCTTAATACTAATCTAATGAGGATAAAATTATAAATCGTTACAGACTGATGGTCAACTTAAAGAAATTTGTATGTGTCAAACGTATAAGTATAAATAAATATCAGTCGAAAATCTACGCTTATTATGGATGTAGAGTATATCTGCGATGGAAGACTAAAGTAAATTACTCATTCAAGCGTTGCATACATTACTAAGTAATGAGGTAAATGTGCCAGTATTTGCTTACTCAAGCAGACGAAATGTCCCATTAATTGGTAACTTTTTTTCTATAGGCCTCAGTTATATTTTCAGTTGGGTATACATGTTAATTTTTTGTTGAAATAGTTGCTTTGTGTCTGACTAACTATCTGAATAAAATAAAGTTTTTTTTTCAATACAATGAATAGAAAATGATAATGAAATTCAAGAAGCAAATTTTTAACTTTGTGGGTAAGAAAAGAAAAGTTGCTTCTATTTTTAGTAAAAAATGTTTTTAGTGACGCATTGTGGCATGTCCTAGTACTGCAGTCCAATAAGAATCAATGAAAAAATTTCTATAAGACTGTGATGTGTGTTAGCACCCGTAATTTCATATGAAACCCACAGCAAATCAAAGGTTAATTTGTGTTAATGGGAAATACCTTACAATTAATCAATGTGATTTTATGATGATATGCAAATATTTAATAAATAATAAATGTAGCTGTATACACAACAAGCGACTTTCATTAAAGTTTGTGGAAAATATATTAGCATTTATCGAGAGTTAAATAAGCCTGTACTATACAGTATCCTATATAAGTTTTGTCCAGTAAATTAATGGTTCTGGAGATTGTTGCATAAAGGATTTTTATTGGACTTTACAGGTGCATCTAAAATCCAAAACCCTTGCGTTAAAATTTATCTTTGTATTGAAATTTACAAGGAAAATTCGAAGACGGCACGATAATTTTATGAAAATATTGGTTTTTATTATACATAAAAGCTATTTAAGGCATTGATATTATTGGTTCTTATTGAGAATCCCTGCCCAGTTTCAATTGCAGTTATTTGCTACTACTAAATCAGTGTATTTATTTTCTATTGTGATTTTCAACAGCATTTGTTCTAACAATGTAGTTCTACTACATGATTAGTTTTTTATGGATTCTTATCGTCATTTTTAGATATATATGTATCTCTGCTTTTGGCCGATGAAGTTTATTAGAAATTATGAGAAAAATACGATTTCTGCAAGCAATTGTTTAAAATCTGTTCGAACTTATTTTATTTAACAGCTATTCTTATGTTTAATTCTATTGGTTCGTATTGAGTAGTGTACTATTGTGTTAAAAAATGTATAAGATTCGATGTTAGAAAAAAAATCATCTACTAAAGAAGATGGCACATTAAACTGAATGTAAAATCGATCATAAAAAATAATTGATTTCAAAAGTACTGCAATCAATAATGATCGACATGGGTCTGCCTATAGTTTTACAATTTTTACGTATTTATATGTTAGTTTTATTGCCAAAACTGGATAAGTATCAATAAAATTTCAATTGCTATAAGCGCTAACTGTACAATAAATAACAAACAAATCATCGAACGTACGCAGATTATAAAAAGTGTGTATTACATTAATAAGATTAGCTACATATATAGTATGCAACAATTACCTAATGAGATTAATTAACTATGTATGCTATAAAATGGTGATTCTCAAATTAAAACACAAATAACTGATGAAGACAATATAATTATGAGTCAAGATATTTCTAAATAGTTACATAGAAATAAGAGTTGACTAATTCCTATAAAATCGAACTTATACTAAATTCCACTTTGCAAATAATACGTTAACTACTTACCAAAAATAATGTATGGACTGTATACGATAAGCTTAAACAGAATTCATTTATCGTGTTGAAAGCATAAGTTACATGATGGTTTTACACATGAGTCCCAACACGTTTTTTAAATGTTTTGTCGTCAGCTGTAAGCTTTTTACGTATGATGTAAACTGCAAAAATAAATAACGAATATTACACATTTCAACATACAAAATAAATATCGTACACCCCAATTCGGATATGGAGAATTCTAAACATGTATTTACTTTATGAGCACAGTTAAAAAATTCACTTTTCTTGTAAATTGCAATAAAAAAAAAAAAAAAAAATCACCTGATACATTTGACAAATCTGATAGGAGATATATAAGCCAACGGTTCAAGACAATACTTTTTGGTCAAAATTCAATCCATTATTAATAAGAAAAAGTTATTAAAATACCCGTTACCAAATAACTATAAATGCACATAATAATACGATGAGATTACCAATGGGAATCGTCACATAAAAATAAAAAATAATAAAAAAAAAAAAATTTATGTACACTGATGAGTCAGGAGAGACAAATAAATTTCAATACATTGTTGAGGCTATTGGCTTAATATCGGTTTTTGCACCCGTAAATTCCTATTCAGTCATATAAACTTGCAAACGTTTGATAATATCACAAGCATTGTTACGAATTGCGATTTGACTATAAAATACAATAAAAAAAATTATCTGATAAATCTTCCAATCGTTCAAAAACATTCTTTTCAGTAAAAATTTAAAGGGTTTTTACTCATAAAAACGTATAAAAATTTTATCAACGAATAACTATAAACACACATAAAATGTATTATAGGATTACCTCATACGATTAGATTTAATGTTATTCCTGTAAACTCCAATAAACTATTTATTTGGCTCTGAAAATATGGTCTTAAAAACTATTATTTTAAAAAAAATTATGGGTTTCTTACTATAAACTCGAATAAAATGAATTTTTCATATAAGTGGCAAATAGGAAACAATAAAATTTTTATTGGGTATTCATTTTGTACAATTAAACTCACTGTTTTCTTATTGGTTTTTATTGGACTGCAGTACTAGGGTTAAGTTAAAAAAGAAAGGTTGGATACGTGTTTTGTTTTGTTACTAGTTTAGTTTAGTTGCTTATATGTACATACTAAAGTATGAGTTTATGTGATGTGTAGTCTATTCTCTCATGCTTCGACATGTAATATGCAAGCATGCACAAAGGCTGAAGATCTCCGAATCTTTTGGTCTGATAGAGGTATGCTTTGAAATATTTCATAAAGACAGGGTGGATACGTTTAACTGCACCATAGTTTAATTGGTGGAATATCATGGTCCGAAGTTTCTGAAGTGTAAACAGTTATGCAAATTAGGTCAGAGTTTCACAAGCTCCTACCTTGTTCAATAGTTATTTTTTTGGTGTCTTAAAGTTTACAGCACATCTGTTTGTCAAGGGGCTTACTTTTATCTATATTTAGGGCACACTTTCTGATACAGAAACAAAGACTCAGTTTTCCAAGTAATGAAATGATTGATTCTTTGCTTGGTGCTTATTTGAAAACATTAACAATGTATATTTTTTGAGTACAAAAGGGTATAACGCTTTTATTTTTTCAACGCCTGCTTCTTCAAAAAAACTCTTTGGTCTAAGTATGGCTTTATTTAAGCTTGCCTCCTTTCCATTGTTGTCACATTATCCTTTACTAGCTGTTGTAACTACATGTTAATTAAAGGATCTACAAGTGTATTAGGTAAGAGTACATTCCTAGCCTTGTGAATTCATTTTTTCATTGGATTTTTTCTGTTGTATTGAGCTTTCTAATTATTGTTTCCTTCTCTTACCGGAGGGTTCTCCATTATTTTTCCCCTGCTCTTGTCAATGTCTGACTTGTACCCAACTTCTGGTATACTCTTATCCGTAACTTTATTTTACTTTGTTTTTACTTTGCTTCTTAACGCCAATAAGTGGCTTAGAGAACTTGCTTAGAAAGTACAAGGGTACACTTTTATCTCTGTAATTGACCGTAAAATTTTTTAAAATCTTGGACTTTTTTCCTTTTTAGTGCTTTTCCAATGTATGTATACAATTTGATTGAACTCTAGTGTCAATAGAAATATACCGTCATTGTTAGTTTAAGCTGTGTCCAACTAAAATTTTTTTTACTACCGAGTCAGTGCCCAGGTTTTTGCTCCTTGAATGTTGTAGCACATCGTAGAGCTCACGTGTTGATAACTGTAATAAGCACAAAAACATAAAAATAAATGCTTACAATGTCTTTTAAAACAAATCAGGTGTGGATCTTGGGAACTCTGACAGACATGAAATATTAAAGAAAATGGTATTGAACTCGGTGTTATTTAATTGTCTATGATGAAAATAGTCGTTTTCGTTGGATAAGTGCCATTGTATCCAGGGCTATTTTGTGGCCCGAGGGACCTGTGAAGACTTTACGAATTGACGAATATGTACTCTTATCAGTAAATATTATAGATTAGGAAAAAGCAAATATTGAATTATTTTAAAATTTTTTTATTTATTAACATTGTAACAACTAGAACAAAAAAAAATTATACAAGGCAGAGAGTATAGATACTACCTACTTACACATAGGTACGTACATGCTTAACAATAAGTTCATGTGTATGACTTTCTATATCTCTCTGTCTGTTTTTGGATACCTGTGCGTAGTTGCGCACGTGCGCAAATTTCGTTGGCTTTTTACTAAATACAAGTTTAGATGGGGTTTAAATAAATGCAATTCGAAGACTCTTAGCAAAACTTTGCATTAAGATCAAATACTNATTTACACATGCTGTAGCAAAGATCTTGAAGTTTTCATAAAAATTATTTGGCATCGTTCGTTGGCCTCTAACTATCGTTTAATTATAGTTAATTTGAAACATTCCAGCTCAGCGCGCTGAAACGGACAACAGTGCTGAAGTGGTGGAGCGGTGGACTAATGCAGTGGCTCGGGGATCGTGGCTCTGCAGCAACCAAACGAGGGACTTTGAAATTAATTAGGCTTGATAAATTATGGATATCTTGACTTCTTTACTTTGAAAAATTTTTGTGTGCACAATTTAGGTAACTTGATGAAATTCAACGAATTATCAGAATTATTTCAATAAAAATTTTTAGAACTAAGTTCTTTATGTCACGTACTGAGGGGGCTGAAATTTTAAAAACGACAGATTTGTATGAAACGGAAGTAGCTTACTGGAAGTCTCTTCCTCCTAATTCATTTTGTTTCCCCCCTTGCTCCGTTGCCCCCACCATCAGTTCCCTACACACTTCCCTCACCCCATCATATATCTTCCAACCATGCTGCACTACTCTCCTGCACACCTTTGCCCACCATTCCCCTTCACACTCCCGAGCAATTAATTTTTAAACCAATTTTAATTTTATTATCCCACAATAGTTTTTATTTTACTTTGAATTTTTTTCTTTTACAATTCTAAAAAAAGAAAAAAAAAGAAAAAAAACACTTTCCAATAAAGAGATTTGAACCCTCAACCTCCTGCATACGAGTCAATTACCTTACCCACTCTGCTACGAGCGCTGCCGACTATGAAAATTCGATTTCTTGTACTGATCATGTGGTTTGTACCTATAATATTTCATTTTCATATGCATTTACTGATAATACATTCAATTAACGACAAATTATTTATTTGATTATTTATTAATAACGAGGTTCTTTATGTCACGTGCTTGGGGGGGGGGTGTAATTTAAAAAACGACAGATTTCCATTAAACGAAAGTAGCTTACTAGAAGTCTTTTCCTCTGAAAAAAAAGTATTTTTCTAAATAATAAATTTAAAAAAACAAAAAAATTTAATTAGCAGAAATAGGATTATGTAGATTAAATCGAATACTTAGAGTGGAGTAAGTTATTAATTTTTTTATCTAATAATTCAATAGAGAGAGAGAGAGAAAACAAAGACTTAGTGGTGGGGTGAATAGCAACTGAGGAGTGGACCAGACTTTTCGTTGCATATTTACCCTCATGCGGCTGTTTACTGCCTGCCATAAGATGTTTCACATGAAAAATGTGTCATCAGATTCCTGGTATTCCTAATAAGAGTTTCTTAATTAATTGAAGGGTTTGGTTTCTAAACGCACAGTTTTGTGTACAGTTGTACACTGCTTCATTCTTATCTCCAGTTACATTTTTAAATCTTTATGATCACTTATATCTTAAGTATTCTTTTAGTATATTACATCTATTGAGAGATTTCTGTTTATATTGGCGCCAAGCACTAGGCATTTTCTTTACTTATAATAGAGCCTGTATCATAAAAATTTTTGTTTTCGATGCGAAAACATTTTATACAAGGTTTTAACTCTCCACTTAGGCAGTAAACGTTTCGAAAGAGTAACACTTTTTCTGTCACATCTATGTAGATATACTGATACCGTTTTCTCTCTGTTTACTGTGGAGCACAGAGTTTACGCTGCTGCCATCCAAAATGTATGGATGTAGTATATCATGATCGTCTACAAGCAGCTTAATATTTATACACATGCACACACACACGCTGTACACGGTTGCTAGCCAAGTCAGAGCTGGGAAGAGTGAGAAACACGGCGTACATGTGTATATTAGCCCAGAGCAGAAGCAGCTGACTGCAGGAGGATAGCGAGAAAGAGAGAGAGAGAGCAAAAGTTTTCTGTATATGTGTGTATACGTGCCCATTTGTAGTTCAATGCAGCAGTTGACAGTCAACAGTGTTGACGATTGATATGCAGGTTCAAGTATAACTATACATAGTGCTTCATATTTGCTTTGTTAGCATTAGTGCTAGCACCAACACTGGAAGGATAAAAATTGGTGCTAGGATCAAACGTGAACAAGTATGAGGTAGATATAGTAAAAAAATGTTCTTTTATTGAATTTAAGAATGTAATAAATTTAATTGGAACAAATATCCGACCGTATCAAGAAGACAAATGTGTGTACAAAGCAAAGAACATACTTATGAGTGGTATCGTTTAAATACAATTGAATTTTTTGCTTTGTACTTGCAATTCTCAGCTTCATTTATAATATGCCACACAAAATGAGAGTAGTGATTGTAGGGAATAAAGAGTCGTTTAATATAAAGTGTCGCCGCTCTTGCGTTGCAGGTACTCTTTGAAAGTGCAAGCATTGCGTTGCGGTATGATTGTACATAAAAAGGTTAAGATAATACAACATTTATAATTATTTTTGGTATAAATATTTAAATGCTGTTAACTCACTCCTTTCTGTTATTTACATTTAGAACCTTATTAATTAATGTTGAAAAAGCATCTTGTACTGATGTTAAACAGCACTAGAAACAAAAAAAGCACATCTAATTGAATGTACGAATTTGTGCTTCAAAAGAAAAATAACAGACTGGTTATTATTTTCGTTATGATAATTGTAGTATATACATGTGCCATTAATCAATACAGTTTAAAAATCTAGTTTGTGGTTAACATTTAAGTACTCCAAATCTTTAATTTTTCTTGAAGGTGGCAAAATTGAGAAATGGGCACAAATCCATAAAATTTATTAACTGTACATTTTACTGTCTCTACTGTTGTTTGACATCAGTGCAAGATGCTACTATAATATTGTTCCGATTAATTTCATTACATTATTTAATTCAATAAAAAAACATTATTTTACCATGTCTAGCTCATACTTGTTTTCGTTTTATCCCGGCACCTATGTTCACCCTTCTGGCCAATGGTGGCGCTTGCACTGATGCTACCAAGGTGAATAGGTACAACTTTCAAATTTGTGCACTTGCTTGTGACATTTGCTACATAATTAATGTTGTGTTGAGTATGGATAACGACGATGGTGATAATTCATTTAGTGAAATAACAGCTACAGCAGCAATTACAAATATATCACAAAACAACATTAAGAGATTATTTTGTCCTAAACACTAAATTATAAGTTATATAATTATTAACGATTTTACTTTAAGTCAGTCCATCATGTTTTCACATCTTTCGACAGTCGCCCATGACACTCCCGACTATTTTTTTATTTTTTTTTTATTTGAGAATTGTGAAGGCGTATCTTGCTTCGTTATATTCTGAGATAAAGTAGTTTTCTTAGGGTCGGAGTAAGCTTTGTTGTTGTTGTCAGATTTTTTATATGTACTCATACCAAGTTTAACTTTATTATATTTATTGTGACATTCTCATTTGTCTCTTTGTATTTTATCGTTTGAGTCCTCTAAATCCGTGCTATTAATATTTTGTTTATTGAGCTTGCCTTCGATCCTATTTTAAAAATTTGCAGATAGTTCAAACCCAACGCTAGTGGTATGTCGTTATTAGCCAGTCCTCCTTTCTTTTATTCGTTCACTAGCTGACAGCGCTTCTGGCATCACTGTTAAAAGCTTACTTCTCCTTCTTTGAGCACTAAATTGTGGAAGTGCACGTCTGAAATTTTATTTTAAATAACTGGCCAATAAACTCTGTCAAACTTAACGTCTTGTAGCCAGGCTGTCAGTCTGATAAACCACGTATCAGATTTTTTCGTTGTATGATAGAGCCTTAGCAAATTACGGTCTGTAACTTCTTAGGTTTGCGTTGAACAAAATATATCTTTTGTATCTCTCCTTAGCTAAGGATTGTGCCTATTGTGTAATCTTCTTTATCAGTTTTTACCATGAAAAGTTTGCTTACATCAGAAGCCATGAGTATTTGATCACTGCACAGACTGTCTTTTAATTTAACAAATTATTTTTCTTGTTGCTTTTCCTATTTAAATTTAATTGTTAACCACAATATCAATCTGCTAGCCAAAAAAACTACTTTATTTTTCTTGCGCTGGTTAATTTTGGGTAGTTTCTTACTATGTATATGTAACTTATTAACGTGTTTTTGGATGATCCACGTACTTAAAGTACATGGTGATATAGTGGGCTCAATTATTCATCGTGGCATCAGCTTGCCTAATTGTCTCTTTATTTTCTGTCCTAATTTTATAGTGTATCTTGCCCTCTTTGTAACAATTTGTTAAAAAATCGTCGTTATTATTTTATGTTTAAGTGTGTTTGTAATTATGATTGCTTTACGAAGTAGTTCAGTTATCTCTAACGTGTACTGTGCTTTTTGAAAAATTCTACTGATTAGGACTTTATCTCTACTATCTATATGAATATTTATATTCATGACTATAGTTAAACAGCTCTTTTCTGTATTTAAAACTAGGGAATTAGCGTTCCCTTAAAATTTTTTGCAATATAACTTCAGCGTATTATAGTTTCGTTTTACTCATGGTGGTATGCGTCCTTTGCTGAATAAATTTTGTCTGTTGAGAGGTACTTTTGTCTTTTTATTTTTCTTAATTTTTATCAAGTAAAGAGTTTCTGACCACAGGCTTTGACTCGAACATTTTTCTTAAATGTTTGTTTTCAGCTGTTTAAGGAACCTGCTAGGGGTCTAGTTTTAGTGGTAGATTTATTTTACTGCTTCTTTATACAGTATCTCACTGGATTAACCTTTAATTCACGTTTTACGTGATTCCAATAACTTTTATGTTTGACATTTGCTTGTATCATGCCCTTTCTGTTGGCAGTAAGCGCAATTTATCTTGTATCATATTAATTTCATCATTTGATATTTAAACTGAAAATTTACTTGCCTCTATGAGTGGGATTTGACATATCATATTTGTTGGGTCCACTACTAGTTATGTGCATAATTGTGCAGTGTGTTCCCCGTATTTATTGCAATACGAGCAGAGTTGGGGATCATTTGCCATTATATTCTGTTTTGTCATATTACGTACTTCTCTCATGCCTGCTCATAGCTGCAAATATTATCCGCATCTCGTTCTTCTGTCCTAGTTGGATATAAAGAAGCGTTCATTTGTATTACCACTAGTTTGCGTAGGCTAGTATAACTTTCCATTTTAAAAGCTGCTACTACAGCTTTGCTCAGTGTTACAGGATTAAACCATGTTACCTTCTAGTAATAAGGTACTTATATTCTATAGGTAAATCATTGAACTGCTTTCTTTTAGTGCTCTTTTTTGACACCTGTTGTTGTAAAAGGTTTTGTACCATTATTGAATCGGATCATACGTGGTTTCAACGTGGTTGCTGTACTTTTCTATTATTCCGCCTTTATGTTGTTTTACCACGATAAATTCTGCAAATAATGTGCCAATAATATCAATGCTTTTTTACTAATGAAAACTGTTCTAAGCATGGTGTGAATCTTGCCACTTTGTCCTTAGATCTATTGGCTAGTAAACCAGTAAGAAAATTCTCATATGCAAAACATATAAGTTGTCAAGTGAACTAATAAATACAACATAGTATTAGGTAGGTGATTGTAATTAAAAGTTTTGTATAATAAAAGGGTAATGTAAACTGTTCTTTGGCTTCTATTTAATTTTTATTGACGCAACCAGACTTAAATTCTTGTGAAGAACGGGCTGGCGCTGTTGTACTTTGCTTATCATTTTATAACTGTGGTAATTGATATTGAGAATAATTTTCTCGTTTCCCATTTTCGTTTATCTTTAATTTCTGGGGCAAGCATTTGTGATGGATATAGTATAAGTTTTTTTTAAGCTAATTGTATCAGTGGATATTTTGATTTTGCGATCTTAGGTGTTGTTTAATTTGTGTGCTGTCATTCAGCCAGTATATAGATTTTCTTAGAATTTTTTTTATCACAGGATGGCGTATTAGCTTGATTATCGTTTATCTTGTGTGTATGAGGTAAGGATTGTCAGATTTGTCTGTTGTGTACTTGAAGTTAATATTTTACGGATTTTTACTATGAAAAGTTTATATAATTTAAAAAAAAACTAAACGTGTTTCTTCACTTAGGTCCTACAAATTCTCTGCCTGAAAGCTGACTCAGTTTTTTCCGCTATGTAAGTTGGCCTGAGTGTTTCAACGGTATAAACGCAGGTTTCCTGATTATTATTTAGTGTTGATTGCACGCAGAACAAAAGTACAATAATTTCATTATATGTCTCACTTTTAACACCAGCTTTTATGTGGGTTTCTTGGTCTACCAACAAATAAAATCGAATATTCGTCATAAGAATTGCTATTATCTAAAACAAGTAGCGTGTATTGCTGGCCTGATCCTCTCACTCTCGTGTCTCTAGCTGATCTGTAGATTAACTGTTCCTGGTTCTCTCCTACTTTTATTAATATATATAACTTAAGTTTTATCTTTTCTATTTGCCTACCTTAGAGACATACAACATAACAGGCATATGAATACATAGCTGTATGAAACTGTGTACCACACATAAAAAAAATTTTTAATTTGTTTGCTACAAAATGCAGTGGATTATGTATTCATGTAATTAAAACAAGTGCAAAAGTGAAAAAATGATGACTTATGGGATAGATATCATACTTCTACCAGAAAGATCAAACAAAATTTTGGAAGTATTCATGTAAATAGAAGTAAACAACAATTGAAAAAAAAAAAAAATTGCATAGGAAAGAAAAAATACAAAACTCAAAAAAAAAGTTTGTATTACAAAGAATACAAAGCTGATAAAAGCATTTACTGGAGACATAACTAACAAGAATATAAATAAAAAAGTTCTAAATGCTTGAAAATTAAGCTATATTAAACTATAACGTCTTGAAAAAAGATCTATAGTAATTAAAATGTTAATAAAAACCTAATAATTAGCTGGTATGAATATAAAGAAAATAAATTAAGAATAAAAGGATGATACGTAGAAGAGTATTAGAAATGTAATTTAAAGTAACAAGCTAAAAAGTGAAATAAGGAATAAGAGTTTTTAGGAAATGAAAAAAAGAAGTTATCGTCATAAGGGTATTTAATGAGAGTCAAATTACAAAGATTAAAAAACCACAACAATAATATTTAAACGAATTAAATTTAAAAAATGAGATATTTCGTCAACCAATGTTTGTATATGTATAGAGAATTAAAACAACTTATTACTACAACAAAGGCTGGTAGTTTTTTTTACCGGGTTACCGCGACAATCTATTGGCCTGGTTACTGAGGCCTCCCACTCACTACCTATATGTGGTGGTGTCTTGTGGCACCCATTTACTAATTCTTTTATAGACATTATACCTATCTTACCATAAGCACAGTGGGAATATCTACGGTGAAACACCTTGCTAGTTAAGCTGACACTCTCTGCACTAATGGTGCATCGGGTTCACTCGCCACTACATAGCCTTTTTCCGGAGAGGACTCTATTTTTTATAGCGTTCACTCCTTGGTGGTTAAGCCAGCGCTCTCTGCCGAAGCATCGGATCCAGGCTATTAGCATCCGTGAAGAAGCTCCTTGTTTCAGGGACCACTCCTCGTCAGTAAGGACGGCAATCCCTACCTGGCGCATCGGATCCTCTAACCCCTACCTATAACCGTAACACTGTTTTTCATTCACCCAGGCCCAAAGATCTGTGGGGCAAGGAGAAAACTCTGGAATTACTTTGATGGAAAATTCCACGGAAAAACCCCGCTCCGAAACAGCCGGCTTTACATAGGAACTTTTCTTGATAAAACAGTTTTTAAAAAAATTTGTATTTACCGGGAATTAAACCTATGACCCCTAGAACAGCGTTGTATTAGTAACAAGCACGTTTTCCACTGAGCCAACGCTGCTCCTATAAACGCTAGTAGTTATTGTATGGCAAGTTTTATTTAAAATAATACTTCATCATTTAAAATGTTTCGTACTTTAAACTGTAATTATCAATAGTTTTAACCAAAAACATTGAAATAAATTCCTAAAGGGTTAAAATAACTATTATACGAGTTAAAATGTTTATTTAAAAAACAGTAACTATATTTAGAAATTTCTTCGCCACTGTAAGTATAAAAAAAAAATTGGTCAGTCAACTTATTAACATTTAATTCAATATTAAGCGATAAATAAAGGTTGATGAGCGGAGATAGGAAGAAGCAAGCCGTTGTTAGCATATTTTTATGTATTACTCTTAAGAAGTCTTTAAAATTGATCTTGAATGAAACATTAATTAAAAAAAATAACTTGTTTTGTTAGTAATGCATCTGGGTTAGAGTAATTTATTAAAGTTTGTAAGACGTTTAATTACAAATAAAAATTGTTTTTTTTAGGGCTACTTTTGTGTTGGCACTCATTATAACAGTCAGCTACTCAGTAACCCGTCGAAATATTCCAGTACATAGTACAGACATAGTTGAGCCTAATAAGAAATTAGAAGCAACAGCAGTAAAATTAAGCAATGGCGTGTTTGACCAGATGACTTTGCTGAAGATGCCGAAATTATCTCGACCACCAACTGCACATGGTTTAAGTGCGGATGAAGTTAAACTGGCTGTGGTGGCAGGCCAGGCAGCATTGGACGCCCGGCAAGCTGCTGACTTAATAACGCGTCCATTTCCCTCACCATCACCGAATTCTAGGCACCAGTACTCTCTAAGTACAAACTTGAGGGCTGACCGGCTAGCATTAACGGGAGTTGCTGAGATTGCAGCTACACGTAACCTTGAAGCTGCTCGCTCATTCATGGGCAGGTCTTCAAGTTTTGGTAGTTACTTAGATGGAGGATGGTTGAGTGACAGTGTTTGTATTGATAACTGGAATGTATACTGCCCAGTTTATGCGGCCAGGTATCGTAAATTTGATGGTTCCTGTAATCATCCGGACCAGCTTGGCATGGCTTTAACGCCTTTTCAACGCACCCTACCACCGGACTACGCTGACGGTATCGATGCTCCAAGGATTGGTGTATTTGGAAATCCACTACCATCTGCCAGAAAAGTGAGTCTTAAGGTAAGCCAAGAGTGTTAATATCTATTATTGGGTCTCAAAACACTTATAAGTTGTTGAAGCATGAAAATTTTTTTTACATTTCTTATGAATGCAAAATTATAGTTGCACTATAAAAGGAATAAAATAACTTTCTGTTAGGTAAGTTTTTTTAAATACAATTTCTTCTATTTATAAAAGTGTTAAAGAAATTGTTTGAGATTTTTAACGAATTCTTGACGTTAACAACATAACTTTTGTGTAAGATGTAAGAAGTTTTAAATACATTAAAAATTTAAGTAGCAAGCGCTTATGGCTGAATGAAAGCTTTTTCTCTTCTTACAGCTAAAAGATGTTTTTTTTTTTTTTCAAGTTAATCAATAAAAATTAATGTTAACTTTGTATTACCATAAGCAACTAAAATTTTAAAGTCGTATCGGCACGTGAGTTCCTTTGCACACTATGCATACCCTATAACTCCACATTGTAATCTTAGTAATATTGAAATTCAATCTATATTTTTTATTACTTTAACAAATTAAAAGCTCCTACCAATAAATAAAAGTGTATAAGCAACTGAAAAAAAAAAAATTTTAGCGAATTAAAAAACAAATTTAGTACAACTTTTCTTGTTTTTATGGAGAAGATTGCATGTGCAGTTTGTAAGTTTCCTCTTATGGCGTATTTTTTAAATTGTATTATGCTAAATTTATATTTGGCGATTTTGGACAACTTTGAACAGCAGATGGCGAAGCTGGCTCAAAATAGATCTATAGTAATTAAAATGTTAATAAAAACCTAATAATTAGCTGGTATGAATATAAAGAAAATAAATTAAGAATAAAAGGATGATACGTAGAAGAGTATTAGAAATGTAATTTAAAGTAACAAGCTAAAAAGTGAAATAAGGAATAAGAGTTTTTAGGAAATGAAAAAAAGAAGTTATCGTCATAAGGGTATTTAATGAGAGTCAAATTACAAAGATTAAAAAACCACAACAATAATATTTAAACGAATTAAATTTAAAAAATGAGATATTTCGTCAACCAATGTTTGTATATGTATAGAGAATTAAAACAACTTATTACTACAACAAAGGCTGGTAGTTTTTTTTACCGGGTTACCGCGACAATCTATTGGCCTGGTTACTGAGGCCTCCCACTCACTACCTATATGTGGTGGTGTCTTGTGGCACCCATTTACTAATTCTTTTATAGACATTATACCTATCTTACCATAAGCACAGTGGGAATATCTACGGTGAAACACCTTGCTAGTTAAGCTGACACTCTCTGCACTAATGGTGCATCGGGTTCACTCGCCACTACATAGCCTTTTTCCGGAGAGGACTCTATTTTTTATAGCGTTCACTCCTTGGTGGTTAAGCCAGCGCTCTCTGCCGAAGCATCGGATCCAGGCTATTAGCATCCGTGAAGAAGCTCCTTGTTTCAGGGACCACTCCTCGTCAGTAAGGACGGCAATCCCTACCTGGCGCATCGGATCCTCTAACCCCTACCTATAACCGTAACACTGTTTTTCATTCACCCAGGCCCAAAGATCTGTGGGGCAAGGAGAAAACTCTGGAATTACTTTGATGGAAAATTCCACGGAAAAACCCCGCTCCGAAACAGCCGGCTTTACATAGGAACTTTTCTTGATAAAACAGTTTTTAAAAAAATTTGTATTTACCGGGAATTAAACCTATGACCCCTAGAACAGCGTTGTATTAGTAACAAGCACGTTTTCCACTGAGCCAACGCTGCTCCTATAAACGCTAGTAGTTATTGTATGGCAAGTTTTATTTAAAATAATACTTCATCATTTAAAATGTTTCGTACTTTAAACTGTAATTATCAATAGTTTTAACCAAAAACATTGAAATAAATTCCTAAAGGGTTAAAATAACTATTATACGAGTTAAAATGTTTATTTAAAAAACAGTAACTATATTTAGAAATTTCTTCGCCACTGTAAGTATAAAAAAAAAATTGGTCAGTCAACTTATTAACATTTAATTCAATATTAAGCGATAAATAAAGGTTGATGAGCGGAGATAGGAAGAAGCAAGCCGTTGTTAGCATATTTTTATGTATTACTCTTAAGAAGTCTTTAAAATTGATCTTGAATGAAACATTAATTAAAAAAAATAACTTGTTTTGTTAGTAATGCATCTGGGTTAGAGTAATTTATTAAAGTTTGTAAGACGTTTAATTACAAATAAAAATTGTTTTTTTTAGGGCTACTTTTGTGTTGGCACTCATTATAACAGTCAGCTACTCAGTAACCCGTCGAAATATTCCAGTACATAGTACAGACATAGTTGAGCCTAATAAGAAATTAGAAGCAACAGCAGTAAAATTAAGCAATGGCGTGTTTGACCAGATGACTTTGCTGAAGATGCCGAAATTATCTCGACCACCAACTGCACATGGTTTAAGTGCGGATGAAGTTAAACTGGCTGTGGTGGCAGGCCAGGCAGCATTGGACGCCCGGCAAGCTGCTGACTTAATAACGCGTCCATTTCCCTCACCATCACCGAATTCTAGGCACCAGTACTCTCTAAGTACAAACTTGAGGGCTGACCGGCTAGCATTAACGGGAGTTGCTGAGATTGCAGCTACACGTAACCTTGAAGCTGCTCGCTCATTCATGGGCAGGTCTTCAAGTTTTGGTAGTTACTTAGATGGAGGATGGTTGAGTGACAGTGTTTGTATTGATAACTGGAATGTATACTGCCCAGTTTATGCGGCCAGGTATCGTAAATTTGATGGTTCCTGTAATCATCCGGACCAGCTTGGCATGGCTTTAACGCCTTTTCAACGCACCCTACCACCGGACTACGCTGACGGTATCGATGCTCCAAGGATTGGTGTATTTGGAAATCCACTACCATCTGCCAGAAAAGTGAGTCTTAAGGTAAGCCAAGAGTGTTAATATCTATTATTGGGTCTCAAAACACTTATAAGTTGTTGAAGCATGAAAATTTTTTTTACATTTCTTATGAATGCAAAATTATAGTTGCACTATAAAAGGAATAAAATAACTTTCTGTTAGGTAAGTTTTTTTAAATACAATTTCTTCTATTTATAAAAGTGTTAAAGAAATTGTTTGAGATTTTTAACGAATTCTTGACGTTAACAACATAACTTTTGTGTAAGATGTAAGAAGTTTTAAATACATTAAAAATTTAAGTAGCAAGCGCTTATGGCTGAATGAAAGCTTTTTCTCTTCTTACAGCTAAAAGATGTTTTTTTTTTTTTTCAAGTTAATCAATAAAAATTAATGTTAACTTTGTATTACCATAAGCAACTAAAATTTTAAAGTCGTATCGGCACGTGAGTTCCTTTGCACACTATGCATACCCTATAACTCCACATTGTAATCTTAGTAATATTGAAATTCAATCTATATTTTTTATTACTTTAACAAATTAAAAGCTCCTACCAATAAATAAAAGTGTATAAGCAACTGAAAAAAAAAAAATTTTAGCGAATTAAAAAACAAATTTAGTACAACTTTTCTTGTTTTTATGGAGAAGATTGCATGTGCAGTTTGTAAGTTTCCTCTTATGGCGTATTTTTTAAATTGTATTATGCTAAATTTATATTTGGCGATTTTGGACAACTTTGAACAGCAGATGGCGAAGCTGGCTCAAAATATCCCATCAACTGCACGATCGACTGTTACCGCTTGTACGCCTCATCTAAAAGCATCTTTTACTCTATCTCTCTCTTGCTCTCTCTTTCTCTTTCTTTCTTTCCCCCCCTTACTTTCTCTCTCTCTCAAAGTGTTGAAGGTTATATGTTAAAAGTTGTACGTTAGGTTTGTTCAATGATTTAAACGTTTAAAGTCGGAAGTTTTCTTGGCTTGTAACTATGATCTGCGGTTGCGTAAATATATTACTATGGTACCTTTTTGGTATAGTACCTTTGAACGTGCTGTCAAACAGTGCAAAAGAAAAATGACCTTGAAGTTAAAGTGTGACTATAGATAAAAAACATAGCTTATCAGCATTATTTAATTTCGTACAACAATCAGTTACAATGAACAACACATTGCGTAAGGTAAATGTACGTATTATGAATACAAACGCAAAAGCTGTCCATAATATGAAACAAGTATGTAAATATGCCTTTTTCTTGTACATAGTCACTAAATGACGTTAAATAAAAATACCCTAAAAATAACTAAAATACGCACTTTTTGGAAAAATAAAAATAAAAATCATTGCATGCACATTAATATTAAAAATAATACAAACCTGTCCCTTACCAAAATCACTCGAAATCGACGAAAATCACGAATGAAGATGGCAGAAGCAAGGCAGTTTTTATTATTGTTGTATTCGTATTTAAAAGTCGCTAAGGGTAATAAAACTTATTTTTAAGTATAAAATAGTGTCCCTAAAGTATTTATTTCCCGAAATTCCTTTAATAAACGAATAGTAAAGTTAATTACAACCGTGTTTCAAATTGTGTACCATATTTTTAGTGTCTGCCATATCTTGAAACGACCGCTTCTATGCGTTTCATATTATGGTCATGAGATATATATGCTCATGTACGTATCTATGAAACGTTTTGTTTACAGTTGATTTCGTTAAGTCACTGTTCCTGTCAGTCTGTTTTTTTACTATTTACGAAGGGATTTCGTGCGATTTACGTAAAAGGTGCTGTTTGACTGCAAGATAAAAATATAAAGTTTTCGTTTTTCGTTTTGTTGGAGGCATACGTATACTTTTCTTGATTGTATCAACGTAAGTATTCCTGTGATAAAATTCTAACCTCAATTGTAGCGTTAAGTGTCATGTACTTTGACAACAAAAGTTTAATAAAATAAACGTACATTTGAATATACTTAACGTTTAACAGAGAGATCAGTCAGAAATGGCTCGAGTAAAAAAAACAAAGGAAAAAAAGAAATCTTCAGGGGCTGGAAATTCCATGCGTAAAAAAGAATCGAAGGCAAAGAAAGGTGTCAAGCAAAAGATAAAAATGAAACGAAAGCAGTACACGCCCGAGACCATGGAGAAGGCATTGAAAGCATTAAAAAGTGGGAAAAGCTTCAGAGAAGTCTCAAAAAATTTTCAGGTACCAGTAACAAGTATTTACAGGAAACAAAAACATCCAGAGACCCTGCATGCAAAAAGTGGACCGCCAACCGTTTTATCTAGCAAAGTAGAAACAGAAATCGCAACTTGGATTAGGTACCGTGCTGCAAGAGGATGGCCAGTGACAAAAGACCAGTTATTAGAGGGTGTCAAAACGTATGTTGAGCATTTGAAGTTGAAAGTGCCTTTTAAGAACGGTGTACCTGGGCGACACTGGTACGAAGGGTTTTTACAGAGGAATCCTGAGTTGGCAATTCGAGTGCCGCAAAATTTGACACTCAGCAGGTACTCGGTGACGCAAGAAAACGTTTTACATTGGTTTGCTGAGGTTGAAAGTTATCTAAGAAGTAAAGCATTAGACAATATTGAAAGTTCTCGGATTTTCAACTGCGATGAAAGCAGTATTCAATTGTCCCCTCAGTCACAAAATGTATTGACTGAAAAGGGAGCTCGCAGAGTGTATAAAGTTATCACAAATGGAGAAAAGGAAGCTATTACAACTCTATTTATGTACAGCGCAGACGGGACACGATGTCCTCCCATGATTGTATATAAATATAAAGAGCATGTGCCCAAAGCAGTGGCAGAAAAGTGTCCCACCGGCTGGGGGATCGGAATCTCGGACTCGGGTTGGATGACAACCGAGATATTTTTTGAGTACATGACAAATGTGTTTTACCCTTGGCTGTTAAGTATGAAAGTAATATTTCCTATAATTCTGTATTTTGATGGCCACTCCTCGCACATGACCATTCCGCTCGTACAGTTCTGCAGAGAAAGGAGTCTCGAGTTAATTTCTCTATTTCCAAACGCCACTCATATTTTGCAACCACTTGATATCGCGTTTTTTCATCCCTTTAAAAATGCGTGGAAACAAACAGTTACCCAGCATCTAGCTCAAGAGGATGTTATTAAACTTACAAAAGACAATTTTGCTCCTACTGTTAAATTAGCTTTGGATTCAATGGATCAAGAAAAAAACATTATTATAAATGGTTTCAAGTCAGCTGGGCTCTTTCCATTTAACGCAAAAAATGTTAATTTTAAAATGATGAAAAAGAAAAGAAAAAATTCTGATCAAACAGAAACCACTTCAAGCTTTGGATTCAATGGATCAAGAAAAAAACATTATTATAAATGGTTTCAAGTCAGCTGGGCTCTTTCCATTTAACGCAAAAAATGTTAATTTTAAAATGATGAAAAAGAAAAGAAAAAATTCTGATCAAACAGAAACCACTTCAACTTCTGACGTATCAGGGGACGAATTTCATGGTAGTAATTTTATGGTGAAATTTCAAAATGGTATTGACAAAGGCCTTTTGCATAGATTTGAAGCTTGTTTCAACAGTAGACATTGGGATGGAGAGTTGAAATCAAATTTAAATCTTCTTGCATCTATTATAAAAAGTTTTGATGAATTACGTGAAATTCGTTTTACAAAATTTTTTTAAATATTTAACGTAGTTAGTAATGTAAGATTTTAATTACATTTTATTTTTTAAACATTACTTTAAAAAAATCCGTAGCGTAGGATTCTGTACGTGACAAACGGATAAACTTTGTCATTATTTTTTTTTTAGATTTAAAATCCAAGCCTGTTATTAAATCTATTGAATCCTTTCATACCCATATTAAAATTGTAAGAGAACCTCCACCTGAGCAATGTCAAAGTTCCACTGACAAGATACACTTGTATCCGGCTACTCAAGAACAGATTGTATCCCACTCCGAAGAGGATGGACACGAACAATCTGAGTCTTACTGCACATTATCAGACGTTGTCGTTGAAGCAGGTTCATGTATTCCTGAACCGAGTAGGTCTGATACCCCGCAACTTTCTAAAGAAGCTTTTAATATCAAAGACATGTCCATTCATATTCTGGCAGATGGTGTGTTTTCTAGCGAGCAAGCTATTCAGTTATTTTATTAATTTAAATATTTCTAATGAACATTAAATTTAAGAGTCCACTCAGCCAATTGGAAATATAGTCTTAGATTTCGAAAACGTCGCTAAAAGTCGCGGAGAGAATACTTTGCACTCTCAACAAAGCCAAGATATTCACCAGAAAAGTTTCGAACAAGCCTTTACACTCCCGGAAAAATATTTACCTAAAAACAAAAATACTTTGCACTCTCAACAAAGCCAAGATATTCACCAGAAAAGTTTCGAACAAGCCTTTACACTCCCGGAAAAATATTTACCTAAAAACAAAAAAGCAAAAATTGCAACAAAAGGTAAGGAGAAACTTCCAGCTGCGGGAACGTCAGACCAGTGGCTTACATCACATTTAGAAAAGGAAAAAAAGCAATTAAAAAAAGAAGAACAAGCAGCAGAAAAAAAAAATTACAAGAAGAAAAAAAACAGCTTGCTGAGCAAATGAAAAACTTGAATAGTAAAATACGAAATATTAAAAAAGAGAAACCTTAAATAAATATGGTTTAAAAATTTCTTTTTCAAAATCTCTATCGTTTAATAGAACTCTAACTTGCGAACCATCAAAAACTCCTGCACTCATTTTGGCTTCTGACAAATGTGGAAATTTTAGAAAAATGTACTGATAAGCCTCACTTTTATTATTTTTTATTGTTCATAATATGGACTTTCATTATGAAACACCCGGACAACGATAAAATAAGTGTTCCATACTATGTACATAAAGGCATCGTTGAAATTATTTAATTATAGTTAATAGAATTATTCTGTTAAATTCTAATTTTAAGCATTTACTAAATCGAAAGTTTCCCCGTCAAATGGTACTCATTTTATTTCTCCACGCGTAATTATTTAAAAGATAAGAGCTATTACAATAATAGTAACAAAATTTGTATTCATAATACGTACATTTACCTTACTAATATTTCAGAAAAACGAAAATAAATAGTGGCACTGTCAGCAGTGGTAACCTTGTATTTTTGTTAAGGTACAGAAAAAAATCTTCTTGGGCTAATTCATTAATTTGTCTCACTCATTCACATAGATACACGCGTGCACACACAAACACACATCTCAGAACTAGTTTTAACATAAAAACGATGCCGAAGAAAGTATTACAAACCATACAAGGCATAAACATTCGCACTAATAATTGTTTTAATCCTTTTCATTTGTGCAATAATTCAAAAAAACAAACGTTGCAATTGCAAGAAGTTACTGAGAGTCAGCTACGTGCAATACGTTTACTAGTAACGATGTGGCATTGGAACACCAAATTTGTGATTCTTATCGTCTGTGCATCTCAAAAAAGCACAAAAAATTATGATTAAGTATGAGTTAAAACGGTTGTGTATAACAAGTCATCTTTTAATTCCATTATGTTTAATCAGTTTATGACGCTCATATCACTTTTTATTTATTGCAGCAGAAATATACCTAAGAATCATCTACTGAAGAATCAGATGCTAAAAGTGGTAATGGAGAAGACTAAGAATTTTCAGATCAAAATGAAAGCTTACTAAATGATACAATTCATAGTTTGAACAAAGCATTAAGTTTTCTAGGGTCATCACCTATTAAAAAATAAGAATTGACACAAAAGCGATATTTGGTTAAAAAAGCTCAACAAATCAAAGAAGCCTTAAAGACAAAAGTTTTTAATGTAAACGACGATGGTCTAGACGATGATGATAATGATGAAGATAACACCACACTTTTGAGAAACTTGCAAAAAATTTTTAATACTAGTTTAGATTAAACACATTGGATAAAAATTTCGACTATTTTCAGACATTGGTTGTACTAAAACATCTGGCTAAATCTTCCACCTGCCACCCACCATATGATAAGTATTACAAAAACTGAACAGAACTACTAAACAGAAAGGCATATTTGGTGATCTAAATCTTAGTACCCATTCATCTTTGGAAGCATAGGATATTGATACCATAATTTATATCTTTCAGTTTTATGAATTCATGCAATCAATACCAGAAAAAAAGATTGTATCTCTATAAAACTAGATGGTCGTAGAAAAGTGATGCGAAAACGCCTACGTTAATGCCTTATAAAATGTAGTTTTCCAAAGTTTACAAGCTTTCACCCAAAATACTGTATATTGAGAGGATCCAGTAGTATACACATAGTTTGTGTCTGCCTGATACATTAAAATATAAGACTGTTAATTAATGAAGTGAATTTAACGTTAATACCAGCAGATTCTCCACAGCCAATAAAGAATCATCATGATTGTTTGAATCGCATGATGTGTAATGTGAAATCCACTAATTGTTTCGTGGAATTATGTAAAAAAAGTGCAAATATTATTAAGTAGTTAAAACAGAATTAAAAAAAAAAATTATTTAAAGATTTAAATTACAAAAAATGGGTGACGACAAGAAAAACTTTAGTACAAACCCTAATAAAAAAAAAAGTATAAAAATGAAGAAATTATAATCAATGAACATCACACATTATTTACAAGATTTTGAAGTAGCAGTGGCTATTTTTTTCCACGTCTTACGGTAACGGACCATGGAATAGGTGAGACTTTGAAATGACTCGATGCTAGAGCAAGTCTTCAGAGGTTGAATTATCCCATTAGTACCCAAAAAAAATTATTCATTTGGGCAATAGAAGCTCTTCCTCACATTATACGTCACTATTCGACAAATAGTTACAAAGAGAAATAAAAAAGAGAAACATTAAAAAAAAAAAAATTTGAGATTTTTTCTTCACATAACTCAGCACCTCTTTTTTTGTGTGCCATAATGTTTTTTTTACCTTTAGGAGATCTGTAAAACTAGTTATTTTTGCTCTATGTTGATTCGTTATAAAGATACGGCATATTTGTAATATTATTTCATAAAAATCCGTTTAATCAATGCTGGATATCTGCATTGATCTGCCATACATGCAAAAATTATTTGTCAATGTATTTTATTAAAATAGTAATATCGACTAGTGTATATAATATTAATATCAACCACTATATTTTATACTTATGCTCACAGGCAAGCATGTACAGACTTGCTCAGTAAAAGTAAAAAGTACACACACATACTTATCATACATGTACACATTTTTAGTTGCATCCATAATACTATAAGCAAGTTATATACTCACATGCATATGTGCATATATACATTGTATACGTGGACAATGCACACAGTAATACTCTACGACACCGCAATAGGAATATGTATAGCACTACACTTGGCATGCGCGTACACGTTTGCTCTCTCTATTTATTTTATTAATAATAATATTCAAATTTTTCACTAATTTTCTACTGGTTGTATGATTGTGGCATATACATGTTGGCCATATAAATACTTCTATTTATTTGCATAACATCTGTTTGCAAAAAGTTGTTTTTGCATTCGATTCGTAATCAAATTGTCTTCAATTTGGCTTTTTTTTTTTTTTTTTTTTTACCACTGAAAATGGAAGTGCACGATTTTTCTTTACGCTTTCTGGCTGATGAGTCCCTATGCTGGCTGGTTGGCTCTCTTCCCCTCTCTCTCTCTCTCTGTGTCGCCACTGCTGCTCTGTACCCACCCCCCTAAAAGTACACGTTTTTTTACACTATTTTTATCTGATGGGTTTCAGTGCTAGGTAGCTGGCTCTCTCTCCTTCTCTGTGTTGCCACCACTGCTCTGTTTTTCCCTTCCCTACAAGTGCACGCTTTTTCTTTACGATTTCTGGCTGACGTGTCCCTGCGCTGGCTGGCTGGCTCTTTCTCCCTATAAAGAACTTTGTTATAAAAGTTATCAGCACGTTTTTAAAATGCTTTAACGATAAATAGCACTTTACAGTTTTGGAGTATGATTATTTTTACTTCTCCTCAGACTTTGGCAGCTAACAAATTTTCATTAGATGATAGTAAAACAGTTGTAAATCGTAAATAATTAATCGTCTTCCCGCAATTCTTGCCATTGTTTTTAAATGCTCAAAACACAATTTATATATGGTTTTAGTCCAGCGGAAGTCTAAAAGTACAAAGACTTGTCATACCATTTGAAAGAAAAACTGATGCTATGATATTCCAAGCCCTTGACAAATTTTTTTACCTTGAGGAATGAAAAAGTACATGAATGTTTCATATTCATCGGTTTTTCTTCAATCTTCAGAATCACCAATAAACAAAATGTCATCATTATTTCCGCCAAATATATAAAGAATTTTTCATATTCTTACTTGAATTATTATAGAATGAGTCAAATATTTTTTTACTATCCTGTAGTATTTTTTTATATTTATTTTCTACTTTACTACCTCAAATATTTTATGGAGTTAAAAGACACGCAAAAAATTGTCTCAATCGATAAGGAAACGCTCAAACATCTAGTACTTAATTAATTTATATGTTTTAATTTCTTTAAAGAATGTTACAACGATTACAACCAAGAAAAGCTCAACCACTTAATAATCTGCTTAAATTTTAACTATTGTCCAAGTTTCGTAAATATATTTCTTACACATGTTATTTAATCTTTTATAGTGTAGATAACCGTTTATTTTAAGTAAAGTTTGAAATATAGTTCGTTCGTTGAAGGTTTAAAGAAATTTTATGGACGCTCCTGATAGGAATAAAGCATCCGAGGAGTGTGTACTGGATAAGGACCATAAAGCATGTATTTAATGACTTAAGAGCAACAAAGTCCTGGAGCTTAATCTCTAAATTTTTTATTGCCACAAAAATACAAATATATTTTCTTCTCATTTAAAAACCTAAATTTAGATCCTCAAAAATTCAAGAGATTACTGTGAGGGTAAAATAAAAAGCTGATCTCTTACGTAATGAATTCTTAATTTGTCGATTTTGAGGCTGCTGTTCCAATCTCGATAAATATTTTGCGTCAGTTTCTTGACGCCTAAAATGGTATTGATGATACATTTGAAGTTTTCCTACCAATTCACCCTCTTGCGACTTTTGTAACCCCTAAAGACTATTTTCTGTCAACTTTGTTTAGTTCTTATATATTTATTGGCAAGGTAGTTCAACGTCCGATTGCCCTAAAAAAGATCGGTGAGCTTCTTAAGTGAACTCTTTCTTGACTAAAGCTTACAGCAATTGTGACTGCCTGGATACCTCAGGATGATCTTCTCTAGCCTGCTGTTGAAGACCCAGACTGATCAGAAGAAAAATTACAAAGTCCAAAGATTTGGGGCTAGTTGTAGTGCTCTTTTCCAACGTCTTCTGGTATAACGTCGAAGCCGTTGGTGTCTAAGGCACTTTTTTTGTAGACTCAGTTATTTTGATGATCTTAGGTGGAGATATTAGTAGAGATTGGTTCGTGATGCTGGCCCATTAGAGACTTCCGTTGGATCAAGTTTTTTTTTCCTTCGTAGCTGTTAGGTTCGCCCAGCGCAGACCTTGGAGAGGATCGGTGATTCCTGGTTGGATGCTTAGAGTCGAGAGGGTAATATAGGGTCGTCGGTCACCGGGGTTCCCAGTCTTGCGACGAACAACTTTGCTCGTGACGTCTGCCAGTGAATGACTGACTTGGTTTAATAGTGGCTGGCTTTGCGTAGTCTTTTAGTCGTCGAATAGTGTTTCCCGAAATAGTAGTAAAAATGTATTTTTTGGCAAGGTAGTTTAAACTTAGGTGGCCTTTAAAAGAACCGATGAGATTGAAGGTTGAGTAATAAACGTAAATACTTATATTAGCCCTAAAAAAGAAAAGTGGTGAAATTTCTAGTTATTACTTAGTATTATTCTTGATGATGATGAGCCAGCTGTTGGTTGCTTGACTCTTACCCTCGAAGTCTGTGTACGGAGACCATACATGAGGAATATACGCTACTGACCAAAATATATCTCGTCTACAGCTCGTTCCTCGGATAACCAAGCGCTCATTGTTAGTCGGGAAAGTGGGCCTGGAGAATACCTTCTCTGTAGGTATGCCGTTAAAACGACCACTAAGAAGTTGGCAGGTGTGGCTGCCCGTACTCTTCAGGGCTGCCTTCCTTGGCTTACATTTGTAGTAAACAAATTCTATGACGGCACCAGGTCAGATTGTGGGACGGCCACATAACTCTGAAGTGTTGGAGCAGGATGTGCTTTGGCTAGACACGTCTTCTGGTATTTCGCCAGAGACGTCATCGGTTAAAAAATATTTTTTATTGGTGGCACTCGTCAATCTTGGAGGTTCAGGGTAAAAGTAGACCTAGATCACTTGCCCATTGGAGGAGAGCGTCATCGGTAAGCGGAATATCCAGCTGCACGACTATCATCTACATTCTTGATGCAGCTCGATGAACTACCAGTAGACGATTGCACAAATTTTTGCGATGCTCCAGCCTATTTTAACCACACTTATTTCATTTTGTTGCAAGTAGCATCAATTTTATGTCAACCCTACCTAGCGGATCCTACTAAACTAAAGTGAAAAGCTTGCCGTATTTTGCAAGACTTTAAGCTTATTTATTGCTATTGTTATTACATTTTTTAAAATAAAAATCATACTTAAATCATCTAGAAAGTGTCAAGAATCGGTATGCCAAGTTTTAGCAAAATCTACTTAGACGTTTTCGTGGTTATCGATTACAACGATTTTAGCGACTTTGCTTTGTATAGTAGTCACATTAAAAACAGATGACAGAACACATAACGTTTCTTCATAAATAAAAATATACGTACGTATATTTTTCTGAACACANGGATCGTGCAGGGGGGCGCTTGCCCCACTAGTATATGTATAAAATCCCTTACTTTAGGTAACTTGGCTTTAATCATGGCAAGTTTTACGAACGTTTGATTCCTCTTATACAGAGAGTCCTGACTTCTCAATTTTATATATTTATTTATGCATGTGTATGTTTTCAGATGTATTTACAGATATTTTGCTACTAGCATGTTTTTTTTGTGTAAAGCAAGTAATAACTAATGCTTATTAGATAATATCTTATTTATTTACTTTATCCTGGTGTCCTAATTAAAATAAGACCACAGGATAACTTACATACTGTATCTTACAAGTGTAAATTAATACATGCACTCATGTATATGTATATATATATGTGTATACTAGTGGGGCTTTGCTCCCCTGTGCGCTCCGCCTGCCAACCCCTTACTAACAGGTAATGAGTCTAATTAAGGTGTTTTACAAGGAATCTATTTATATTTTGTTTACTTAATTATTTTATAACACTGTGTGTATAGAAATATATAACTTGTACCAGTAATTACATCGTCATTTTTATTAGGAGACTATATATGTATATATCTATACACACACAAATAAATAAATTTTAACGTTAGTTGAAAGTATATATTAAATAGAAAATAAAATCATCCAAGTTATCAATATGATTTATTTAATGCAATAATATCATAGAAAACTTAATTATAAATATATTTCTACAACTTATATATATTTAATTATAATGAATCACTAACCCTCTTCAAGGTCTGCGCTGAGAAAAACTAATTTAATAGTGAAGCTATAAAAGATAAATGAACTTAAGCAAACAAAATAGTCTCCCACAGATAAACAATACAAACCAATCTTTCCACCTAACATCACCAAAACGGCTAAGCTCTGCAAAAAGAAGACATGCTTCGGAACCAATGTCTCCAGCGTAACTCCAGACAACGTTAAAAAAGAGCTCTACAACTATTTCCAACGCTTTAGAAGTTACAGTTTTCTTTCCAATCAGTCTGGTACTACAACTGCAGGCCAGAGAAGACCACTCTGAGGTATTCAGGCAGTCGCATTTGCTGGAAACGTAAGTCAAGAAAGAGTTTAGCTCACTAGTCTTTTTAAGGGCCATCGAATGTAAGAACTACTTTGTCAATGAATACATAACAACATAAGAAAGTTGACAAAAAACAGCCTTTAGGGCTCACCAAGTTTTAATCATGTCTATGTGTACAAGAGGTTAAATCGGAAGATAAGCTTTAAATGCTTTGAGAGTATACAATCTTAGGCATCAAGAATTTCACTCAAAGTAACTATCCAGCATTAAAATCGACAAATAAATTAGCCATCATGTTGGTACTTGTATCTCACCTTATACATATATACACATGTGTGTGTACGTGTGTATGCGTAGGTACGCAAAATGTAGCGCCATGTTCTTCTTCTGTTTAGTTCGCCTTACGCGCTCGGCCTAGCTTCTGCTGTAAGCGTCTCGCTTTATATAACTCTCTCACCACAACTTATACTAAATGTATATCTTTACTTAATTAATAACTATTGGCTCTTGCCCTTTATTTATTTACCCTGGTCTCCTTATTAGGTTATGGGCCCAGGTGCACTTCTACTGTGCAAGGGAAGTAAAAAGTTTTTTTAGTCTAGTTTTATCGTGCGTTGTACAAAGTGACTGTACAAGATAGCGGGAGAAATATTTACGTGCTACGTGTCGAAATTCAACGGAAAGAGTTTCTCGGCCTGGAAATTTCAATTAAACGCCATGCTAATCGCACACGAACGACAAAATATTGTTAACGGTACGCGAGTTAAACCGGAGGTTGGAGGAAACGACCTGAATAATTGGATCAAGGACGATGCAAAAGCTATGGCTCTGATTGCATCAGCCATGGAGCCGGAGCAGCTAAACTGCCTTCTGTCATGTGTAAGTTCAAAAGAGATGTGGGATAAGCTTGTTACTATTCACGAGCAGAGAACGGCGACGCACAAGCTGCTGTTGATGCAGCGTTTCCACGATATCAAAATGGATTCGTCTAAGACCGTCGCACAACACGTGTTGAGGGTTCAGAACATGGCACTGCAGCTGATCGACCTCGGTGAGAATCTCCCGGATTTGTTAGTCATATCGAAGGTTCTCACGAGTTTGCCTACAAAGTATCGCTATTCGCGCACTGCATGGAGCAGTGTGGCAATGGATAGGCAAACAATGGGGCATCTATTGGAACGACTAATAGAAGAGGAAGGTATGCTGCGGGCCGAGAAAGACGAAGAAATCGTCGCGCTGGCAGCAGTCAAGGGGCGAAAGGGGAAAGGCAGAAAGGAGAAGGACAGTAATACTGGCAGCGCTCCACGTGATAAAAAGCACGTGAAGTGCTATGCTTGTGATCAAAACGAACATTACGCCAGTCAGTGCCCTGTAAAGAATAAATTCAAAGAAGCTGCGCGCACTGAGGATCCTTCTCAAGATGTAGCTTTAATTGCTGAAAAGGGCATCGGCACAAAAAAGGACGTCAGAGGCATAGTCCCAGCCGGGAGACCTTCTCGAGAGAAAGAGAAGTTTCTCGAAGTGGACACGGAAGATGCCTGGTTTACCGACAGTGGGTCTTCTGCTCACGTTACCTATAGGAAGGATTGGTTTGTTGATTACAAGCCGAGAAGCAACGGCGACAAAATAGTGCTAGGTGACGACGGTGAGTGTTTAATCGCCGGCGAAGGTACTATATATATAAACAGACTACTCAACGGTAGCTGGCAAGAGGCGCGCATCGAAAACGTTTTACATGTGCCAAGCATAAGGAAAAATTTACTCTCGGTTGGTCAATGCACATCGCGTGGATTTGACTTTATTTTCAAAGGTCACCGTGTCGAACTACAAAAACAAGGTGTGGTTATTGCCGTTGGTGAGAAGCAATCGAACCATATTTATCGTATGCTTCTTGTAGTAGTAAAACTGGTCAATTGCGAGGCAAATGTGTGTGTAACGAGTGTTAAGACGTGGTACGAGCGATTAGCTTATATTAGCGAGCGTGCTATAAAGAAACTGGCATCGGCGAACTTGATACTTGATTAAGGAAATCAACTTCGAGGAAAACAAGGAATTTTTCTGCGAGCTGTGCCAGCTTGGCAAAGCACACAAGCTGCCGTTCAAAAAGGACATTGAACGTGTGTGCGCTCCTGGTGAATTCTTTTATAGTGATGTGTGCGGCCCGATGCTGGTAGAATCCTTGAGTGGTGCTCGGTATTGTGTGCTATTCAAGGACGACTGCATAGGCTATAGGTACGTGTATGTTATGAGAAACAAGGCTGACGTATTCGAAAAATTAGCGTCGTTTGAAAAGCTAGTGAAAAATAAGTTCGGTAAGACTATGAAAACACTGCGCACTGATAACAGATGCGAATACGTCAATAGCAAGATGCAGCAATACCTCAGTGAGTGAGATATAATCCATGAACGTACGGCTCCTTACACGCCCGAGCAGAATGGCAAAGCCGAAAGGGAAAACAGAACGACTATGGAAGCAGCTCGCACGATGCTGAAAGCGAGACAATTGCCAAACTACCTTTGGGCCGAAGCAGTCAGCACTGCCGTATACCTTTTAAATAGGACGAAGGTCAGTGCCGCACACCAAAACAAGACTGTGTACGAGGCATACACAGACAAGAAGCCGACCTTGGAACACGTCAGAACTTTTGGGTGTAAGGCCTAAATGAATATACCCAAACAGCTGATCAACAAAATATCTGACAAGGCTAAGTGCTTGCTGTTAGCTGGATATCAGGATGAGTCGACTAACTACGGCCTGTACGACTCCGATACCAAGAAGGTACATGTGTCGAGGCACGTGACCTTTAACGAACAGGACTGCAGCAAACTAGTAAAAACCCAGGAGTCTGAGGTGGAGTGGTATCTTCCTGGGAGTCCCGAACAGAGGGACGAAGACGCTGTCAACAACGAGCGGGACGACGACTCAAGTGAATACGACGACGCAGAAGAGAACAAAGCCGAGAATATGACGCTGCGCCCTCGTTCTGCCCTCAGACCACCGGACAGGCTTACTCAACCTCGCAGTCTTCAAGCCTCCAGACTCATTCGAGGAAGCAACTAACGGACCAGATGCACAAAACTGGCGGAAGGCTGTCGAAAATGAACTCAAGCAGCACGGAAAAAATGGGACGTGGGAGCTCGTCCCTAGGCGTCAAGGTATGAGACTGATTGACTCCAAGTGGGTTTTCAAGGTAAGTCCAGGCTCATCAGATCAAGAAGCTCACTACAAGGCGCGCCTATGTGCTAGAGGGTTCATGCAGATAAAAGGACTTGACTACACCGATACCTTCGCGCCTGTAGTGAGATACGATTCTCTACGAGTGCTGCTGGCTCACGTCCTCAACATGATCTGGAAACGATCACTTTTGACGTCAAATCTGTGTTTCTCTACGGTGACTTGAAAGAAGAAATTTACATGGAGCTGCCAAAGGGCGTGTGTGTGTGTGAGAAAGGTAAAAGGTATGGAATAAATGAAAAAATATGCAATGTGTGTAACGAAGTGAGTGAGTCTAAAAGTGATACAGTGTGCAAATTAAAAAAATCATTGTACGGGCTCCAACAAGCGCCTCGTTGCTGGAATGTAAAATTCAAGCGTTTTTTATGCCTTTTTGATTTAAAAGAAAGTGATGCCGACAAGTGTATTTTTACTGGTGAGTGCAAAGGTTGTACAGTGCATTTAGCCCTGTTTGTTAATGATGGCCTGTTAGCGTGTAAATCAAAGAAAGTGTTAAAATTTATCTTGTCAGAATTGCGTAAAAATTTCGAAATAACAGTAAGTGACTCTAGCTATTTTGTTGGTTTGGAAATTGGCAGGAATAGAGAAAAGAAAATTTTGTACGTTTATCAATCATCTTATATTATACATGTGCTTGAGAAATTAAGAATGAATGATGCAAACCCTGTACGTGTGCCTGCTGACACGAATGTACATCTGCAAGCGGCAGATGAGAGTGCTCATAACAAAATACAAGTACCCTACTGCGAAGCTATAGGCTCCCTTATGTATCTTGCCATAGCTACAAGACCAGACATTACCTATGTAGTTGGCTTTCTTAGCAGATTTCAAAATTCATACGACAACAGTCACTGGCAGGCAATTAAGCGAGTTTTGGCTTATTTGGTGTGTACAGTGAATTTGTGTCTGAAGTATGTTTCGAGTGATAAAGCCAGCAATTTGATGGGGTACTCTGATTCGGATTTTGCTGGGTGCTTGGATACCAGAAGATCAACTACTGGTTTTATCATGGCTGGAGCTTCAGTTACGTGAGCTTCACGACGCCAAGAGCTGGTGGCACACAGCACGACCGAGTCAGAGTACATTGCTGTCGATGTAGCTGCCCGCGAGGCAATGTGGCTCAGGAAATTATTAATAGATCTTGGATATCAATGTGATTCAAGCATATTGTTGCACGTAGATAACAAAAGTGCTATTTGTTTAACTAATGATTCAACTAATCATCGTAGAACGAAGCACATTGATGTCCGATACAATTTCATTAAAGAAAGATGTGAGTGTAGCGATATACATGTAGAACATGTATCATCAAAAGAGCAAAAAGCTGATATCTTTACCAAGGCCTTACCACAGTGTTCATTTAATAATATGCGCAACGGCCTGGGACTAACAAATGTTAATGATTAATAATTAAATAGCAATAGTGAGAGAAACGGCGGAAGTGTTAGTACTTGTATCTCACCTTATATATATATATATATAAACACATGTTTGTGTCCGTGTGTGTGTGTAGGTACACAATATGTAGCGCCATGTTCTTCTTCTGTTTAGTTCGCGTTACGCGCTTGGCCTAGCTTCTGCCGTAAGCGTCTCGCTTTATATAACTCTCTCACCACAACTTATACTAAATATATATCTTTACTTAATTAATAACTATTGGCTCTTGCCCTTTATTTATTTACCCTAGTATCCTTATTACATCAAGTAAGGTACTAACTATTTATTAAAACCCTGGGAGTAACCACTGAAATCTTTAAGCTTTTTGAGCTATTTACTAATAACACAATTTACCATTTCAATACAGACTTTCAACTACGTTTTTTTCATTGAAGTACAAATATGTAGATTTAAAAAGTTTAACAAAGAGATACAAATATTACAAATTTTTTTTTTCATTAATACTCATTGAAAAATGCTTATATTTCAGAGATCCAAATATGAGAGACAAACAGAGACAAAAAGTCTGACCTTTTTCTCACATTCCTCACCAACACTTATATACCTTCTTCATATTTGTATAGGGGTAAGTGTACCTATCTCTGTGGCACGTACTGAAAATTCCAACTTAAATGCAACATAAAAAATGGTATACTAAAATTTTGTGGAATATTTTTTTTTTTAATCTTACATAATCTCTTACGGAATATTAAAAAAAAATTTATGAAGCTAAAACTGCAGTAAAATATTTTTTAAACGAATATAAACGGTATGCTGGTATTACCGTGGTTGTGTACCTATTACCGTGTACGTATTACCGGGGATAAGTATAGGGTTATGTTTACGTACGCTCACCGCGGAAATACGTACACATTCAGTTAATGAGCGCGTTGTACCGAATACCGTGGAAAATAATTATTTACTCAAAATATACACAAATATTTCTGTTTGAATTGCATCTACATTAACGTCATTTTAGATTATTAAAATTGAAAAATTATTTTATATGAAACATTTCTTATTTTGAGCAAGTAATCATCAGTTTTTCAAAATCCACGGTAATAGGGCAGAGCACGGAGATAGGTACACTTACCCCTAT